>CM042248.1:47319902-47462402 GCA_023566225.1 Romanogobio albipinnatus
TTGGACTTTTTGAAATTGAAGTCCTGGAAAACACTTGAAAACGGCCATATTTATGAAAAGTGTTTGAATTATTTAAAGACAATAATTTAATAAACTTAGTAAATGTACAGTATGAAGCAGCTTCACTAACAATTTTATCAACCGCACATTATCATTATTTATGTGTTACAAACATTTAAATAACGGGATAAAAGTTTATAGATTGGGTATAAACCAGTGTTGATTTCGTTGACAAATAATTTTCGTCAAGGACCTTTTTTCACTGACGAAAACGAGACGATAACTAAATAAAAAAACAAAAACTATGACGAAAATCTAATGTAATTTTCATCAATGGATAAAAACGAAAATGTTAAGGAGGGACAATTTGGGAAGAGATCCAGTCAGAACTGATCATTTTTGGTCAAATTTGTTGACATTTCAAGACCTCCTTTGTCATGTGGATAAGTATCTTGAGTAAATTCCGTTGTTTTTTCGAGAAAATAATGGGTTGTCTCAAAAGTAACTTCCAAAAGCTCAGGAGAAACCAAGGCAGAACACCGTAACACCCGTTCCTAGCAGCCTATAGCATAAATAGGCTAGTCAGCTATCCAGTGAATAGGCTACCAAACTGCTCTATATAAAAAAGCAATTGTAAGTCATCCAAAAAAAAAAAAGCCATGGTCACTAGATTTTATACAGGTGTTACTATAATGATTTTGTAAACAGTGAACAACAACCAAATATTAATAATGTGGAAGTTACTGCCATTTGCCTTGGTGTGACTTCTCACTTTTTGCAGACAATACAAAGGCAGAGTACAGTAAAATAGGGGTCAAAAGTCAAGTTTGAGCTCAATATTTTTGTTTATGTAGATCATTTTCATTACTAAAACATCTAATTGACAGATTTCCAGTGTCCTGCCTATAATTAATTTGGCTGGACAACTAAAAATCTTTAAAGTCATTCTTCTCAGTTCCACACTCTAGCGAGTTAAGGCCTTTTGCCTTTGTAGGGCAGTGATGTCCTGTGTAACAGATGCACACATTTGAGTTGTAACACGCGGATCTAACGGTGGGAAAACACAGCGCTGTTGAGCTTCTACAGGCTCACGCAACAGCGCTTCAGAGCTGCTCAGTCAAGGAGTAGCGCACATTTATGACAGATAATTGTTTATGAACTAAAACTGAGGAATAATGACAATGTTTGTTTACTTTACAATGTTTGTAATAAGGCATATTTGATCTCCCTCATCTGAACTTGAAAGAGCAATAGTAAGGTACAGACATTTCAAAATAAGAGTCCTGGTGTATTTCCAGCTTGTTTATAATTAAAAGTCACGCATTTATATATGCGTTTTTGGTTACAGCCACCGCTCATTCCCATTTAATTCATAGTCAGGAGGAAAGACTAAGAATAGTATTTGACAAATACTATGCAATAAAGTATCAGGGTTATAATAGTTTACTAAAACCATTAAAAAAACATTCATTACTTGAAATTAATGTTAACTGAAATTAAAACAATAAACTTGAACTTATTTGAAGCTTTAGCTTAACCTGATATACTAACTAAAACAGAAATGCATTATAAAAACTATATAGATGTTTAAATAAAAACACACAAAGTGAATATTGAGCTCTCTTTTGTGTATTTTTGCGCTTGAACGGTCAAAAACACAATTTTGTCAATGGCATTTATGATATGTATTCAAGTAACAGTTGGTTATGCAATGCTTAAATGCTCAATTAATCCATTACAATTGAACTAAACTCATTAGATTTTAGTCGACTAAAACTAGACTTAAACTAAAAGCCATTCAGACAATAAAATGTAATAGCTGTCAAAATTAACACTGATTCTAACATGATGATTTACTGCTCAAAAACATGTATTATTATTATCAAAATATTGTTGTACATTTATTTGAAATGGAAATCTTTTCTTAGAAAACGTTATAAACGTCTTAGTCGCATTTGATACATTTCATGCATTCTTGCTGAATAAAAGTATTAATTTCTTTTATAGATATTGTACTAACCCCCAAACATTTGAACAGTAGTGTACATAAGAGGCAAATTTGATGCTGTGATCCAGAAATGAAGTTTCTTGTGGTGTTTTTTCTGTCCAGCCGCCAACGGTCGTGTGCAGCATCTGCAAGCGAGACGGCCACCTCAAAGACGATTGCCCTGAAGACTTCAAGAAGATCGAGCTGAATCCTCTGCCGCCCATGACCGAGCACTTCAGAGAAATCCTGGATGGACTCTGCATGCTGTGTTACCGTAAGCGCCATGCTTTACCATCATCTGTGTTTCATATCCAACGCACCTGCAGCTCGGGTGCATTTATGCTGAGGTTCAAACGGGATGTTTTTGTGTTCGTAGGTGAGCTGTCGCCGTCTCTCGTAGAGCAGCAGAAGCGTGAGCAGATTCTGGCCAGTCTGGAGCACTTCATTAGAAAAGAGTACAACGGTGCGAATGCATATTAATATGAAAGCACACCAGGGTTATCACAATTTTTTATTTCTTTTTTTTATCTTTATTAACTGAAATAAAGTGGAAATGGACCCTTTTCACGTTTCAAGGATTTTCATAAGCAGAAGTTGTCATAATTGGGTAAACTTCTGTAGTGGAGCCTAATGCAAATATTTCCTCTAGTCTAGTAGCAAAATAAAAATTACATTTATAGTGTTTTCACAACTTTTCAAAAGAACAAAATATTAGAGAAATTGCGGCACTCAGAAGAGATCTCAAGTAAGTGTTAACTAGTTTTTCTTTTTCAAATCTTTTGCGTTCCCCCGAGAAACTTTGCGTTTCCTCGCAAAGATAAAAAACAGCTCAGTACATTAACAATGGAGTGGTTAGAGTTTTATTTTGAACTTGAGCTTAAAGGGTTAGTTCACCCAAAAAGGAAAATTCTGTCATTAATGACTTACGGGTGTCGAACGACATGAGGGTGAGTCCTTTGTTAATCTTCGGAACACAAATGAAGATATTTTAGTTGAAATCCGATGGCTCAGAAAGGCCTGCATTGGCACAATGCACTGTACACTCACAAGACCCATAAAAGGAACTAAAGACGTTGTTACAAAGTCCATCTCACTACAGTGGTTCTACAATAACTTTATGAAGCGACGAGAATTTTTTGTGCGCAAAAAAACAAACAAAATAACGACTTTATTCAACAAGTTTTTGTCTTCCGTCTGAGCCTCAGACGTGAACTCACAAAGCACCATGACACATGCACGAGAATATGGGCATCCAGGAAATGCACACACTTGCCCCATTTTGACCACTACTCCAAGACCTAAAGCATGGTCAATGTAGAATTCAACAGCTTAGATACGGCGCGTCTTCCTCTGCTTGCAAACAAAGCTCCTCGCTCACGAGTTATTGATCCGGGAAGTTCAAATTTGTGAATATATTGCCAACTTTACTGAACTCATTAACTAAGCACTGACTGTATTTCTTTATACTTGAGCCCAAGTTCAAAATAGACGTCTAACCGCTCCATTGTTAATGTACTGAGCTGTTTGAAACGGCCAGCGGGACATTATCTTTGCAAGGAAACGCAAAAGATTTGAAAAAAAAAATAAAAAATCCTCCCATCCGTAATTATTCCCACTACCACTTCCCTTTTGGGCTCTGTAACATTACATTTTTTAACATAACTAGATATTACAACAGAGTTTAAAAAATGGGGTCTGAAAGACTAATAATTTAATCATAACAATATAAAATAAAAATAAATGGACACAATCAAGATAAACTCTTACTGAATATATATTGTTTACCTGCATGTAATGTGAGCATTAACTTCAGAGAACCATAAACGTCTAAATATTAAGGGTACAATATGTAGATTTTTGCATTAAAATATCCAAAAACCACAAGAACAATATTGTGTGTACTATATTTTACGGTAGTTACAGTGTACTTACCTAAGAAAGTACTGGGTAATATAAGTAAACTACATGGCTTAGGTTTAGTTTCAGGGTTAGTACCTAGTTATTACTCAGTTATTGTAGTACATAAGTAAGTAGTATGTACGGGCGGAACAGGACTGTAAAATAAAGTGCTACCACAATGTTATATATTTTGTTGACTTGTGTACTTATATTATCCCAATGTTTCCAACAATTTTTAAATCCAGAGAAATCTGCAATTTTAACCAGTGTCATTGCATCGCCTTTCAATGACATCATATCCCCCTACTCGCAGCTGTCTGTAGAAACCATGGAGAGACAGTGTGCTTCCTGAAAAAATTTGGAAGTAGTTGTTGTAGTTTAGCAACTTTTGACTAGGGATGCCAACAGTGTGTGTGAAAAATCTTAATTTCACGTTTTTTATGATTATTGACAGATTGGATAATTGTAATATTCCTACTTTTTGATGAAAATGTATCTTTATTCTGTTTGTCTGTTCAGATAAGGCCCAGCTCTGTCTGTTTGGTTCTTCTAAGAACGGCTTTGGCTTTCGTGATAGTGACCTGGACATCTGTATGACACTGGAGGGTCACGACACCGCTGAGGTATAAATACTGTTAACCTTCAAAAGAGGGACATTTATAGGAGATGGGAAGTTTTTGGGCTTTACTATAACAGATTTTCATGCTTGAATGTTCAAAAACACATTATTTTTCACATATTTGACATTAGCCCTATTCGGATGGTAATTGTTTCTCAAGGGATCATAAGGTATTTTCATCATTGACAGGGCTAGTCTGTGAAAATCACTGAGAAAAACACTGACATTCTGGATTTGGACAGCGATAAAATCACAGACTAGCCCCTGTCAATGATGAAAATACCTTATGAACCCACAAGAAACACTTACTGTCCCAATAAGGGCTTATGATTGAATCTAGAAATAAAGTCCTTAGATGTCATGTCTGTAGATTATAGCATTGATTTAATCTCAAACGGATTCATTAAAAGATGTTATAACTCCACCACCTGCGTGACATCATTAACCAATGTGGTTGAATGACACATTTGCGACAATACGGTTTCAGGAAACAGACGTGAGTAGTTAGTTGATTTCTTCAACGATGCATTGTGCTACAGTAGTCAAGCAGTGAGTTGCATTGTTGTACGGGAAATGACTGATTGGTCGCTGGACCAGTGTTGTGATTGGTCAAGCTCTTCGAGCATGTTTGGGAACTGTGCTGCCCCATACCATAATAACCGCGAGTTTAAACACTACTAAGTAATTTTTTTTATTTATTTAAATGCGTAATATTGTGACATGTTGGAATATTGCGACTTTGCCTTTCTCACGCTAAAGCAGCAACATTACACACTAAAGAAAGATGAAAGTGTAAAAAAGCACAATAGGAACCCTTTAAATATCCGAGTGATTAGGCCAATATTGGAAACATAACTTATTTTTTTATTTCACTTGTTTATTACAAGTTTCAGAAGTTCTTCCCTTTATATTGTGCATTGTGTTGGTGCCTGATTTCACTGTTAAAGGGGCTATATGCGTTTTTCTGAAATTTAAACTCGTGACTGACACCTGTGGCCAAAAAACAGAACTGCTCTTCATTTCTGCTCGCTCTCGCAGCGCGCGCTCGTACGTGCACACTTCACGAGTCATCTGCTGCAAGGAGGTCAACATTATGTTTACAGAGGTAAGAACAGTCAAATACATATATTGTTTGAGATAAGTGTTCTCTTATCAAAACGTCAAACGTGTAGCTGACAAACTACACAAAAAATTAATACATTAAATAAATAAATAAACCCATTTCGCCATTGGCATACACCCTGATGAAGGGCGCACAGACCGAAACTTTCGTAGAATATTAAAAACACAAATCTGAGCACTGTCCTTGACGACTGAGCACTGTCCTTGACCACTTATTATACACAAGTAGCTTACTATCACCAAGTATGAAAGACACATATACATAATACTATTTAGCAATATTTATTGACTACATGTCTTATGTGAAATAAAATGCATCACACTTTACATCTTCATTTACCTCTTATTTTTTGTTAAGATATAGAAACAACAAACAATATAATGTAGCTTTACATGGCTATATAATAAATAATCCATCAGTTTTATATAGCGCTTTTCTAGACACCCAAAAAGACTTTACATTACTGATGCACTATTCATATTTATTTTTGTTTATATATATATATATATATATATATATATATATATACATACATACATACATACATACATACATACATACATACATACATACATACATACATACATACATACATACATACATACATACATACATACATACATACATACATACATACATACATACATACATACATACATACATACATACACATATATATATATATATATATATATATATATATATATATATATATATATATATGTATATATATATATATGTATACAGATCTTAGCTCCCTCCAAGGCTCAAATGCGAAGCCGATGTTCACTCTAGTCCTTGCAATGTGCCGGTCTCTCTCAATCTTCGACCTTTTTTGGCCACTTGTCAGGGGTTTAACTTTTTTAGTCTTCTGTGGAGTTACTGTTGGTGTCCGAGTTGTCCTGGGTCTCTTCTGTGTATTCGTTAAATCCATTGCACTGCTTGCGAGTGTAGGCTACTTGCTGACTAGCGGTGGTGGCAGAGTGATCTGAAACGTTTAACATGAACGCGCTTGACGTCACATCCGCAGACAGCGCGGGAAAAGACGACCCGTCAGAAAATATGAAAAATAGGATACAGGCTTATAGGTGCACCCACTGTGAGCGGACAAGGTGTCAGTATGCTCATCAGGAGATGTTTGAGTCATAAATGGTAAAATAAAAAGGCTATAGTTACGTTTATTTTGGGGAAAAAGTTGCATATAGCCCCTTTAAAATGGCACTTTTTGTTTAAAAGCACTCAAAACGGGACCAGTTTGTATTATTGTACTTCAATAACCGCAGTCTCTTTCTCTTGCCCTTCTTGCAGAAACTGAACTGTAGGGAGATCATCGAGGGTTTAGCCAAGGTGTTGAAGAAACACACAGGTGCGTGACTGATTTATTTTCTAAAACTCAGTTTGTCAATATAAATCTAGTCCGTATGAGTTGATTATTCAGCGCTGACTGATTCATTTGTTTGTGTGGTTCAGGTCTAAGGAATATTTTGCCTATCACAACTGCTAAAGTGCCTATAGTGAAGTTTGAACACAGGCAGAGCGGACTGGAGGGAGACATCAGCCTCTACAACACACTGGTGAGACTCTTTTACTTTATATTGTATTATATAGGGGTGTAAATTGGATGGTTCATCGCGATGCGATACGATATTTTCCGATACCTCAAAAAGTTCTGCGATACGATTACGATATGATTTGATTCAGGGGTATATCGATCAATTCTCACATCAATTAACTCACAACTGCAACCAAAATATATAACATTAACATTTATTTCAAAATTTCACATCCTGCACCCTGATTGGGACATCCACAGACACAAAACTCACACAGTAATCTAATGACAGCTAATGACACGACAACAATCATGAAAGTATTTAGGCTTCTGTGCTAAAATGTGTAATGTCAAAAAAACAATTCATAGCGCGCTATTCTCCTTATATGCAAAACTTTATCTACCTAAGCACAAAAAATAAATAAAAGAACACTCAATTCAGTGGCCTATCTGTGCACTGTTTGAGATGAGTACGTGCTGCTTCGAGCAAATGATGGGCCAATCGGGACACTGACAGTTCCATCGGCTGTCCCGAGTGTATTTCACAAGCTCTGAAAGGTAGTTTGAACGAGAATGCATGCGCTGGCGATAATGCATAGACTTACATTGTGTGACCATGTGTAAAGTGTTAAAACAAATGTGCTTCTTAAATATATAAATAGCCTATAGGTATCGATTTTTAACGCATTGCATCGGTGCAGATCGATGCATCAATCTATATCGATGTATTGTTACACCCCTATTTAGTGCTGAGTAGTATGACAAAACATTATAATATTTTTCAAAATTATACTGGTTTCGCGGTATATGACGTTTTTTTTTTTTTTTCCATGCATGACTGGGTGTTAACCTCATTTTCTACTGATTGAGAGAGGAAATACTGCAGTAGATTGACTAGAATGCCCTGTTTTACTGTCATGATGAGTGAATATTGTAGAAAAATTCCACACTAGAGCTAATACAGGTTTGCAAAACCCCACAAAATGATGCTGTGGGGAGACAACAACCAATACAACGCATACTACAGACACATGAATATTAACATATGACCACGGAGAGAAAAAAACAGAGTTGGGGGCACTTTAAGCATTTTAATCCTATATAACAACAAAACGAGGGAGAAACGCGGAAGAACATTTAAAAGGTCTAAGGATATTTTCAATACATTTAAGAGCACTACAGTCTCTGAACAAATGACACATGTCAGTTTAACACAGAAAGAAAAAAGGCATAGTTACTTTTTTTTGCCCGTTCATCTTTGAATTGTTAGTCTACATCAGGGGTTCTCAACCCTGGTCCTCGAGGGCAACTGTCCTGCAGAGTTTAGCTCTAACCTTGATCAAACTAACCTGCCGTCCGAAAACCTAGACAGCTGACTCGTTGCCTCGCTGCCTTATCAGACAATGGCTTGTAAGGCAGCGTTTGTGCATGAAGGCACCTAGTGCTGGGCGGTATACCGGTTCATACCGAATACCGGTATAAATTTTCTTTATGATATGAATTTTGATGATACCGCAATACCGGTATATGTCGCTTAAACAACGTTCGGAACGCGGCGCAGCGCGTCATTGTTTGAGTGAGAGGGGATGCATTTCATTGATGCACTGTAGTAAGAGCAGTCAGAGCACAGTTGAGATCGCATTACAGCACAGCCTATGGCTGTATCCTATACTCTCATTCACTATTCCCTACGTTATCACTTTATTTGAAGGAGTGAATGAAAACGTGCGTGAAGTCGGACAACCGTTGTGTGTACATCGGCTGTACACTCGTTATTGCGGTGCAATGGGATAGAATGAGTGCACTCAATAACGTCCACTAAGGTTTCGGACACCACTACAAAGCGCTGTGCCCTCCAAATAATGCTATATTTGAGGTTATGGGAGCGATGTCGGATTCAGCCCTTGATTATTGTTGAGAATTCAAACTACACGCGGCGCGCGAGAGAGAGCGGTTTCTGCACGGAGCGCTGCGATGAGTTTAACAACGCTCACCACATGGATCATATAGCGCTGATATAGACCGGAGCGAGCGCGTTTAAAATTTTTATGGACATATTTCAAAAACTCTAGTGCTCTAGACATGAACCAGAAGTGTGTATGCGCGCATATTTCATCACGTCTTATTAAAATGAAATGTATGCACTGATTACACTGATAACCTATGTCTGATCACGAACGCGCTGACACGATGGATTATTCAAAAGACGATGTAAGTTAATAAATAAACTGACAATTCAAAGAACAATGGGCCAAAAAGTAACTGCTTTATTCTTTCTGTGTTAAACTGATGTGTGTTATTCGTTCCGAGAGTCCTGTTAAATGTATTGCCTAATATCCTCATTTCTCTTCGTTTTGGCAGTTTGTTGTTATAGAGGGTTAGATTTTTAAAATGCTTAAGGTGCCCTCAACTCAACTTTTAATATTCAGGTGTCTGTAAGTATGGTTCTAAACGTGTTGCAGGTCTGTGTTTTATTGTTTGTTGTCTCTCCACAGCATCATTTTGTTAACCTGTAGACCTATTAACTCTAGTGTGGAATTTTTCTACAATATTCACTCGTCATGACAGTAAAACAAGGCATTCTAGTCAATCTCCTGCAGTATTTCCTCTCTCAATCAGTAGAAAATGTGATTAACACCCTGTCATGCATAGGGGAAAAAATACCGTCATATACCGTGAAACCGATATAATTTAGAAAAATACCGTGATATACATTTTTGGTCATACCGCCCAGCACTAAAGGCACCTCACAAAACTGATTTCGGACAGACTTCTTAGGCAGTGTAACCGTTAAATAATCTACAGCAAAATAGAGAGAGCTTTAGTGAGAACTAAACAAATATTTAATTGCTACATTAGTAATTTCTCACTAGAAATTACATCAGAAGTAGAAAATATTGGTAAAAAAACCTTACATTTACACACAAACTGACCAGCAAATGCAACTTTCGGACGCCATCTTTTTTCCCCAGCTCAACTGTCACAGAGTGGAAAGCACAGGATTATGGGATATCAAAGGCAGCGAAGGATACAAATATGCTGCCTTCGAAAATCGATCAGATGAAGGTATCTCTGGAGACAGGAAGTGAAGCTAACATTAGATTCGGACGTGCCTTGATGCCTTCCTGCCTTGAAATATGTCCTCCGAAGGCAGCATTTTGCAGGTTTCGGACGCAGCAAAATGCTGAGGATCTTAATTAGCTGGTTCAGGTGTGCTTGATTAGGGTTGGAGCTAAACTCTGCAGGACAGTGGCCCTCAAGGACCAGGGTTGAGAATGCCTGGTCTACATCATTGTCTTCGGTGTAGCAGAATAATACATCTTGTCATCGCGGTCATGATCAGACGTACCTGTATCAGTGCACATATGTTTCATTTTAAGAAGATGTGATTTAAATATGTGGGCATACACTCTGCTGGTTCGTGTTTAGAGCACTAGAGGATATAAAATATGTCCATAAAAAACTTAAATGCGCTCACTCCGATCTGTATCTGATCTATGATCCATGTGGTAAATGTTGTTAAACTCATTGCGGCGCTCCGCGCAGAAACGCTCTCTTGCTCGTGCTGCATGTTGTTCGAATTCTCCGCTGTAATGCGATCTCAGTGGTGTCCTCACTACAGTGCAACGGTGAAACGTGACCCTTCTCAAACAGTGTTGCGCCCCGTTCCGAGCGTTGTTTAAGCGACACACACCGGTTTATTTTTTTCCATTTCATTTATTTATTTATTTAAACAGGGACAGTGTAAAATATACATTCAACCTTAAAAAGGAGAGATGCATTTTACCAGGTTATAGCACTTGTGCTAATTTACACCTGCAGTCCCTGGACAGGCTGATGTAAACAAATCAAGTTAATAAAACATTTATCCCAGAACAACATTAAAATAATCAAAATAATTCATGATGCAGTGTTTTGAAATGGGTCATCGCTATATAAGTCGTCATTTAGTTTTTTTTTGCGCACAAAAAACATTCTCGTCGCTTCATAAAGTTATTGTAGAACCACTGTAGTGAGATGGACTTTGTAACGTCTTTAGTACCTTTTATGGGTCTTGAGAGTGTAAAGTGCATTGTGCCAATGGAGGCCTTTCTGAGCCATCGGATTTCAACTAAAATATCTTCATTTGTGTTCCGAAGATTAACAAAGGTCTCACTGGTGTTGAACGACATGAGGGGAAGTAATTAATGACAGAATTTTCCTTTTTGGGTGAACTAACCCTTTAAAAATGTATATCATAACAAAAATAAATACCGGTATTCGGTATGAACCCAGCACTAGCCCTAATATTACATTACATTACATTTATATTATTATCTGTTTTGTTTTTTTATTTCCTGTTTTGTGTGTCAGGCCCAACACAACACCCGGATGCTGGCCACGTACGCTGCTATAGACCCTCGTGTGCAGTATCTGGGCTACACTATGAAAGTATTTGCCAAGGTAAGACCAGATATCATAAATAGGAATCTAATTTGCAGAATGCAGATAAAAGCATAAAATATTCCCTAGATATTCGAACTATAAAATAATTGCAGCCTTGGTGAAAAGCAGAAAGACTTCTTTCAAACACATTAACCATTATCATACTTTTTAACAGTCCTGAATAAATCGAAGAAAAGAGTGAAAGAAGCCGCCAAGTTATTAACTATACATATAGTTTTATGGCCTCAAATTAATTGTAGTTTCTCTGTTAATAATAGGTCTGCGACTATGTATATATTTAATAATAAAGTAGAATTAGAACATGTTTAAAATATTTTAAAATTAAATGTAGTCTATCACTGCTCTCTTCATTAAATGTCAATGCATCGGAAAATACAGTTAAAATGTATAAATGTGTGTCTGTGTTTGACAGCGCTGTGACATTGGCGATGCCTCCAGAGGGAGTCTCTCCTCCTATGCTTACATCCTCATGGTGCTGTATTTCCTACAACAGAGACAACCACCAGTCATCCCTGTGTTACAAGAGGTAACCTTAGCACCATTAGCAATACTGGCACTGCAGGGGCTCCAGACTTACATTTGACATTAGTGGCACTGATGCCACTCAGTTCTACCGAAGGTGGCGCCAGAACCTGAATTGGTAGCGCTGGGGGAGTTTTTAATCATAAAGTTAATTTAATCATTAAATACTATTGTTTTTCATTAATAAGTGCAGTTACTAATAATATTGCATGGTTGTTTATTGGAAATTTTATAGTAAAGCACTGAGCTTGAATTGAGATGCAGATAAAATTAGCATTTATTAACAACAGTAACGCCGGGTGCACACTGTGTGATTTATAATAGTCCTTTACAATTGTTCCTTGTCAGACTCTACGAACATGATCCCCGCTGTAAGCCATGTCACACTGTAAGATCTACCGCATGCTCAAGCGAATGGAGTGTGGGAGCAGCACGCGCCCGTTGTGCTTTCACACAGGCAGCGTTGTGTATTGCAAATACCGACGAATATCGTCCATTGTATCACCTTTTCTCCTCCAAACCCTGTCTCTTGCTTTGATTTCTGATGGGCAGCATATATCTGCTGCAAATGCGACAGTGTTCCCCTCTTTCCTAAACATATATGTATATAACATGCTGTATATAGGTCGTTTACATGATAAAAGTAACCTTAAAGTTAAGATATCCCTCTAGTTTGAATCATTTAAACGGCATTTGAAATTTGGGCAAAAACTTCTGGCAGTGTTGTGTTTTCGTGTATTTTATAAAAAAAATTCCACAGCGCTGGATATCATATGGTGATCGTGAAACACGGAACACTTCACTACATGATTTAATGGTGAAATTAGTTATTTTTCAAGTTAATCAGGTCAATTTTGATCGAGCTATTCACTGTGGCTTTAATTCAGCGTGAGTAGCGCGGCAAACGATCACGGTGCTCTGCTCCTGCGACGCATTGCTGTGGCGCCTCTGCGTGCGGTGTGAATGCTCTAATCTGTTAACATGGGTGCCGAAAATACGCTCCTTACGTTCTGCTAACTCATGCAGTGTGAAACCAGCCTAAGTTGTCATTAATGTCATGGTGATGATACACAGGGCAACTTTTTGAGCAATGTTACTAGGCAATGTTGCCGTCAACGGGCAACCAGGTAAGACACAGGGCCCATGACCAATCTAAAGTAACCAGATAGAAATGTGTTGCCCATTCCCAATGGGAAAGTGGCCAAGCAACTAGGGCTGTAATCTCCCAGTCGATTAGTCGATTTGTTAGTCGAAACGTTCTGGCTCGACCAAAATTCTGATTGGTCGATTTTTGTTTGCCGCGTTCATTTAATTCGTTTTGCCATTTCATCAGTTTTGTCCCGCCGCGTTCATTTCATCAGGTGGAGAGCACTAATTGCTAATGGGGGTGTTTTTAGAGCACCCCTGTTTCACAGGTAACAGCCTGTCTTCAGAACACCCCCCCTTGTTTTCACTTCTTTTGGATTAGCCCAACCCACTGGAGAAGAGAAGTCTCTCGCTGGTCCTTTGTTTTTCATTCCCCGCTGGCTCAAACGCACGCCCATAGTGGTAAACTTGACCCCCTTGTTTCCACTTCTTTTGGATTAGCCCAACCCACTGGAGAAGAGAGACCGATTGAAGAAGGCTAGTTTGCTGTATATTATTTATTTAATTGTGAGAGCGTTTTTTCTGCTCTTGATCTGGCTTGTTTAATAAATATTCCTTTTTTTATTAAAGTGGACGTGCCTTTTGTGTTTAAGAGTAAAAGCTTTAAGTTAATCGTCTATTCGTGTCTCAGCCGCGAATCTGAGCTGATCCTTCGAGCTGCACAGAGCGGCTGAAATGATAGTGTCTGTCAGTTAGTATAATACATATGACAAAAACAATTGTCTAAATTATGTTGCATATTCCTCAAAAGTTCTTGTGATGATATCACTAGTTGACAACATAGTACTATATTTTCGGAAATCATAGGCTATGATGGTGCACGTGATGCAACGCTGTCAGAGCGTGTGTCAGACTCATTTCAGTGCAAAATAATCAGGTCAAAAACAAATAGCCTACTAGTTTTTTATGTTTATTTATAATTCTACCAAGTACTGCGCACAGTGTGCAGCTAATTAATTTAATGGTTTTTTTTCCTAACGTCATTTTTAGTCGATTTTTAGTCAAAAATTTCAAGACATCAGTTGACCAAGATTTTCTTTGGTTGATTACAGCCCTTCAAGCAACATTACTTTGTAACATTGCCCAGCAACATTGCTCAAAGTTGCCCCATGTATCATCACCTTTAGACTGTACGATAGTCAAGGCGCTAAAAAGGCATCTGGAGTTTTACAACATCAATCAATGACGCGTTCGGTGACTGAGCTGAATCACACGCAGGATTGAAATGGTGGCTAAAAAAGAAATCTCTAGAGCTCTTTTTGTTCATAGTTTGTCAAAGATAATTTGAGGGTCGTCATAGGAGAAGTCACACTGCAGGATTGTGCGCCAAATCTTCTGACACTGCCAAAATTTCGTCTGAGGTCAAATTTGACCGCAGCGGTCATTAATCGGCTGCCGGTGAACATGTCAAACTAACGATACTTCAGATTTTAGCCTAGGATCAGAGGAATCTTTTAGAATTTGCTAAATTTGTCTCAGACGGCCAAATTGTGCCACAGTGTGCACCCGGCTTAATGTGCAAAAACCTAAAATATTCTGCTCTTATTAAATGTTCCATTGCTCTTCTATAGCATCACACTGAACTGACCGACAGCTTCAGTGATTATAAAAGGAGCGCTCTTTACTTGCTTTCTGTGTAATTCAGTCACAATTCGAAGACAAGGTTTTGTTTTTCATGAGACTGTGACTTTTCCTACTTTTTTTTCCATATTAGCGTGTGGAAATGGTCAATAAGCGCTTAAAAAAGTGTTTGTTTCCCACAAAGTTTTAGTTTTTCAAATCATCACATTAAAAATAACACAACTGGATAATATTTAGGTTTGAAGTGCTGGAAAAAGTGTGAAGCACTTGAAAACTCTTGAAAAAGGCTTGAATTTCACTCTCAAAGATTGAATAATGTAATGACTAATGTAAAACATTTGACTATTTCTGCCACAATACCATGGTTACAGTTAGCATTAAATCCGTGGTGAATGTTGGTGTTTTGTGTATTGAAAAGCCTTCTATAACTTGTTAATTCTCTACAGTTTCCACATCAGCGCTGTTCGATCTGATATGGTTTATAACACAGAATTCGGCGCTGCATTTAAACGCTTTCTCATTGGATCTCCCAGCACTGTGTAGTAACGGTGTCACCTGATCGAGTTCGGCCCGTAAGTAAACTGTTCTGAGCTCGCGCTGCGCTGTCTTAATATTGCTCCGAGCTGATAAACGGTTTGCACAGTGCAGTGATTCACTTTCGTTTAGTTTCATGTTTCTCATATACAACATAAAAGGCAGCTCTTATTAGTTGGGCAATATGGTAGTGTCACGAGTGGGACCTGTAACAATATTTTGTCGCACTTGCAGGAAAAAAGGTTGCAAAATGTGACCAGTTGGTTGCAGTCTGGAGCCCTGTACTATTACAATAATAATACACTAAAACAGTGTCTACATTTTTTTTCTTGTGTTGCTAAGAAAAATCTCTGTAGCTGTAAGAGCAAGCTTCTGTTTCTTCTGCAGATATTTGATGGGAACACTGTTCCTCAGAGGATGGTGGACGGCTGGAACGCTTTCTTCTTCAATGACCTTGATGAGCTGGTGAGCAGGATTGGTTTGAGTTTGTTTCTGCCTTTTTGATTCTACCCATTTATTGTGCTTTTCCACTGCATTGGGACCGCTTGGTACGTCTCGGTACAGTACGGTACAGCTTGCTTAGCTTTTCCATTGTGTGTGATGACTCGGTTCGGCACAGCTCGGACTCTCTTTTGACACTTTTCCACTGCATGGTACAGTTCGGTACGGCTCGGTATGACTCGCTTTGTGGCGTTTCCACTGCATGGTGCAGTTCGTTACAGTTTGCTGTGACGTGTAAACACTGCAGATCACTGATTGGTCAGAGAGAATCGTCACTATCATTATATGCTTTTGTGACAGTGATATAGCGATTGAGACCCTAAACACATTGCTAAATACAAGATTAGTTTACCCTTGTGCACTGTCGAGTGCCTAACACTCTCTTGTTTATAGCAGTATTTTTGTTTTGCTGTCATCAGCCTCCTTTGAAACAAACTTCTTCGTCTTGTAGTTAAAAACATCCACATGCCAAGATGTAGAGACGGCACAATTACAACAATCATTCTATAATCCCACCCACTTTAAAGCGGTGCTAACTGCAGTGGAAAACCAAAGCGAGCGTGCTGTGCCGAACCGAGACGTCCCACTCAGTGGGAAAGCGAAGCAAGCTAAGCTGAGCCGTACCAAGCGGTACCATGCAGTGAAAAGCGCTATTTGGCTCTGTATGCTTTTCCACTGCAGTTAGTACCACTACAAAGGTGATGCGATTATAGACTGATTGTTATAGTTGCGCCACCTCTACTTCTCAGCATGTGGATGTTTTTAACTGCAAGACAAAGAAGTTTGTTTTCAAAGGTGGCTGATGACAGCAAAACAAACAAGCAGCAATACCGGGGCCAAGCGCAAATAAGCCAATAAGACATGCTAACATGGCTGGGTTAGATCAGCTGCAACAATGAGCAATTAAAGGCATTTTAAGATGATTTTAGGCAAAAAGGCTGAAAAATGCATTGTAGTCTATGGGAATTTCATGTTTTGTTCTATTATAGCGCCACCAAGAGGCACAATCCTACATTTTATGTGTCCTCGGAGTGAGTCCATACATGTGTGTGTCAATTTTGGTGAAAATATCTCATTTCATTTAGAAGTTATAGACATTTATATGAAAAAACACATAGAAAATGACTGACACCTGACTTTGATTGGATTTTACTACCCCTTGCTATCAATATTTTGACATTTGGGAATGAGCATAACTATCAACCTATGTTTCCGAACTTCTGATGCTGGTTTCGTCTCGATCGGTCTAGCGGTTTTGAAGATATCAGCTAATGTTTTATAAGCACTAAATTACCACGCTGCACAAACCACAAATCTGGTATCGTTGGACTCGGCGAGGATTCAGGAGACAAAAAAAGTTACTCCCATGAAAATGAGTAAACCACACCCAAAGTTAAAAGCGTTTTGAAAAGATTTTTTCCACTAGGTGGTGCTGTTTCGAAACTTCTCAGGCTCCTTCAAGGCATCGTGGTGATGACCTACCGAGTTTCGTAACAATCCGTTCATGTGTTCAAAAAATTGCATTTTAGCACATAATTCAAAATGGCCGACAGCCAAAATGGCTGATATGGTAAAATTGGATATCAGTCGACTCGGCATGCCGACTATGATTTTTCGACAAACGGTTCAGAAGTTATAAGCAAAAATATCAATTTTCGTATCTCCGGACCAGTAGGCGGCGCTGTGCCGGAACGCTGCATATTGCCTCGGGTCATGCTTGTGATGACATGTACCAAGTTTGAATACGATAAAGCGTTGCAGAGATATAGCCTTAAGTGTGTTTTCGCAACCACTACGTAAAATTTGTTTGTGCGTTTATCAAAAATTATTTGACGAATCAACTTGAATTCCATAACTTTTTGTCAGCACGGTTTGAAGATGATCTGGTTCAATTTTCGTGAAAATCAGAACAACTGCCTAGGAGGAGTTCGCAAAAGTAGGTTTTTCGGAAAATTCAAAATGGCTGGAACATTTTCATAACGGAAAATGACGTCATAGGGTGCAATCGAATTTTGTTTCTAGTCCTAAGGGTTCAAAAGTTATTAACATAAACATGAGTGAAACTTTGGACAGGTGGTGGCGCTAGAGGGATTGTTTTAGAGACTCCAAAATTGGTGTGGTTAATGTTGGACCAGTCCTCTATCAGTGAGCCAAATTTCATAACTTTCCCGCAAACGGAAAAAATACTGCTAAAAACAAGAGAGTCTGGGAACTCATACAAAAAGGGCACGCGAGGGTAAGCCAATCTTGCATTTAGGAATGTGTTCAGGGTCTCAATCGCTATACCACTGTCACAAAAGTTCTCTGACCAATCAGTGATCTGCAGTGTCTACACGTCACATTTTAGTATCGGTAAGGCACGTTCAAGGCTCAACCAAGGTGGTACTATTTAAGCGAACCGTACCAAGCCGTTACTATGCAGTGGAAAAGCGCAGTTAGTATTTATTCACTTGGAAACAAATTATGCAGCCCAATGTATTTCCAAGTCCACTCAAAGCGCATGAAGTAATGTGTGTGTGTGTGTGTGTGTGTGTGTGTGTGTGTGTGTGTGTGTGTGTGTGTGTGTGTGTGTGTGTGTGTGTGTGTGTGTGTGTGTGTGTGTGTGTTTTGCGTGACCAGCGGCGGCGTCTCCCGGAGCTCCATCAGAATAAGGAGTCCGTCGGGGAGCTGTGGCTCGGCCTGCTGCGTTTCTACACAGAAGAGTTTGATTTTAAAGAGCACGTCATCTCCATCCGCCAACGCAAGCGCCTCACCACCTTTGAGAAACAGTGGACGTCCAAATGCATCGCAATCGAAGGTTTGAAACACATTGTCACGCAATGACTTAAAGCATTTGCTCTCACTCTGTTCTGAAATACACAAGCATTATAATAACATCATTTATTCTGCTTATTTATCCATACCTTTACTTAATTTAGCCTTTCTAGAACTTAAATTAAAGACCACTTTTATAAGCCTAAATCAGGAAACATAATACATCCTAATATCATAGAAACATGCATATTAGAATGAATGTTTTTCTTTTATTTTTATAATTGTATTTTATAGTTATTCCATCCATTGATCCCAAGTAGACACAAAATGTTTAATGCACTAAAATACAGTAAAACTAGTTTTGTCATTTGTATTAATAATTTACTTATTAATTGATTAATTTAAAATGTATATTGAATACTTTTATTCAATATGAATAAATGTATATTATTTTTAATAATTGTCACTAAATGCACAAAGAATAATAACACACATATGTATGGATGTGTATATTAATTCAAATATTCAATTGATAAGTGATCTAATTTTATTAGTAATTGCTTTTCATTAAATACACATGGATGGATGGATGGATGGATATATAGATGGAGGGAGGGATGGATGAATATATAGATGGAGGGATGGATAAATGAGTGGAGGTTTGGATGGACGGACAGATGGCGGTGTGGGTGGATGGATGGATGGATGGATGAATGGATATATAGATGGAGGGAGGGATGGATATATTGATGGAGGAACGGATAGATGGATGGATAGATAGATAGATGGGTAGATGGAGATTCGGATGGATGGATGGAGGGATGGATGGATGGATGGAAATATAGATGGAGGGAGGGATTGATGGATGGATATATAGATGGAGGGAGGGATGGATGGATATATTGATGGAGGAACGGATAGATGGATGGATAGATAGATAGATGGATAGATGGAGATTCGGATGGATGGATGGAGGGATGGATGGATGGAAATATAGATGGAGGGAGGGATTGATGGATGGATATATAGATGGATGGATGGATATATAGATGGAGGGAGGGATGGATGAATATATAGATGGAGGGATGGATAAATGAGTGGAGGTTTGGATGGACGGACAGATGGCGGTGTGGGTGGATGGATGGACGGATGGGTGAATGGATATATAGATGGAGGGAGGTATGGATATATTGATGGAGGAACGGATAGATGGAGGTTCGGATGGAGGGATGGATGGAAATATAGATGGAGGGAGGGATTGATGGATATATAGATGGAGGGAGGGATGGATGGATGGAAATATAGATGGATATATAGATGGAGGGATGGATTGAAATAATATAGATGGAGGGAGGGATGGATGGATATATAGATGGAGGGAGGGATGGATGGATGGATGGATATATTGATGCAGGAATGGATGGAGGTGTGGATGGATGGATATATATATCAGTCCATCCATCCATCCTCCCTCCATTTATAGATGGAGGGATGGATGGAAATATAGATGGAGGGATGGATTGATGGATGGATATATAGATGGAGGGAGGATTGATGGATGGATATATAGATGGAGGGAGGGATGGAAATATAGATGGAGGGATCGACGGATGGATATATAGATGGAGGGATGGATGGAAATATAGATGGAGGGATGGATGGATTTATATATATATAGATGGAGGGGGAGGAATGGATGGACATATAGATGGAGGGAGGATGGATGGATATATATATTGAGGGAGGATGGATGGATGGATGGATGGATAGAGGGTTTAATGTCATATGTCCTGTTTTTAAATAACTCTTTATTCTTGACAGATCCCTTTGACTTGAATCACAATCTCGGGGCTGGTGTCTCTCGCAAAAGTAAGAGAAACTCTCCTGCCCACAGCCTTCAGCTGTTTTTCTGCTCTGAAGTGCAGTTCTGCTAAACATGCGGTTGAGTGTGCCCAACTCGTTCTCTCTGCCCTCTCCACACAGTGACGAACTTCATCATGAAGGCCTTCATCAACGGCAGGAAGCTGTTCGGCACCCCGTTTTACCCTCAGCCTGGAACAGAGCCTGTGAGTCCCGTTAGAACTGCTCTGGAGTCTATTAACCTGCAGTTCATATCTCTCATACTGTACACACTCACACGCTCCTCATCTCTCTTTCAGGATTACTTCTTTGACTCAAAGGTGCTGACAGACGGTGAATTGGCTCCGAATGACCGCTGCTGTCGCATCTGTGGGAAGATCGGCCACTATATGAAGGACTGCCCAAAGAGGCGCAGGTGCACAGCTGTTCACGTTTTCTTTTTAAAGCACTAATGCACAGGACGCTAAATGCTAAGCTGATCGTATTTGTTTTCAGAATGAAGAAAAAGGAGAACGAGCGAGAGGAGGAGATCAGGGAGGAGGACAGAGACCGAGAGCCCAGAGAAAGACGCTGTTTTCAGTGTGGAGATATGGGTCACGTGAGGAGAGACTGTCCCGACTACAAACACCTCCGTCAGAGAGTAGCGCCTGGACCAGGTACAGCTCAACTTCATTTGTACATTTCTTTTGAAAATAATTTATTCTGTTTGTTTATTTGTTAATTAATTCAGCCTCTCTAGAGCATTTTCGGAAGCCCAAACAGTTGGAATATAATAAATATTCATAATAAATAAATACAAATATTAAAAAAAAAATTTGGTAAAAGGTAAATATTAATACATTTTATACTTATATTTAGTTTTTAAAATGGTGATTTTTTTTAATTCACAATATAATAAATCTAATTATTTTTAGTAATTTTCTCATATTTTGTGTTATATTATATATGCTCTATCAGTTATCGTTTCTTTTATTTTGTGAAAATTACTAAATAGATTTACACTTGTATACACTATACATTTCATTAATACATTAAATAAAAAAATATACATATTTATAATATTTAAAAAAGTATTAGATAAATGGGTACATTTTAGTTTATTTTATAATTTTTTATAGTTATTCTGTCCATAGATATAAAGTAGTTAGAAAATGTGCAATGCATTATATTTATACTTGTATACAATATATATTACACAAATATGTTTAATAAAAAAGAATACATTTAAAATAAAAATGAAATTTGATTAATAGGTAGATATTAATTTTTAAATGTTATTTTATTTTATAATTATTCTGTCCGTTTTTTTCCAAGTGGATTTAAAATGTGCAATGCATTTCACTTATTTATAATTAATCAATAAGGAATCAAATTATTTTTAATAATTACCTTTCACTCTTAATAATTAACTATTATAGTTTATGAACATGGATGGAGGGATGGAAGGCTAGATGGATGGCTGGATGGAGAGATTGATTGATGGATGGAGAGATCAATTGATGGATGGATGGAGAGATGGATGGATGGAGAGATAGATTAATGGATGGACGGAGAGATAGATTGATGGATGAGGGGTAGATGGATGGATGGAAAGAGAGATAGATAGATTGATGGATGGATGGATGGCTCGATGGATGGCTCTGGCTGGCTAGATGGATGGATGGATGGATGGATGGATGGAGAGATAGATTGATGGATGAGGGGTAGATGGATGGCTGGATAGATGGATGGATGGAGATAGATTGATGGATGAGGGGTAGATGGATGGATGGATGGAGAGATGGATAGATAGATTGATGGATGGATGGAGAGAGATTGATGGATGGAGAGAGGTTGATGGATGGCTGGCTGGATGGATGGATGGATGGATGGAGAGATAGATTGATGAATGGATGGATGGCTGGCTGGATGGATGGATAGAGAGATAGGTAGATTGATGGGTGGATGATGGATGGATGGATGAGAGATGGATGGCTGGATGGAGAGAGATTGATTGATGGATGCATGGATGGATGGATGGAGAGAGATTGATGGATGGCTGGCTGGATGGCTGGCTGGCTGGCTGGATGGATGGATGGATGGATGGATGGATGGATGGATGATGGATGGCTGGCTGGATGGATGGAGAGATGGATGGCTGGATGGATGGATGGATGGAGAGATAGATTGATTGATTGATGGATGGATGGATGGATGGATGGATGGATGGATGGATGGATGGAGAGATAGATTGATGGATGGAGAGAGGTTGATGGATGGCTGGCTGGATGGAGAGATAGATTGATGGATGGCTGGATGGAGAGATGGATGGATGGATGGAGAGATAGATTGATGGATGGATGGATGGATGGATGGATGGATGGGTGGATGGATGGATGGGTGGGTGGGTGGGTGGATGGATGGATGGATTGATAGATAGATAGATAGATAGATAGATAGATGGATGGATGGATGGATGGATGGATGGATGGATGGATGGATGGATGGATGGATGGATGGATGGATGGATGGATGGATGGATGGATGGGAGATTGGTGGAGAGATGGATGGCTGGATGGAGAGAGATTGATGGCTGGATGGATGGAGAGATGGATGGCTGGATGGAGAGAGATTGATTGATGGATGGATGGATGGATGGATGGATGGCTGAATAGATGGAGAGGTGGATGGATAGACAGATCGAAAGACAGACGGATGGATGAATTATTTTTAATAATTACCTTTCACTCTTAATAATGGTTTATTTCCAGTACCGCACATGGTCCGGGCCATGGCGAGCTCTCAGTCCATCCCCATTCCTCAAGGTGCTTCAGTCCAGGAGCGGGTCGGGCGGAACAGGCAGCCCTCGGAATGTGTAAGAAACAAAACCCTTCACTGTAGCAATACTCAGTATTTCAATGTGCTTTCAAACCAGTCGCATTACAGTTAGACAACATACAGAGACCAATACACTCAATGAAGACCAGGGGTCAGAGTTTACTGAAGCACTTATAGTCATCTGGATAATCAGTACAGATAACTTCAGCAACATCCAAACATGGTATTCTGTTCTTTGCGCTAATTAGCTTATTAAAGACATTCTCTTTGACACACTTGTATACGTAGGAAACTCTGGTAAGGTTCACAGATGAGTCATGCATCTCTCATCTAGGGCGTTGTTGAACTCTCCAGCTCCTTAGGCATGGTCACATGCCTCTAATAATAATAATAATAAACAACTGCTGCAAGCACAATTAGATAAAGGAGTTATTGCGAGGGCTTCACTGGATATAAACTTTGCACATGATTCACAGTCATAGTTTGACATGTAGTGATCAGTGGTGCTATAAACCCTGAAAAGAGTTGCACATGCTGAGTGTGTTAGTGGATAGTGTGTGTAGTGTGGTGCTGAAAACTTTTTGAATTTGAAGATCAATGTAAATTGTACTTAATTTGTAAGTATGTAGAGTATCTTCTGTTGCTTCCAAAGGGCAGTACAAAATGAAAAATATATATATTTAAACAAAATAATTAGGGATACACCGATAGGATTTTTTGGGGCCGATACCGATTTTAACGAACAATTATTGGCCGATACCGATATTTGTCACTTGCCCCCTTTTTTTAAAATTCTGTCATTAAAATAGATTTGATCATGTTTTAATTCAGCAAAGTAAAAAAAAACACACATTAATTTCTAATGAACATAGACTTGATCCATTTAACATTCAGCAGGCCAACATAAATACATATGAGGTAGGTTTAACAGTTTCCAGGCACAGAAATAAAGGAAGCAAATGTTAAATAACACTGCATATTCTTCACTGTATAAATTAAATGCATATATTATTATTACATTGAGAAGTAGCTAAATTGTACTGTACAACATTAATATAGTTCTGTCACAACTACTTTGTTAAACAGAACTTTTATTTTGACGGGTTGCCGTGAAGACCATCGAGTTTCTGTGTGTGTGTTTGATATGACGATAGATTTTTGTCGAATGCTCATGAATCTGCATTCATGTCCTCGTATTGAGGTGGCAGAGCCTGAAAAACAGCGAGTGTGTGTGTGTGTGTGTGTGTGTGTGTGTGTGTGTGTGTGTGTGTGTGTGTGTGTAAACATGAAATAGGACATTTCAGATGTCCTCATATATAAAATAGCTTTAAAAACATACTAAACAATGTTTTATTAAAATGTAAAAATGCAGAATGTTTCCTGTGATGGGTAGGTTTAGGAGTAGGGGTAGTGTAGGGGGATAGTATGTACATTTTGTACAGTATAAAAACCATTACGCCTATGGAATGTACTCACTTAGATAGCAAAACAAACCTGTGTGTGTGTGTGTGTGCGCGTGCATGAGGTAAATGAAACCGCGCGTCCACCATTCATTCCCACAGAGGCTCAGAAACATGCAGGATTCATATTTAAACAGTCTTTTTACGGCTTAATATTCAGATATATCGCGATTTGATTTAAGTGGTTGACCTACGTTTTATCAGACCTACGACCTACGAAATTCATCAAAAGCGCGGTTTAATATACCTCACACATATGACGGTTGCATTTTTCCATCTCTGCCGTCTATGAGGACATGAACGCACAAACGTCATCTCCAGAGCCACTGAGAGTCACTTTATGAGCAGTTTACCATTTCAATTGAGAAAAACTTCTGTTATATCATAAACACAGAAACTTAAAGGTCTTCACGGCAACCCGTCAAAATAAAAGTTTGGTTTAACTTGACAGATATATTACTGTTGTACAGTAGAATTTAGATACGTCTCAGTGTAATATTAATAATACTAACACTAATGTAACCATAATAAATTATCAAAACTTTATATTTTAAGTAATAAATTAATGTTTCTTTGTTTTAATTTTAACAGTATAAAGCTCAGTTGTGCAGCACTTGGTTTCACAAAAAAAAGTTTAATTAAATTAAAAGATAAATTAAATGAATGTCTTGTCTTCATTTGATTACCAGAAAATACACAACACAGAATTTGTGGGAAATCTTTTCATAGAAATGAAATTAAAAAGAAAAAAAAAAATATGGTTGTTTTTATGAATTGCATTAAGTAGCTAGTAGCCTACTATTTACAAGTAAATATTACAGTATACAAACATCACAGACGATGGCAGACAGAGACCAGGGCAGCTCTGGCATAATGTCAATAACAAATGACTTACAGTTTCTTTACAGTTATTGATGTAAACATTCCTAAAGTACCGAAAAAAGGTACCCAACCCTAGCCTTCACGCAGTTCATTAATAAACCATCTGTTTGTTACATCTGCCTTTTTTCATGCTATAGCTGAAATGCCGATGGTTGTAAATTGATCAAAAATCTGCCGATAAATATCGGTGGCCGATACATCGGTGCATCTCTAAAAATAATTACAAAAATTTTACATCTTCATCCTGTTCAAAAGTTTTCACCCCCTGGCTCTTAATGCATCAGTGAATGTTTATTAAGATCTAAATCATTGTACACGTATAACTAATATTCAGTACCACCCAACAACAAACCATTTATATTCATTCTTTCATTATCATATTTGTGCAAACTGAATCTTTTTCTCTGTTCTGTTTCCATCCAGTCTGATACGCGTCAGACTCCTCCGTACTCCCCTCAGCCGTCTCCATACAGCCAGGCGTCCATCTCTCCCCAGAACAGCAAGCCTTCCTCTGCATCCTCTACCTCCACTGGCCTGTCCAAACCCTCCCAACCGCAGCAGCAGGTTCCCCAGGTCCAACTTCCCATCTTCAGCTTTCCGCACTCCCACCCGAGCCAGTACCACGCTGGGCTCTCTGCACTGGGCCTTCTGCCCGCCCACCCCCAGCAGCCGCCCCTGACCTCAGCCTCCTGGCCCATTCACGGCCCTCTCATCCAGGGCTCCGGGGCGCCAGCCACCCCCGGCCACCCGTCCTCTCCGGGCCTGAAGTTTGCCGTCCGAGGTGGAAGCGGAGGCGGGCAGGCGGTGAATGCCGCCCCCATGAACCTGAACGACCCCAGCATCATCTTCGCTCAGCCGTCGACGGGGCGGTTGGCTGGTGGGGCGGGCGGCCCGGGCAGAGAAAGGGGGCACCCCTGGCACAATCACCATCTCAATCCGGGGCCACTAGTGGGAAATGGCATAGTAAACAAGACAGGTACACACACAGGGTTCTCACAGTATGTGTCAGCAGCACAAATAGAAAAGTGCTCATTTTCAAAGTACACAGAATCAATGATGCAAACTTCATATGAGACAAATTCTGCTGTAAAAAGACAAGTGTCATTATTCAGCTCAAGCAAGTTCAGTTCAATAATTGTGTAAAGATCATCAGCTAAGAAAAGAGTTTACGCTATAAGCAGCTTTAAGCTGACAATAACTACGTTTGAGTCTCTTGGGCACTGAAAAAAAGAGAGCCGATCGCGCCGGCGCGACCGCCGACTCGAAGGGGTTAAGCTGACAATAACAACGTTTACATGTGCACCAATAATGTGACTATTTATAATAATCAGAGTAAGGTCTTAATCACAGTAAGAATCATTATTCTGATTATTCGCTAATAAGTACAGTTATACCACACTCAGTTAGGCATACGGTATGCATGTTACCGGCCATTGTTTTAATAATTTTTATGGACGTAGCTTACTGGATATTATTTGGCGCCGTGATGAACATCTCAAAGCCGGGTTTGCCTGCTACCGTCGTGTTCTTCGCGCCGTCTAGAGAGCAGAGACTGCGCAGCGAGTTGTTTTGACAGTTTAGTGATTTGGAGAAGAGAAAACTTCAGGATAATGTCACGAAGTTGAACAACACACGGTATCCGTGTACGTCCGCGCACATGCCCCTTAGGTCAGAGCAGTAATAATGTAATTAAGGCGTTTACATGCCTCTTTATTGTGATTAAAATCGGCGTACGCCACATAGTTTAATGCGACTATGGTTACTAAAATTGCTAGCTTAAACGCATTAGTTTGATCGAAGTATTGCATTTACATGAGGTAAAGTTTAATCGCAGTATTGCCACAATCCTATTATAATCACATTATGAGGGAGCATGTAAAGGTAGTCAATGAGTATGTTTACATGGACAGCAGCAGTAATCTAATTATTGACCTCATTCTGAATAAGACAATATTCTGATTAAAGGGATAGTTCACCCAAAAACGAACATTTTATGTTTTTCTGCTTACCCCCAAGGCATCCAAGATGTAGGTGTCTTTGTTTCTTCAGTAGAACACAAATTAAGATTTTTAACTCCAACCGTTGCAGTGTCATAGTCGTATAATGCATGTGAATGGGGTCCAATCCTATTAGAGTAAAAAAACATGCACAGACAACTTCAAATTAAACCCTGCGGCTCGTGGCGACACATTGACCTCTTAAGACACGAAACGATCGGTTTCTGCGAGAAACCGAATGGTATTTATGCTATTATTTCACCTCTTATCAGACGAATGTCATCAGCTCTCCAGACCACCATAACGTCCTGTGAATAAGGTCAAAATACCTGCGCGGTCATATATATATACATACACTCACCTAAAGGATTATTAGGAACACCATACTAATACTGTGTTTGACCCCCTTTCGCCTTCAGAACTGCCTTAATTCTACGTGGCATTGATTCAACAAGGTGCTGAAAGCATTCTTTAGAAATGTTGGCCCATATTGATAGGATAGCATCTTGCAGTTGATGGAGATTTGTGGGATGCACATCCAGGGCACGAAGCTCCCGGCCCACCACATCCCAAAGATGCTCTATTGGGTTGAGATCTGGTGACTGTGGGGGCCATTTTAGTACAGTGAACTCATTGTCATGTTCAAGAAACCAATGTGAAATTATTCGAGCTTTGTGACATGGTGCATTATCCTGCTGGAAGTAGCCATCAGAGGATGGGTACATGGTGGTCATAAAGGGATGGACATGGTCAGAAACAATGCTCAGGTAGGCCGTGGCATTTAAACGATGCCCAATTGGCACTAAGGAGCCTAAAGTGTGCCAAGAAAACATCCCCCACACCATTACACCACCACCACCAGCCTGCACAGTGGTAACAAGGCATGATGGATCCATGTTCTCATTCTGTTTACGCCAAATTTTGACTCTACCATCTGAATGTCTCAACAGAAATCGAGACTCATCAGACCAGGCAACATTTTTCCAGTCTTCAACTGTCCAATTTTGTTGAGCTTGTGCAAATTGTAGCCTCTTTTTCCTATTTGTAGTGGAAATGAGTGATACCCGGTGGGGTCTTCTGCTGTTGTAGCCCATCCGCCTCAAGGTTGTGCGTGTTGTGGCTTCACAAATGCTTTGCTGCATACCTCGGTTGTAACGAGTGGTTATTTCAGTCAAAGTTGCTCTTCTATCAGCTTGAATCAGTCGGCCCATTCTCCTCTGACCTCTAGCATCAACAAGGCATTTTCGCCCACAGGACTGCCGCATACTGGATGTTTTTCCCTTTTCACACCATTCTTTGTAAACCCTAGAAATGGTTGTGCGTGAAAATCCCAGTAACTGAGCAGATTGTGAAATACTCAGACCGGCCCGTATGGCACCAACAACCATGCCATGCTCAAAATTGCTTAAATCACCTTTCTTTCCCATTCTGACATTCAGTTTGGAGTTCAGGAGATTGTCTTGACCAGGACCACACCCCTAAATGCATTGAAGCAACTGCCATGTGATTGGTTGATTAGATAATTGCATTAATGAGAAATTGAACAGGTGTTCCTAATAATCCTTTAGGTGAGTGTAGATGCCTCATTAGTGCCTGCGCGGATCAGTCGAATGAGGAATCTACATTTACGCATTTGGCAGATGCTTTTATCCAAAGTGACTTACAGTGCCCTTTTTACAGGGACAATCCCCCTGGAGCAACATGGAGTAAAGTGCCTTGCTCAAGGACACACTGGTGGTGACCGCTGGGATCGAACCAGCAACCTTCTGCATATCAGTTCAGTGGTTTAACCCACTGGACCACCACCTCTCCAATACTACATATATATTTCTATGATCGTGCTGGTATTTTGACCTTACTTGCAGGAAGTTATGGCGTTCTGGAGAGTTGATGACATTCGTCTGATATGAGGTGAAATAATAGCATAAA
The DNA here is from genome assembly GCA_023566225.1 of Romanogobio albipinnatus. Taxonomy (NCBI): domain Eukaryota; kingdom Metazoa; phylum Chordata; class Actinopteri; order Cypriniformes; family Gobionidae; genus Romanogobio; species Romanogobio albipinnatus. The sequence continues at coordinate 47,349,512 of CM042248.1, forward strand.
CCGCTCGGTTTCGTGTCTTAAGACATCAATGTGTCGTCACGAGCTGCAGGGTTTAATTTGAAGTTGTCTGTGCATGTTTTTTTACTCTAATAGAATTAGACCCCATTCACATGCATTATACAGTTACAAATCTTCATTTGTGTTCTACTGAAGAAACAAAGACACCTACATCTTGGATGCCCTGGGGGTAAGCAGAAAAACATCAAATTTTCGTTTTTGGGTGAACTATCCCTTTAAGGTGTTTACATGAGTTGCTTTTAGTATATTCCGTTCATGTTCCCGTTTACATGTTATAGAACATAGCTTGATTAATGGTACATCATTACGTCCCCATCCCACTCTACGCTGTCCGACATCCAATCATAGCGTGACTTTGGCGGGTCTGTTAATATTCAATGGGCTCAGGCAACAGCTGTAACTTTACCTGCGGGTGTCGCTGTTGGACAGTGCTCCTTTATGAAAACGAGTGATTTTTATGCTTTTTAATGTAATTTTTTGTATATATATTTACGTTGTTTTTGTAATATTATATATTGTCTCTTTCAGTTTTTTTGAAGAGACACTGCCCCTCTTGCCTCCTTCTTGACAGTCTACATTTCGAATAATAGCTTTGATTAATGATGAAAGGTTTCAAAATCGTGATTGTTTGGATTGTTTTTTCCTGCCGTCGAGCCACAGGCGTTCACTGAATGACCCATATGGCTCATGAGCCTAGAAGTTCCCGGCCGCTGTTGTAAGCAGACAGTTTGGTCACAATTATGAATATGGGATTACAGATACAAACTTATTGTATTTTACTTTTACAATGAGCAGAATAATTACAACAAAAAAGAAAAACACATAGAAGAGGTTGTGTTAGAGTGAGCATTCAAGCAAGACACGCACCATTATAGCAACACATCATGGCCACAACATTTCAAAAGGACAGATACGTAAAAGATAAACGGGAATTTCCTGACATTTGAGCACTTTGTAACTGTTTTGTACACGTTGTTATATTAATTATAATTCTGTTTTATTGGCCACACTATAGGAATACTCCACATTTCGATTTGCGTTTACTTCGAGTATGACTTTAACCGGATTAAGGTAATTAGAAATCTCTGTTTACATGGTAGCTTCTTAATCAGATTATTGTCTTAATCCGGTTAATATCGGAGTATTGTTGTCCATGTAAACATACTCGGTGTGATTATCCAATAATCTAAGTAAATAACACTCAATATTGTGTAAATCGTCTATTTGTAATGCAACCGCTATAATTTATAACTACAATAATTAAGCACTTTCCAGTATCTTTGATTATATATTTTGCACTCAGCATAGGCAAGGAAAGTGTATTTATTTATCACTTTTCATACACAATGGTAATTCAAAGTGCTTTACATAAATAAAAAAAAACATTTAAAATAATCATATGCATAATTAATTCATAGTGCATTCTGGGATTGTAAACTCTACAATGGATACAATTTGATTGCATTTTGAGTAATGCCTAAAATCCTATGTAGGCAGCTGGCTATGACAGCTGGCAGCTTTGGAATAAAGCTGCTGTCTGTGTGTTCATTTTCCCCCTAATTTTTCCTCTAAAAGTTTTATGAAATTAAATAGAGACAGACGGCATATTACTGATATTACGCATATTACTTTATTAGCATGTCTGTGGTGTAGTTTTACACAGTGAGTGCAAATTATTTTAAGAAATAAATGATTTATTTTTTCTAATCTGTCGTCAAAATGTCATGACCGGGTGAAATGTCAGGGTAATATTTCATCCTCACAATCAAAAGGACAAAAACAAGAAAGAAAGAAAAAAAAAGAAAGAACTGATTTTTTTGGACCTTTTTTACAGTGACATTTCATGTGAATTACACACATATAAACACCTAATTAGTACCCTAATTATATGATATATTTATATGAAATAATATATTATTTATTTGCAAGATAAAATAGTAAATTTTCTTATTATTATTTATATTATACTATTTAATTATTGAACTAATAAAAACTGATAATAAATATTAATCATAATTGAAGTAATAAATTATCTAATAAATTTTAGTAATAACTTTTCAAGGAAAATGTAAACTATAAGGGTTGGGCGTTCATTTTGTTGGCACAGTTTTTAGAAACTTTTTCTAAAATGTAAAAAATTACAATTATTGTAAATAATAGCTTTTAGTAGTTAATAACAGTAGGCTTTCTAATGTCATCAAAATGCAATGACTAGGTGAAATGTCACACTAATAAAAATGCAAAATGGACAGATAGGACAGATAATAAGACACTGAACTTGTAACCAAGGCTTTGTGGGTGAGGAAAATATTAACCAGTGGTATCGTAACCTAAAGTACTTCCCTCCAGTCAAATCCTGAATGATAAAATCAAGCTCTACATTATTAGCAACAGTATATTGCTGTCTTGAGACGCATGTATGTAGATATAGATATATGTGACTATTAGCTGTGATATGATGAATCAGTGAAATGCATCTGCTGTGTGTTTATTGAGAGCAGGTGGTGTTTGTGAGCTCAGGTAAGTCTCACAGGTGTATTGGGTGCACAGGTGACGTCACGTCTGTTAGTCTGAGCACTGGAAACTAGTTTCACTGGACACCTGTAACCCGTTGAAATCCCATTCTAATGAAACCTTGGTTTTCCAAGCATTTCCTTCTATTCAAGGCACATTTTATAGCATAATGATGTATATTACTTTCAAACAGATCCAGCTATTGCTAGTTTGGATAAAGAAGGTGGCAATGAAAGCTTGTGGTTTCATAATGGTTTTAAAGGTGCCCTGCCACACGTATTTCATTACTTTTGTGGTAATGTCTGTAAGGTCTACCATGGACTCTGTAACATTTTTTTGTTGAAAAAATGCCTTGGTTACCTTGTTTCATGCCATTCTAGCGTGGTATAGAAAGCCTGCAGGAAGGCCGTTCTCATTAATATTCAACAAACTAAGCTGCTTGACACTGATTGGCTAACAGCTAGCCACTGAGAGCCAGGCTATCAGCATCCTTTACCCAACAAACTTTGTTTACTATCGTCTGGAATCGCTGCAGAAATAGCTTCTTCAGGTATATTGTCATATATATACAGTGAGGAAAATAAGTATTTGAACACCCTGCTATTTTGCAAGTTCTCCCACTTAGAAATCATGGAGGGGTCTGAAATTGTCATCGTAGGTGCATGTCCACTGTGAGAGACATAATCTAAAAAAAAAAATCCAGAAATCACAATGTATGATTTTTTAACTATTTATTTGTATGATACAGCTGCAAATAAGTATTTGAACACCTGAGAAAAATCAATGTTAATATTTGGTACAGTAGCCTTTGTTTGCAATTACAGAGGTCAAACGTTTCCTGTAGTTTTTCACCAGGTTTGCACTGCAGGAGGGATTTTGGCCCACTCCTCCACACAGATCTTCTCTAGATCAGTCAGGTTTCTGGCCTGTCGCTGAGAAACACGGAGTTGGAGCTACCTCCAAAGATTCTCTATTGGGTTTAGGTCTGGAGACTTGCTAGGCCACGCCAGAACCTTGATATGCTTCTTACAGAGCCACTCCTTGGTTATCCTGGCTGTGTGCTTCGGGTCATTGTCATGTTGGAAGACCCAGCCTCGACCCATCTTCAATGCTTTAAATGAGGGAAGGAGGTTGTTTCCCTAAATCTGCCAATACATGGCCCCGGTCATCCTCTCCTTAATACAGTGCAGTCGCCCTGTCCCATGTGCAGAAAAACACCCCCAAAGCATGATGCTACCACCCCACGCTTCACAGTAGGGATGGTGTTCTTGGGATGGTACTCATCATTCTTCTTCCTCCAAACACGTTTAGTGGAATTATGACCCAAAAGTTCTATTTTGGTCTCATCTGACCACATGACTTTCTCCCATGACTCCTCTGGATCATCCAAATGGTCATTGGCAAACTTAAGACGGGCCTTGACATGTGCTGGTTTAAGCAGGGGAACCTTCCGTGCCATGCATGATTTCAAACCATGACGTCTTAGTGTATTACCAACAGTAACCTTGGAAACGGGGGTCCCAGCTCTTTTCAGGTCATTGACCAGCTCCTCCCGTGTAGTTCTGGGCTGATTTCTCACCTTTCTTATGATTATTGAGACCCCACGAGGTGAGATTTTGCATGGAGCCCCAGTCAGAGGGAGATTGACAGTCATGTTTAGCTTCCTCCATTTTCTAATGATTGCTCCAACAGTGGACCTTTTTTCACCAAGCTGCTTGGCAATTTCCCCGTAGCTCTTTCCAGCCTTGTGGAGGTGTACAATTTTGTCTCTAGTGTCTTTGGACAGCTCTTTGGTCTTGGCCATGTTAGTAGTTGGATTCTTACTGATTGTATGGGGTGGACAGGTGTCTTTATGCAGCTAACGACCTCAAACAGGTGCATCTAATTTAGGATAATAAATGGAGTGGAGGTGGACATTTTAAAGGCAGACTAACAGGTCTTTGAGGGTCAGAATTCTAGCTGATAGACAGGTGTTCAAATACTTATTTGCAGCTGTATCATACAAATAAATAGTTAAAAATCATACATTGTGATTTCTGGATTTTTTTTTTCAGACCCCTCCATGATTTCCAAGTGGGAGAACTTGCAAAATAGCAGGGTGTTCAAATACTTATTTTCCTCACTGTATCTGTATATATATATATATATAATGACGTTTAGCCATCCTTGCTGTATACGAAAACTGTCACTGAGCTAGACGAATTATGTGGGCGTGGTCTCAATGGGTGAGCTCATGAATATTAATGAGCTCAGGCAACTCCACGTCAGACTCATAGATATCCATAATAAAGGCTAGATATCTTATGGCGGAGTCTCTAACGTCATCACCAGTGGCCATCTTGCCACAGGCAGGGTCTCTGTGGTACCTGATGTAAGGCGAGTGATCTGCACAAACACAAATACTCTCATCTCACTGAAATTTTGACGGATTTACAAATGGTTTGGTTTCTTACAAACGTTATCAACGTGGCTATAATTCTGGATGCTTGAACAAGTTATGAATAATTATTCATAAGTATGCAGTGTCATAACTACATCTCTGACGTTTATAACAAACCAAACAGTTTGAAAATCGGTAGAAAAATTAGCAAGTTATGGTTATTTAAAAAGTACATGGCATGCACCATTAAAACACAATGTTACCAGTGAGCGAGCTGACTGTGACAAGATGGCCGCCAGGTGCGGACGTCGACCTCCATTGGGTAGCAGCGTGGACGAGACATCTAGCCTTTATCTTGTATATCTACAGGGAGTGCAGAATTATTAGGCAAATGAGTATTTTGACCACATCATCCTTGTTATGCATGTTGTCTTACTCCAAGCTGTATAGGCTGGAAAGCCTACTACCAATTAAGCATATTAGGTGATGTGCATCTCTGTAATGAGAAGGGGTGTGGTCTAATGACATCAACACCCTATATCAGGTGTGCATAATTATTAGGCAACTTCCTTTCCTTTGGCAAAATGGGTCAAAAGAAGGACTTGACAGGCTCAGAAAAGTCAAAAATAGTGAGATATATTGCAGAGGGATGCAGCAGTCTTAAAATAGCCAAGCTTCTGAAGCGTGATCATCGAACAATCAAGCGTTTCATTCAAAATAGTCAACAGGGTCGCAAGAAGCGTGTGGAAAAACCAAGGCGCAAAATAACTGCCTGTGAACTGAGAAAAGTCAAGCGTGCAGCTGCCAAGATGCCACTTGCCACCAGTTTGGCCATATTTCAGAGCTGCAACATCACTGGAGTGCCCAAAAGCACAAGGTGTGCAATACTCAGAGACATGGCCAAGGTAAGAAAGGCAGAAAGTCGACCACCACTGAACAAGACACACAAGCTGAAACGTCAAGACTGGGCCAAGAAATATCTCAAGACTGATTTTTCTAAGGTTTTATGGACTGATGAAATGAGAGTGAGTCTTGATGGGCCAGATGGATGGGCCCGTGGCTGGATTGGTAAAGGGCAGAGAGCTCCAGTCCGACTCAGACGCCACCAAGGTGGAGGTGGAGTACTGGTTTGGGCTGGTATCATCAAAGATGAGCTTGTGGGGCCTTTTCGGGTTGAGGATGGAGTCAAGCTCAACTCCCAGTCCTACTGCCAGTTTCTGGAAGACACCTTCTTCAAGCAGTGGTACAGGAAGAAGTCTGCATCCTTCAAGAAAAACATGATTTTCATGCAGGACAATGCTCCATCACACGCGTCCAAGTACTCCACAGCGTAGCTGGCAAGAAAGGGTATAAAAGAAGAAAATCTAATGATATGGCCTCCTTGTTCACCTGATCTGAACCCCATTGAGAACCTGTGGTCCATCATCAAATGTGCGATTTACAAGGAGGGAAAACAGTACACCTCTCTGAACAGTGTCTGGGAGGCTGTGGTTGCTGCTGCACGCAATGTTGATGGTGAACAGATCAAAACACTGACAGAATCCATGGATGGCAGGCTTTTGAGTGTCCTTGCAAAGAAAGGTGGCTATATTGGTCACTGATTTGTTTTTGTTTGGTTTTTGAATGTCAGAAATGTATATTTGTGAATGTTGAGATGTTATATTGGTTTCACTGGTAAAAATAAATAATTGAAATGGGTATAAATTTGTTTTTTGTTAAGTTGCCTAATAATTATGCACAGTAATAGTCACCTGCACACACAGATATCCCCCTAAAATAGCTAAAACTAAAAACTACTTCCAAAAATATTCAGCTTTGATATTAATGAGTTTTTTTGTGTTCATTGACAACATGGTTGTTGTTTAATTATTAATGTTGTAAAATTAATCCTCAAAAATACAACTTGCCTAATAATTCTGCACTCCCTGTATGGTCAGACTGACCAGCTTTTGTAACTGGCCTGATTTCTCCACTGATTTCTTTTCAGCGGCTAGAGCTGACAGAGGAGGTAGCAGTTAATTTTCACATTCACAACATTACATAAAACGGTTTTGTGTGGCAGGGCACCTTTAATTCTGAGTTTTTGTGTTGTTTATTTTAATCTCTGTTATGAGCCATTTTTTCATTTGGTTCTCTCTCCACCTCAGATGCTAATTTCCCATCTCAGTTTGGGGGTGTGAGTCCGGGCTCTCGATCCTGGGAGCACGGCGGTGCTGCTCCGTATTCCCTGCCTCCATCCTTCATGCCCTACCGTCTGCCACCCTACCTGCAGCAGCCCAACAAACCCTTCATCTCACAAGGTACCAGGCCATGTTGAGGATAAAACATTCAAACTTTATACATATGTCTGTCAGTGGTGTAAAGTATTTGAGTAAATGTGGTTAGTTACTGTACTTAAATATCTTTTTGGCTACTTGGTGTACTGAGTATTAAAGATATTAGCAGCTTTTACTCTTTTTGAACTAGTAATTGTACTTTTTACTCCAATACATTTGTCAATCAAACTGTTGACACCAAAAATTGGTGTTTACAGCCACAGATGGTAACGTGTCCTCTTATAACCGCCCATTTCTGCCTCTCTTGCAGGTTCTGTGGTGGCAAATCAACATTACCCGCTGATTCAACACGGCCGGCTCGGCAATCTCAACTACATTCAGCAGAAGAAATGAAGAAATGACACTTTACTTTGTAAACCAATGCCCGAAGGTCCTTATAGAAAAAAGACTAACTTTGCATCATTTGGTCATTTTGAAACTTTTTAAAATGGATTTTATCATTTTTGTACAGTTTTTATGTTTTATTTTCCTTTTATTTCTGTGTGTTTCATCACATTGATTTGTGATACAAAATGTCAGATATTTTAATACCCCTATTTTTGGAGGGGTCCAAAAAAGTGTTTTTATTTTATGTGTAAAAAAAAAAAAAAAAGGATTTAAAATGTATTCACTTTATTTTTATTAGCCGTATTCCTATTTTGCTTGCATAAGGACAAAGGCTTTAGATAGGAAAATGGAACATAACCCAATAAGACAATTATGTAGTGCCAAAATCTTCCCTATAGCAAACCAAGAAAACACAAAAAGAGCAGAAAAAAATCAAGAAAAGACCAAAAAAATAAAATAAAGAAAAAGCAAACCAACATGCTGCTGTGTTGCCTTTTATTTTCTATATATTTGTTGTAGTAACTTTTTTTTTTTTTTTTACCTGTGGCAAAATGTATAAATATGCATGACTATGCAACAATCTGAACTGAAAACTCATGCTTTACCTTTGCAATAGTTTTGCTGTCACCTATACTCCCTTTTCCAGGCCTCTTGCCTAATCTCAATAACAAAGACGAGATCAGGGTGTAGACCGTTTCCACTGGCGTGTAGTAGAGAGCTTTGAGCTTGTCAGTTATTTACTAAACTTGCCCCACATTGCAGTGAATGAATGTCTTCCCTTAGATCTAGCTAGTTTATAAAGGTAAAATGAGTGTTTTGCAGAAATATAATCTTCTTCATGTTCGAATCTTGCAGCATTAGCAGTAAAGACTTGTATAACTCTTACACAGGCATGGACTGGCATGTCAAACTTGCTCTCCCACTGTCTCCTCCCTCTTTCGCTCTGTTTATAAAGCCCACGGTCGTCCGCTGCTCTTGTGTTTGTCTTGAAAGGAATCATGTGGACGACTCTCATGAAGTTAGACCTGGCCTCTGCTGGCCTGGCTCTGTTTCTGGGCTTGATCATTCTGGTTCTGTTTGAGACCATCAGGATTAATTCCTACAGAGGTCGAACTCCTCCTGGTCCCAGACCTCTGCCCTTTGTGGGTACCATACCACATTTTTTGAAGAACCCAATGGAGTTTCTGAGATCAGTGAGTCTTTGCTTTCATCTTATTGTAATAGAGGCTTTGTTTTTGTGCAACTGTGTCTTATGTTCTGCTTGTGCTAAGTGAGATGATGTCTAAACCACTTTAGTTGTGTTGAAGTGCTGTGAAATCTTCTCTGAGTAGATGCCCCAGTATGGAGAGATGACCACTTTGTATCTCGGGAGGAAGCCAACGATAATGCTCAATACAATCCAGGTCACGAAGGAAGCCCTGGTCCAAAATGGATCCTCTTTTTCAGGAAGGCCACCTGTACCACTTCTAAACTGGATCAGTAATGGATATGGTCAGTAAAACGTATTAATTTGAAGATGTTGGTGTTGTAGTGTACTAATACAATGCATCCAGTTTTTTCCACATTTTGTTATGGTACAGCCTTATTCCAAAATCAATTAATTCATTATTTTTTTCCTCAATTCTACAAACAATACCCCAGAATAAAACAACTAGAAAGAAGTTTGTTTAAAATCTTTGTAAAAATCACATATACATAAGTATTCACAGCCTTTGCTTGATACTTTGTTGAAGCACCTTTGGCACTTATTCCAAAATCAACCACCAGGACTCTTCTGTAAGCCTCTGTAAGGTCTTTGCAGGACCTCTCAAGCTCCCATCAGGTTGGATGGGGAGTGTCGGTGCTCAGCCCTTTTCAGATCTCTCTAGAGATGTTCAATCGGGTTCAGGTCTGGGCTCTGGCTGAGCCACACAAGGACATTCACAGAGTTGCCCCGTAGCCACTCCTTTGTTATCTTGGCTGTGTGCTTAGGGTCATTGTCCTGTTGGAAGATGAACCTTCGCCCCAGTCTGAGGTCCAGAGCGCTTTGGAGCAGGTTTTCATCAAGGATGTCTCTGTACATTGCTGCATTCATCTTTCCCTCGATCCTGACTAGTCTCCCAGTTCCTGCCGCTGAAAAACACCCCCACAGCATGAGCTGCCACCACCGCTTCACTGTTGGGATGGTATTGGCCAGATAATGAGCGTGTCTGAGTTTCCTCCAGACATGACGCTTGCTATCCAGGGCAAAGAGTTCAATCTTTGTTTCATCAGACCAGAGAATTTTGTTTCTCATGGTCTGAGAGTCCTTCAGGTGCCTTTTGGCAAACTCCAGATGGTCTTTTACTGAGGAGTGGCTTCGGTCTGGCCACTCTAACCTACAGGTCTGATTGATGGAGAGCTGCAGAGAGGGTTGTTCTTCTAGAAGGTTCTCCTCCCTCCACAGATAAATGCTGGAGCTCTGTCAGAGTGACCATCGGGTTCTTGGTCACCTCCCTGACTAAGGCCCTTCTCCACCGATTGCTCAGTTTGGCCGGACGGCCAAGCTCTAGGAAGAGTCCTGGTGGTTCCACACTTCTTACATTTATGGATGATGGAGGCCACTGTGCTCATTGGGCCCTTCAATGCTGCAGAAATGTTTCCGTACCCTTCCCCAGATCTGTGCCTCGATACAATCCTGTCTCGGAGGTCTACAGACAATTCTTTGGACTTCATGGCTTGGTTCGTGCTCTGACATGCACTGTTAACTGTGGGACCTTATATAGACAGGCGTGTGCCTTTCCAAATCATGTCCAATCAACTGAATTTACCACAAGTGGACTCCAATCAAGTTGTAGAAACATCTCAAGGAGGATCAGTGGAAACAGGAGCACCTGAGCTCAATTTTGAGTGTCATGGCAAAGGCTGTGAATACTTATGTACATGTGGGGGGTTTTTTTGCAAAGATTTCAAACAAACTTCTTTCACGCTGGCAATATGATGTATTGTTTGTAGAACTGAGGAAAAAAATTAAGAATTTAATCCATTTTGGAATAAGGCTGTAACATGACAATGTGGAAAAAGTGAAGCGCTGTGAATACTCTCCAGATGCACTGTACATCCGAATTTTGATGAAATGGAAAAAATTATTTATTGTTAATTAATTATGTATAGTTCTGAATATAAAACGACCCTGATTATAACAACAACAGTTTCTCCCTGTTGGGCAAGGCATTCTTATTCATTCTTACGCCGCATCGGAGCGGCTGCTTCAAAGAAACCAACAGGCAAATGTGTCAGTACGTAGCCCAAATAAGAAACGAAGGGCCTCGCTGGTGGGTACGTTCAGCTCTTTGGAGCTATCCAGTGGTTATGGACATTTAAAACTTTATAAAGTAAATTATCTAGCTTCTGGCAGACAGTCTTCTGTATTTAACATACAGAAAAAGTGTAATGCCTCTCACAGTTCAAAATGCTTACGCTACGCCTGACGAGCATAACTGGTGTGCGATAATTTACTTTATAAAGTTTTAAATATGGATATTTTTCTTACGCAAACGCTTTGCTATGCTTCAGAAGGCCTTTATTAACCCCCCGGAACAGTTATATGATGGCTAAATGCACTTTTATGGACTTAAAAATGACCCAACCGTCACTGCCATTATCTTGGAAGCTAAGCTTGGAAGAGCCAGGACATTTTTAATATAACTCTGATTGTGTTCGTCTGAAAGAAGAATGTCATATACACCTAGGATGGCTTAAAGGTTGAGTAAATCTTGGGCTAATTTTCAGTTTTTGGTGAACTAACCCTTTATGCCTGGGACACACCAAACCGATGTCAAAGAACTAGCGGCGACGAAAGACGGCATCTTTCTGCATCTCGGCTAAAAAGCTACGCTTGAACACACCAAAAAGATTAAAGGCGACTGTCAACTGGCATGTGCGTTCTGCGCCAGCGAGTCAAGTCAACCTCATTTATATAGAGCTTTTAACAATGCAGATTGTTTCAAAGCAGCTTTACAGTGTTAAACAGGAAAATAATGCAACAATTTTATTCAGCCGTATAGCCATTCTGGAGAAAACTGTGACGTCATCAGTTCATTTCAATTATCATACGGTGACAGTGTGGGCTTTAGATCAGTCATTTGATCAGTAATTTAGATTATATGGTTAATTTAGTTTAATAATTAGATTTATTTGGATATTTAGTTGAAAAATGTAGTGTCCCCAACTGAGCACGCCAAGCCAGAGGCAACAGTGGCAAGGAAACCAAAACCTCTTTAATGTTACTGGCGAAAACTGGCGAAGTCGAACATTATTAGTGCCGACGTGAATAATAATCTTAGAGAATTTATGATTAGTCAAGTCAACCTCATTTATCTAGCGCTTTTAACAATGCAGATTGTTTCAAAGCAGCTTCACAGTGTTAAACATGAAAATAATGCAAGCATTTTTATCTCAGATAAAGTATGGATGCGTGTTTCTAATTCTGAAATCTTCTCCGTCAGCCTAACTATCTCCTTACATTTATCATATATTTGCTATATTTGCTGGACACTATTTACTAATCCTACTAATGAACTCAGAGAGCAGGAGACGCGGGTGCAGAGATGACAAGCTAACGTGTGATGGTGATTTAGATGAAAAGCTAGCAATGTCAAATTTAACGTGATTGGCAATATTTAAACAATGTATGGTGATGAGTAAGTTATATTTAGCAGTAGAACAAAGAAAATATATCAAAATAGAGATTCAAATGCAAGCAAGGCTGTACAGAGCTACAAACAAGGCAAACAGGAGACAGGAGCAATCGATCAGGAGGGAGTAAATATCGCTCATCAATCGTCATTCAATAAGGGAAACAGACACTAGGACTGCAGATACACAAACCGTAAACAAAGCAGCGCTTGCTTACCATTTATAATATAAATCATGCTGATCATGTTCTTCGTTCCAGCCGGCTCATGTTATTATGAAAATATCTGTGCATTCAAATGCTCAGGTAAGATGACTTGACGACTCGTCGGCTTGGTTTGGATCTGGGCCTCAAGCAATCTACTGCTAGTCTAGATCTGGGACTCTACCCGCCAATGAGGCCATGTTCGACTTGGTAGACTGTCTTGGTCAAGATGTTTGGGGCTGGTAGACCTATGCATCTGTTGAAGTTGTCTGTCTGTCTGTCTGTCTTTGCTCAACTTTGTCCAAAGGTCTGTTCTCTTTCCATCAGGTATAATAATGGTCACGTTTGGTCACGCCTGGAGGCAGCAGAGACGGTTTGCTCTGCACACGCTCAGGAATTTTGGCCTTGGAAAGAAATCTTTGGAGGAACGCGTGACAGAAGAAAGCAGTTACCTACTCTCTGAAATGCTCAAATCAGAAGGTTATTGAGGATTTTAGTCTGTGAATGTTTTCAGTGTTTAGAGGTGCTGTACTCTGTCATGTCCCACCTTGTCTTTGTTAGAGTTCTAAACAAACTTTAAACATGTTACTTTACGCAAGTATGTGGACGTGAGTGCATAGTCCCATTGTGCCTTAGTATTAAGGTTAGCTTCAAATGCCATTAAACCAGATTGTTTAGTCAGCAGGCAAGCTAAAATTTCAACTTTTAGTTATCTTTAACTATTAATGCACTCCTTGACCAAAACTAACACATGGTTTTCTTTGTTCAAGGCAAGCCTTTCGACCCACAACATGCAATACACAATGCTGTTTCCAACATTATATGTTCCATCGTCCTGGGGGATCGGTTCGACTATGATAACAAGAACTTTGCATACCTTTTGGAAATCCTGAAGGAGAACGTCAATCAAACAGGGTCACTTGTTGGGCAGGTATGAACAAGTGTTAAAAATGTTATTAGCCAAACACTGTCCTAGTATCCAACTGGATCTCACTCTACTATCTGCAATCCCATAAGTTGTCGACAATGCATTGTTACTCTTTGGAGCGCCTAATTCTGTAGCCCCGCCCACCGATTCGCACATGGCGTGTAATAGATAAATAACACAGGCCTACATGGCGCTAAACCGGATCAAACTACCAAGCAATAAACGGCCCATTGAAGATTACAAAATATTGTGCAGTGCCTGGTTGTGGAAGAACACAGTCGCTGCATAACCTTCCTTCAGATTCCAATATTAGGAATATGGTTTAACTTTATTTTTAATGAAGTTCCAGCTCACGTGGGTAAAACATTGAGCGTTTATTTTATTCATTTTATAGCCTAGTCTACATTTCGTTTTGCCAGCACTTTTTTTTCAGATATCATTCCATTTCTGTTCTAATTGTTCCTGTTCTAAATGTGAAAAAATAAACATGTTCCTTATTATGTTTAATTGCCTGCGCTGGTGTATGTGTGTGCGGCTGTGTGCGAAAGTCGAGCGGGAGCCGTTTAAATCGGTTTACCGCTGCACCGCGGGAATTTCTTGCTTTTCAACCGCGGTAAGAAAAAATCCATACCGCCCTAGCCCTACTCAGAAAACGGTATTAAAAAGCCAGCTCATCGACCCTTTAATGCTCATGAAATAGTTACTCAAAAGAAGTACCTACTCTGGGAATATGTGATTTAGGACGCAGGTGTTTTGGAGCAGGTTAAAATGGACATTTTGCTGTTGATGTTGCATAGTTATCTGTAGCCTTTTTCTTTTCCAGGTGTTTAACTTACTTCCCATCATCAAACATTTCCCAGGGCCACACCAGAAAATCTATCAGAATGGCGATGAGGTGAAGAATTTCTTAAGGGAAGCAATCAAAGCACACCGAGAAACTTTGGATCCAGACAGTCCACGGGACTACATTGATGCCTACCTGCTGGAGATTGAGAAAGTGAGATCACGACCAACCGTTCTAGAAGCCGTTTAATCCACTCTTTGATGGTAGTTACTATTTGGAAAGGTGGCAGCGATTTTGCCAAATAAACATGTTCTTGAATGAACATCTTTTGTTACGAACTACCCCTAAAATGTTCTTCAAACTCCCATTTCTAACTCTTATAGGACATGTAACGTCTTAGGGTCACATATATTATTAAATTAAATTTAGCTCAATAGGGAATAATGGGTATTAATATTTTAGGGATTTATGACCAACCACAACGGGTTATGGTTGAGTCACAAATCTCCAAAATCACCCGAAAAGGGGGAATATCCAGCCTAAATACTTGACCAAATACACACACAGCTAACCACAATGAATTGCAATTAACTACGAATATATAAGCCAAGTCAGGAGGCTATAGAATATCCTTTTAAGAATTAACTCAAATCGGGTCTGTTCTTCTAACGAACCGACACAATCTTTATCAGCCCTCGCAAGGTCTGATTCTTTCTTATCCAATCTTCAGAAAGGTTATCCTTCTGCCGCGAAGAATAACTTTTCGAACCAGATATTAATTTACGTATTCAACAATACTATGGGTAGGCTTGTAGCGCAATCTTAAACATTAAAGTGACTTATGTCTTGTGAGCAGGAACAATGACAATTAAAACGTGGATACAATGGTTTTAATAGTGATAGCTACTACGATTACATATGACTACAATCAAGAATACATGTATATACAGAATAATGAAAGTAAAGGAAGAGAAGGAGGAGGACAGAAATAGAGGGAGGACAGAGCAATGGCAATTTCACAGACAAATAACCACAGAGAGCCAGCAACGAATATCACCTGAAAACAGGGGCACAAATCTTTTAACGCATAGCTCGATAAAATATACTTGCATGGGGTTTTGTGTTGAATTAAGCAAGATGCGTGCGTTGGAGTTTCTCAGAGTTTCCGTGCGCTGAAGTTCTCTCTCCGTCAGGTCCTTTGGTCGGTCCGCGGGAGATTTAAAGGTTAAAGCGAGTGTCTTTGCCGAGAAGTCAGAGTCCTTGCAAGTTGACTGAGCCCCGATGTGTCTATGTTACTGTCCTTTTGAGTCCATTAAGCTATGCCCACCTTCTCCGAGCTGACCAATCGTTGGTGTAAATTTGAGGCGGGAGAGTTTCTTTGTTCTGACTTTTATTACTCACTGGAATGTTCTCACTGGCAGCCAAATGAGTAAGGTGTCGCTCAAAAAGGGCTAAACCTACTAAAGGTACATCTCATAATCATCTACTTTGCACCACTGACTAAGACAAAGAAAGAGGAACCTTTAGACATCAAACATGCCTGGCTTAAACGCATAAAAGGCAGTTTATCTCTTTTACAGAGCCATTTTGAGCATTTAAGATTAACATCACACAAATACAGGGAGTGCAGAATTATTAGGAAAGTTGTATTTTTGAGGATTAATTTTACAACATTAATAATTAAACAACAACCATGTTGTCAATGAACACAAAAAAACTCATTAATATCAAAGCTGAATATTTTTGGAAGTGGTTTTTAGTTTTAGCTATTTTAGGGGGATATCTGTGTGTGCAGGTGACTATTACTGTGCATAATTATTAGGCAACTTAACAAAAAACAAATTTATACCCATTTCAATTATTTATTTTTACCAGTGAAACCAATATAACATCTCAACATTCACAAATATACATTTCTGACATTCAAAAACCAAACAAAAACAAATCAGTGACCAATATAGCCACCTTTCTTTGCAAGGACACTCAAAAGCCTGCCATCCATGGATTCTGTCAATGTTTTGATCTGTTCACCATCAACATTGCGTGCAGCAGCAACCACAGCCTCCCAGACACTGTTCAGAGAGGTGTACTGTTTTCCCTCCTTGTAAATCGCACATTTGATGATGGACCACAGGTTCTCAATGGGGTTCAGATCAGGTGAACAAGGAGGCCATATCATTAGATTTTCTTCTTTTATACCCTTTCTTGCCAGCCACGCTGTGGAGTACTTGGACGCGTGTGATGGAGCATTGTCCTGCATGAAAATCATGTTTTTCTTGAAGGATGCAGACTTCTTCCTGTACCACTGCTTGAAGAAGGTGTCTTCCAGAAACTGGCAGTAGGACTGGGAGTTGAGCTTGACTCCATCCTCAACCCGAAAAGGCCCCACAAGCTCATCTTTGATGATACCAGCCCAAACCAGTACTCCACCTCCACCTTGCTGGCGTCTGAGTCGGACTGGAGCTCTCTGCCCTTTACCAATCCAGCCACGGGCCCATCCATCTGGCCCATCAAGACTCACTCTCATTTCATCAGTCCATAAAACCTTAGAAAAATCAGTCTTGAGATATTTCTTGGCCCAGTCTTGACGTTTCAGCTTGTGTGTCTTGTTCAGTGGTGGTCGACTTTCTGCCTTTCTTACCTTGGCCATGTCTCTGAGTATTGCACAACTTGTGCTTTTGGGCACTCCAGTGATGTTGCAGCTCTGAAATATGGCCAAACTGGTGGCAAGTGGCATCTTGGCAGCTGCACGCTTGACTTTTCTCAGTTCACGGGCAGTTATTTTGCGCCTTGGTTTTTCCACACGCTTCTTGCGACCCTGTTGACTATTTTGAATGAAACGCTTGATTGTTCGATGATCACGCTTCAGAAGCTTGGCTATTTTAAGACTGCTGCATCCCTCTGCAATATATCTCACTATTTTTGACTTTTCTGAGCCTGTCAAGTCCTTCTTTTGACCCATTTTGCCAAAGGAAAGGAAGTTGCCTAATAATTATGCACACCTGATATAGGGTGTTGATGTCATTAGACCACACCCCTTCTCATTACAGAGATGCACATCACCTAATATGCTTAATTGGTAGTAGGCTTTCCAGCCTATACAGCTTGCAGTAAGACAACATGCATAACGAGGATGATGTGGTCAAAATACTCATTTGCCTAATAATTCTGCACTCCCTGTACATAAATATATACTTTGTGGTCAACATACATACAACAAAAGGGTCATCATATATATTTCTGGGATGGTTCAATTAAAGGCTAATATAAAGAGGAATACTCATTCCTGGTCATTCTGCACAGAGAGGTGAGTTAGATCGTCTGGCTGATTAGAACCTGTTTGAAGTCCTCACAGGGTAATAGTGGTGCGGCCTGCGTTGTCTCTGCCGGTCGTAAAGGGTGATAGGTCACCCATTTGGCCAGCCTCGATGGCACCACTACAACTCATTTATATGCTAATACTAATTCATAGGCAGAGCTGTGGAAAAGATCTGCATCTCCGGTGTTTCTCGAACGACCCACCACTTTGATCTCACGTCAAGAGTGACTCCAGACGCTACAGACATTTGTTTTAAGACCATCAATATCCTAAAAGGTGAAATCACGGTAGGCTGCTAGATAACTAGACATGCATGAATCAATTGAAATACTTTCTGTTTTCCTTGGAGCAGCAAAAGTCCAATGAGGACTCCACGTTTCACGAGGATAACATGATTATGTCAGCTGCTGATTTGTTCCTGGCTGGAACCGACACCACATCGACCACCATCAGATGGGCGCTCATCTACTTGGCACAATACCCAGATGTACAAGGTACTTAGGCTTAAACAATTTAAGTTCTGTCATTTACTCACCCTCATTATATTCCAACCCTGTAAGAGTTTCTTTCTTCTGTTGAACACAAACAAAGATATTTTGAAGAATGTTGGTAACCAGACATTTGACGGTAACCATTGGCTTTCATAGTATTTTTTCCTACAATGGAAGTCAATGGCTACGTCAACTGTTTGATTACCAACATTCTTCAAAATATCATCTTTTGTGTTCAACAAAAGAAAGAAACTCATACATGTTTGGAACAACTTGAGGGGGAGGAAATTACAGAACTTTCATTTTGGGGGGAACTATCCATTTAACATTGCATGAATGCATGAATTGATAAATGTATGCGTGCTCTCTAATTCGCTTTGGATCTGCCATAAATGTAGATATAAAGGTGGTAAGTATAGTTTGCATGCATTTTAAGGGTTGGTTTACCTAAAAGTAAGAATTCTGTCTTCTATCAAAGACAGTTTTTGTTTGAGGAACAGACCTAATTTGAGTCATTATTCACTGAAAATCCCCTCCTCCACAGCTCTCAAATCTCATTTGTACTTTTGCATATTCAAACATGGCTTGGCATGTCACGTTTGGTTTTGAGACGCACAAAAACCAGTACCATTTGGTCTTGATGTCAAACCTTCTTGCAAGACAATCTTATGTACAAATATGTATTTTATTGCAAGAGCTGTTGGTTTTTTTTTTCTGCACTGTAATATTGCCTTTTTATTTAGTTTCAAAGTTGTAGCGTGCAATTTTTGTGCTTTTAGTAGCCAAATGTAAATAGTATTGCATAATTTGAAAATGCAGCTAGGTTGATACAGATTTTCATTGTAGCACACAGGTAGCCCCATCCCAAACACACCATTGTTTGAGTTAGAGTAGGTTTTGAAAGCAGCACAACAGTGTTTCAGGAGGTCAACCTTCCAGTGGCTTGCTTGTATGTATTTTACACCGAGAAACATACACTCATGAACTTTAACTTTGTTACAGAACGATGTCATGAGGAGATTGTTCGGGTGCTGGGTTACGACCGCTCTCCCAGCATGGATGACCGTGACAAACTACCGTACACAAACGCCACTGTTCATGAGTTTCAACGCTTTGGCAACATTGTACCCACTAACTTGATGCATGAAACAACTCAGCCCATAAAACTACGAGGATACGACATTCCCAAGGTAATGAATGGAGCCTGGATGTGTTGTTTATCATGATTGAAATTGTTCAACTAACAATCATCGTCTTTCTAGGGCACCGAGATACTGACTAACTTAACAGCAATTTTAAGTGATAAGGAGCACTGGAAGTATCCAGACACTTTTAACCCAGAGAATTTCTTAGACGATAATGGACAATTCGTCAAACCAGAGTCTTTCCTCCCTTTCTCCTTGGGTGAGTCACCTGTGACAACAACATCTGTAGACCAAGAGCGAACCCAACTAGATTTGAAACCGACTCTCTTTTATCTCCATTTATCAGGTCCGAGGGTGTGTCCCGGTGAGACCCTGGCTAAGATGGAGCTCTTCCTCTTCATCATTTCTCTCTTGCAGCGCATTCGTTTCTCCTGGCCACCTGGTGTGCAGTGGCCGGACATGAATGGGATTTTCAGTTTGGTCCGCTCTCCTGATCCATTCGACATCATATGCCAGAGCAGAGCTTCCTAAGGATTGACCATCAGTAACCTTTCCGACATTAAAGTGCCCCTATTATGCATTGTTTTGGAGGTCTCCTACAACAGGTTTAAATGCACCAAAAGGTCAAAAAACGCTTTATACTAATATACGCTAATATACTTTGCACATCACCACAGTGTTCAGTGATTCTCAAACGACTCGATGGATGAATCAGTCTCTCTAAATCCCTCCTTTCCGAGAGCTACTCTGCTCTGATTGGTCAGATGTCCCAGTCTGTTGTGATTGGTCTACTCTGCTCTGATTGGTCAGATGTCCCAGTCTGTTGTGATTGGTCTACCACGTACAGCTCACATCGGAAACAAACACCCATTACCATAAACGATTGCACACACTGTAAGGACAGTAACAATGACATCGGTTTTACATCAATCCCAGCCCAAGTCTGAATCGATGATGAAACAATGGAAGAACTGGTTATACAACCCAAACCTCCATTGCAAGGACGAGCTACTCATTTTGAGGTACATTATGAGATGTTGCAGCTGTAATTCCTCACCATCAGCATTAATAAGTGTGTGTTTATCAACAAACCCATGTGTGTATTTCTGATTTATTGCGGTGCTCATGTGGGAACTGTATCAGTAACAGCGCATGCGTTAGCCGAGCACTAACGTGAATGACTGATGTAACATTAAAGTTTGCAAAACAAGTCTTTCTCCATCCTTTCTCTTTACTCAAAGGAGTAAGAATGACATACAATCTGCATTAATAGACACAGTTTTAGGAAATAGTCGCCACAGCTGATGAGCAGAAATATTTCAGTAAGACGTGAGTTAGCCGGTTAGCAGGAGACCTACACAATATATAACCCAAAACTACATCTTTTGAACACGCGGTAGAAAATGTATACACCAATAATTAATTATATTTACAGGTTGTGATTCTGAGGAGCAAACTGGTCCAAATAAACTGGGTACTGACCCATCTTTCCAGAGCAAGCATTTTGCGATTCCCACGTTGAACTCGTACACTCGTTGTAGTCGTACAACATAGGCGGGCATTATACAAATATAATTTCTAGTGACGTAGAACCGTCATGCAGTGGCATTCAAGTCAAAGTTTATTTATTAAACACTTTTTAAAAACTTGTTAATCAAACTGCTGTACACACATAAAACTAAAATATCAATGATACAAACAGTCAACAGCACAAAGGAAAACCGTAACACACAATAAAAAAGCAACTCGCATAGCGTCAAATGCCAGACTATAAAAATACGTTTTTAGGCTAGATTTAAAAACAAGTGTTTAAGCCTGTCTATTGTAGAGGGGCAAACTATTCCAGAGCTTTGGGCCGCCACTGCAAATGCTCGGTCACCCCTGCTCTTCAACTTTACCCGTGGGACAACTAAAAGCAAGTGGTCAGCCGACCTAAGAGCTCTTAGCGGAGCATACAGCTTAATCAGGTCCGAAAGATATTTAGGTGCTAAACCATTTAAATCTTAAAATGAATCCTGAAATGGCCAGGTAACCAGTGAAGACAGGCGAGAACAGGGGTAATATATTCCCGCTTTTGTGTACCCATCAACAGGCGAGCTGCCGCATTTTGAACCATCTGCAGTCTGGAGAGAGAGGCCTGACTAATGCCAATATAGAGGCCATTACAATAATGAAGAAAAATATGCACAAGTCTTTGAAAGTCTTTAAGTACTGTAAAAAAAACTGATACTTTAAGACTTTTACTCAAGTATGGTTTTCAGGTACTCTTTACAGCTCTGATGTCTGTATTTCATGTCCAAAGTAACATGGACATTTCAATTACTGTCAACATGAAACATGTTTGCATTTTTTATTTTATTTTAATAAACAGTTAACATAGCAAATTTCACATAGAAAATTAAACATAGCAACCCAATAAGTCAATTATGCTGTTAAAAAAGCCAAAAACTTTTCTATAACAAACCAAGGAAACATAAAAGAGCATTAAAAAAAAACATGTGTGGCCATAATTTACAGTCATCATTAAATGGAAATGGTATTTTCTTCTCTAGTGTGCCGTGTATCCGAGTGAAACCGCTTCTCAAACAAGAACAAGTGTAGGGCGGGGCTTGTGGAATCGATTGGATGGTTGTGGTTTGCTATTGGTCGATCTCATGTGAGTGACAGTTTGCCCCGCCCTCATCATCAGAGAAGAGACGAGAAGCGATGTCACTGCAAGAGGGAGGAAAAAATAATTCTCAATTTTGATTCATGGTGACTTGATTTCATGGTGACATGTTGGTTAAAGTTGGCTTCATTCTCTTTATGTAGAAAAGTATTTATTTGACTATTTTTGATTATGACCTTGAGATGTTTTCATGACATTGCTGTTCATGTAAAACACATTATTTGCTGCGTACAACAGATGTTATCCATAAACATGAAGTTAACTCTGAATAGTCATTTCTCTTGATGGTGTTTACAGCCACAGATGGAAACGTGTCCTCTTATAACCGCCCATTTCTGCCCCTCTTGCAGGTTCTGTGGTGGCAAATCAACATTACCCGCTGATTCAACACGGCCGGCTCGGCAATCTCAACTACATTCAGCAGAAGAAATGAAGAAATGACACTTTACTTTGTAAACCAATGCCCGAAGGTCCTTATAGAAAAAAGACTAACTTTGCATCATTTGGTCATTTTGAAACTTTTTAAAATGGATTTTATCATTTTTGTACAGTTTTTATGTTTTATTTTCCTTTTACTTATGTGTGTTTCATCACATTGATTTGTGATACAAAATGTCAGATATTTTAATACCCCTATTTTTGGAGGGGTCCAAAAAAGTGTTTTTATTTTATGTGTAAAAAAACAAAAAATGTATTCACTTTATTTTTATGAGCCGTATTCCTATTGTGCTTGCATAAGGACAAAGGCTTTAGATAGGAAAATCGAACAAACATAACCCAATAAGGCAATTATGTAGTGCCAAAATCTTCCCTATAGCAAACATTTTCTATATATTTTGTAGTAGTACCTTTTTTTTACTTGCTGTAAAATGTGTAAATTTGAATGACTATGCAACAATCTGAACAAAGACGAGATCAGGGTGTAGACCGTTTCCACTGGCGTGTAGTAGAGAGCTTTGAGCTTGTCAGTTGTTTGCTAAACTTGCCCCACATTGCAGTGAATGAATGTCTTCCCTTAGATCTAGCTAGTTTATAAAGGTAAAGTTAGTGTTTTGCATAAATATAATAATCTTAATGTCTTGAATGTTTCGAATCTTGCAGCATTAGCAGTAAAGACTAGTATAACTCTTACCATGGACTGGCATGTCAAACTTACTCTCCCACTGCTGTCTCCTCCCTCTTTCGCTCTGTTTATAAAGCCCACGGTCATCCGCTGCTCTTGAAAGGAATCATGTGGACGACTCTCATGAAGTTAGACCTGGCCTCTGCTGGCCTGGCTCTGTTTCTGGGCTTGATCATTCTGGTTCTGTTTGAGACCATCAGGATTAATTCCTACAGAGGTCGAACTCCTCCTGGTCCCAGACCTCTGCCCTTTGTGGGTACCATACCACATTTTTTGAAGAACCCAATGGAGTTTCTGAGATCAGTGAGTCTTTGCTTTCATCTTATTGTAATAGAGGCTTTGTTTTTGTGCAATTGTGTCTTATGTTCTCCTTGTGCTAAGTGAGATGATGTCTAAACCACTTTAGTTGTGTTGAAGTGCTGTGAAATCTTCTCTGAGTAGATGCCTCAGTATGGAGAGATGACCACTTTGTATCTCGGGAGGAAGCCAGCGATAATGCTCAATACAATCCAGGTCACGAAGGAAGCCCTGGTCCAAAATGGATCCTCTTTTTCAGGAAGGCCATCTGTACCACTTATTAACTGGATCAGTAATGGATATGGTTAGTAAAACTTATTAATTTGAAGATGTTGGTGTTGTAGTGTACTAATACAGTACATCCAGTTTTTTCACACTTTGTTATGTTACAGCCTTATTCCAAAATCGGTTAATTCATTATTGTTTTCCTCAATTCTACAAACAATACCCAGAATAAAACAACGAGAAAGAAGTTTATTTAAAATCTTTGCAAATTTATTAAAAAATAATAATAATAAAAAAATCACATGTACATAAGTATTCACAGCCTTTGCTCAATACTTTGTTGAAGCACCTTTGGCACTGTAGTGGACAGCACATTCCAGGGCGCAGTTTATGGCCGGGCCCCTCTCTGTCCATAACAGTGGTCAAAGGTTTGCTACATTTTTATTGGATATTGGTGGACTTACTCAAACAAACTGTCCAACGCCATCAGATAAAGATGCTAGGGCAACAGCCAGACACCTCTTAGAGGACATCTCATTGGTCCACATGCAGTTTCTGCCCTTCCCCCAACTCCCTAATGTCCTGGTCTATGACTGCCATAAAAATTACACAGGACCTTAGCAGTAGTGGGTGAAAGAAAGACCACAATGATACCTCCAAATCCAGTCATGACTATGTTTGGAAACCTTAAGACTGATGTAAACTACACACATTAATTTCATACTTATTCAGAGAAATAAGTATTCTCAGTGACAGCTATTTGCAATGCAACGTCTTGTAATCAACACAGATGTTAATGAACAAATTAATGAACAGTTCAATCTTTTTCCATCACGTTTGGAAATGTCTATTTGTTTAGAATATTGCCAAGGGTATTCTGATGGTGGTTTGGAAAGTGAGAAATGCATTGGTAAACTTTAAAGACACTTTAAAGACTTCTAACTGTGTACAGTATGCAAATAAGTTCCACAGGAGAAAGGAGGGTGGGCCACACTGTGTGCCCCCACTGATGCCAGCAGCCAATCGCAACACTGGAATGGAGAAGCGCCAAATTGCAATCTCCTCCTATTCGGTAAAGGATAAAGGTACCCTTTCAACTGACACACCTTGTTCTTAGTCTGTCCGGCGAGGATGAGACTGAAACAGATCACCAAGTTCTGAGTCTGAATCCTGCAAGGATGAGACTGAAACACATCACCAAGTTCTGAGTCTCTGGTTAGTCCAGAGAGACAACTAAAGATCTGAGTCTACAGCTTGTGAGGCAGCAACAGATACGACCACTTTCTGAGGAAAGAGACATTTACAACCACTACGTTCAGAGTTTTAGTCCAGCAAGATGACTACAGCATGTCCCGAGTCTCCATGCCAGAGAGACAAAAGTGGATTGACCAAGTCTAAGCCTGAGTGTCTGGCCCAGAGAGGCATTTGCAACAAGGTTAAGCTTAGGAGAGCAAAACCTTCACTTCAAGGTTCCTTTGTCTTCGTGTCCCAGATTAAGGACCTTCTTCACCTACTTCAGGGCCTCATCTGCGTGTTCCAGATTTTAGGACCCTTTGGTGCTCCAGGAGATCAGCATCCCACAGATCTTCGTGTGCAAGACTTTTGAAATGGATTCCAACTCCTTTCCCACTGCATTGTCACCCAGCACAACCACTGGAAGAATCACTGCCATTGGACTGCTTACTCAATCAAGTGGAAGAATTGCTGCCATCGGACTGCTTACTCAACCAAGTGGAAGAATCACAGCCATCGGACTGCTTACTCAACCAACTTAAGTATCACTTAACCAAACCTCTTTCCAGAAACTATGGCATTGTTGTAAATGATCAGTATATGATTTTCTAATTTACATTAGAGGTAATATAACTGATGCTAGTTGATAACAAATAATCTTTTGTTTATTTGTTTGATGCATAATAAGGTTCTTCACCTTAGTTTCAGAGAAACAACAGTTTATCTTTCCATAAGATAACGCAACTCTTCCATAGCCACACTCAACTTAATCACATGTATTTTATATTTATATATTTATGCATTTGGCAGACACTTTTATCCAAAGCGACTTACAGTGCCCTTATTACAGGGACAATCCCCCTGTAGCATAATGGAGTAAAGTGCCTTGCTCAAGGACACACTGGTGGTGACCGCTGGGATCGAACCAGCAATCTTCTGTGTATCAGTTCCATGGTTTAACCATGGACCACCATCTCATCTCATTTTATGCATCTTATGCACTTTATTCCTTTATTATTAATTGTATTTATTTAGTAGTTGTGTTAGTTATTCTTGTTTATCTTTTGTTAATAAAATCTATTTTAATACAATTGTGTCTTTCTTGTGCTGATAATACAGAAAAGGCTCTACAGGTTAGAAATCTCACCAATCTTTCAGATAAATCAGCTGACCAACTCTCCACACTTTACATTCAATCTAAAATGATTGAACAGCCTTCCGTTTGGAGTGTTCTCATACAGCCAAGGTAAAAGGCCTTGACTAGTGTCCCAAACTAAGAGAGTGGCAAGGTGGTCATCTTATGTACTCATAACCACACCTTAAGTGACGTGTGACCCAAAAATCACAATGACAGCGCAGCGGTGACGTGAGTACCAATCACTACCTTACTTAACGTCCGGATGGACGATAGTAAAATCACATAATTGGCGTCCCTGGGTGGGCCCGAAAGTGAAATTATTACAGCACCAATTACAGCCTTGTTGAGTATGATGCTACAAGCTTGGCACACCTATTTTTGGGCAGTTTCTCCCGTTCTTCTTTGCAGGACCTCTCGAGCTCCATCAGGTTGGATGGGGAGTGTCGGTGCACAGCCCTTTTCAGATCTCTCTAGAGATGTTCAATCAGGTTCAAGTCTGGGCTCTGACTGGGCCACTCAAGGACATTCCAGAGTTGTCCCGTAGCCACTCCATTGTTATCTTGGCTGTGTGCTTAGGGTCATTGTCCTGTTGGAAGATGAACCTTCACCCCAGTCTGAGGTCCAGAGTGCTCTGGAGCAGGTTTTCATCAAGGATGTCTCTTTACATTGCTGCATTCATCTTTCCCTCGATCCAGACTAGTCTCCCAGTTCCTGCCGCTGAAAAACACCCCCACAGCATGAGCTGCCACCACCGCTTCACTGTAGGGATGGTGTTGGCCAGGTGATGAGCGGAGCCTGGTTTCCTCCAGACATGACGCTTGCTATTCAGGGCAAAGAGTTCAATCTTTGTTTCATCAGACCAGAGAATTTTGTTTCTCATGGTCTGAGAGTCCTTCAGGTGCCTTTTGGCAAACTCCAGATGGTCTTTTACTGAGGAGTGGCTTCCGTCTGGTCACTCTAACCTACAGGTCTGATTGATGGAGAGCTGCAGAGAGGGTTGTTCTTCTAGAAGGTTCTCCTCCCTCCACAGAGAAATTCTGGAGCTCTGTCAGAGTGACCATTGGGTTCTTGGTCACCTCCCTGACTAAGGCCCTTCTCCACCGATTGCTCAGTTTGGCCGGACGGCCAAGCTCTAGGAAGAGTCCTGGTGGTTCCAAACTTCATCCATTAATGGATGATGAAGGCCACTGTGCTCATTTGGACCCTCAATGCTGCAGAAATGTTTCTTTACCCTTCCCCAGATCTGTGCCTCGATACAATCCTGTCTCGGAGGTCTACACACAATTCTTTGGACTTCATGACTTGGTTTGTGCTCTGACATGCACTGTTAACTGTGGGACCTTATATAGACAGGCGTGTGCCTTTCCAAATCATGTCCAATCAACTGAATTCACCACAAGTGGACTCCAATCAAGTTGAAGAAACATCTCAAGGATGATCAGTGGAAACAGGAGCACCTGAGCTCAATTTTAAGTGTCATGGCAAAGGCTGTGAATACTTATGTACATGTGAATTATTTTTTTGCAAGGATTTCAAACAAACTTCTTTCACGCTGGCAATATGATGTTTTGTTTGTAGAACTGAGGAACAAATGAATGAATTTAATCCATTTTGGAATAAGGCTGTAACATGACAATGTGGAAAAAGTGAAGCGATGTGAATACTTTACAGATGCACTGTACATCCGAATTTTGATGAAATGGAAAACATAATTTATTGTATAGTTCTGAATATAAAACGACCCTGATTATAAGACACCCCCTCCCCCTTTCAAGATGTACCTTTTTGAGGGCCAAATCTGGTCTTTTATAAACAATGATTATATTTGAAAATAATGTTCATATTGAAATTTTTATATTGAAAGTTTGGTAAATACTGGTAAAATGTACCAACATTCACATTTAAAAATAAACACATTATGGCATACCATAAAAATAATCTGTAGTTCTCATTTCCAGTAGATTTCACGATGACTGATTTTTCACCTTTTCTATGTACAGTGACGCATGCAGGCATGTCAAAAAACACACATACTGTCACATAGCACTGAAAAGACAATCGCGGGGCAAGCGCATCGGATCAGCTGCTTCAGAGAAACCAACAGGCAAATGTGTCAGTACGTAGCCCAAATAAGAAATGAAGGGCCTCGCTGGTGGGTATGTTCAGCTCTTTGGAGATATCCAGTGGTTATGGGCATTTAAAACTTTATAGAGTAAAGAATCTAGCTTCCGGCGGACCGTCTTCTCGCAGTTCAAATGCTTATGCTACGTCTGACGAGCATAACTGGTGTGTGATAATTTACTTTTTAAAGTTTTAAATATGGATATATTTCTTACACAAAAAGCATATCTTCACTTCAGAAGGCCTTTATTAACCCCCCAGAGACGTGTGGAGCAGTTATATGATGGATAGATGCACTTTTATTGACTTCAAAAATGACCCAACAGTCACTGCCATTATAAAGCTTGGAAGAGCCAGGATATTCTTTAATATAACTCTGATTGTGTTCATCTGAAAGAAGAATGTCATATACACCTAGAATGGCTTGAGGGTGAGTAAATCATGGACTCATTTTTATTTTTGGGTGAACTAACTCTTTATGCCCGGGACACACCAAACCGATGACGAAAGACGGCGTCTTTCTGTGTCTCGGCCAAAGAGCTGCACATGAACACACCAAAAAGATTAAAGGCGGTACCTAGCATGTGCGTTCTGCGCCAGCGTGTGAGTAAATATCGCTCCTCAATCGTCATTAAATAAGGGAAACAGACACTAGGACTGCAGATACACAAACCGTAAACAAAGCATCGTTTACTTACCATTTTGAATATAAATCATGCTGTTCATCATGTTCTTCGTTCCAGTCGGCTCATGTTATTATGAAAATATACGTGCATTGGATAAATGCTCAAGTAAGATGACTTGACGACTTTGCTCACTTTCATCAATTTTGCTATTATTCTTGTGCATTGACTCCTTTGCTAAGCTGAACAGCCAATCAGATTTCTCTCACACCGCTGAATCTCAACATGCTGAATCGGCCTTAAAAAAAAACAGACGGCGCCCAACTAGAGCCAACGGTGCGCAACAGCGAAAAAAACTAAGCTGACCGACGCTCAAAAGCACGACTGTCGGCTTGGTTTGGATCTGGGCCTCAAGCAATCTACTGCTAGTCTAGATCTGGGACTGTCTTGGTCAAGATGTTTGGGGCTGGTAAACCTATGCATCTGTTTAAGTTGTCTGTCTGTCTGTCTTTGCTCAACTTTGTCCAAAGGTCTGTTCTCTTTCCATCAGGTATAATAACGGTCACGTTTGGTCACGCCTGGAGGCAGCAGAGACGGTTTGCTCTGCACACGCTCAGGAATTTTGGCCTTGGAAAGAAATCTTTGGAGGAACGCGTGACAGAGGAAAGCAGTTACCTACTCTCTGAAATGCTCAAATCAGAAGGTTATTGAGGATTTTAGTCTGTGAATGTTTTCAGTGTTTAGAGGTGCTGTACTCTGTCATGTCCCACCTTGTCTTTGTTAGAGTTCTAAACAAACTTTAAACATGTTACTTTACGCAAGTATGTGGACGTGAGTGCATAGTCCCATTGTGCCTTAGTATTAAGGTTAGCTTCAAATGCCATTAAACCAGATTGTTTAGTCAGCAGGCAAGCTAAAATTTAAACTTTTAATTCTCTTGAACTATTAATGCACTCCTTGACCAAAACTAACACATGTTTTTCTTTGTTGAAGGCAAGCCTTTCGACCCACAACATGCAATACACAATGCTGTTTCCAACATTATATGTTCCATCGTCCTGGGGGATCGGTTCAACTATGATAACAAGAACTTTGCATACCTTTTGGAAATCCTGAAGGAGAACGTCAATCAAACAGGGTCACTTGTTGCACAGGTATAAACAAGTGTTAAAAATGTTATTAGCTAAACACTGTCCTAGTATCCAACTGGATCTCGCTCTACTGTCTGCATTCCCATAAGTTGTAGACACAATGCAAAAAGCTACCAAACCTTACCAGCGGTCACTTGTGCCGCATCAAAACCTCAGCTAAAGTACCTGGATGACCTACTATTTCCAGCTACATTCTAAAGTGTACATCCAATGGACACTTTACTATCCCAAGAGGCTTTTCTTAAAGGGGCCATGAATTGAGAAATCAACTTTTCCTTGAGCTTTAGATACATAAAAGGTCATGGTAATATAAGAATATCCTGCAAGTTGCGGAGCTGGAAACGTCATTGTTATTGAGGTTCATTGTCCTGCCCTGGGCCGAACATGTATGGGCGAATCATTCCAGTTGCCATTTTTCCACATTGAAAGTTTTCAAAACTATTCCCCCTGTGTACTGACGGGGGAGTTGGAACTCATTATAATATGCAAAACTGTTATCCAATTATAGCAGTGGTCGTTTACTTCCAAGTCTTGAATGTGACGCCTATAAAAACAGAGCGTTTCAGGAGATAGGCTCAAAACCAGGGTAGAAAGTAGCCTATTACTTATTTATTATGATGTTTTTAAATGTAAAAAACACATGAATGTCATAGAGTAGAGTAGCGTTTATTGTCATTGCACTGTGGAAGTACAACGAAATGTAGGGTGCTCCCACAGAGCCACCCTTGCACCACACAAATATAAAACATATAGTATACATAAAACCTAATAAAAAGTTTAAAAATCTTAGTGTCTATAGTTGTAACAAAGGTGCAGGTAGGGGGAGGTGAGCTGATTTATCTGCTCTTCAAAACGGTATGAGGTGATTGGAGGTGGGGGCTTATGTGTGTGAGTGTCCATGGGTGTTTACAGTTCGTATGGCCCAGGGGAAAAAGCTGTTCGTCAGCCTGCTGGTGTGAGATTTGGTTGACCTGTAGTGTCTCCCCGAGGGCAACAGATAAAACAGGGGGCAGGCAGGGTGTGAAGGGTCACTTGTGATGGCCTTGGTTCTCCTGAGGCAGCAGGATGTGGCAATGTTTTCCAGGCTGGCAGAGGGCAGCCGATGATCTTTTGGGCAATATTAATGACCCTATGCACTGCCTTCCTGTCCTCAGCCTTGGAGCCTGCGTACCACACACTTAAGCAGTGTGTTAGTACGCTCACCACAGCGGAGTGATAGAAAGCCAGTAGTAGCTTCGTGTCCAGATTATTCTTCCTGAGGACACGCAGGAAGTGTAGCCGCTGCTGAGCTTTCTTAACCATGGCCCTGATGTTGTAGGACCAGGAGTGGTCAGCGGAGATGTAGGTGCCCAGAAACCTGAAGGTGGTGACAATTTCCACCCTATCTCCATTTATGAGGAGGGGGGGTGTAATCCTGTCTGTGCTTCCTAAAATCCAAAATGTGTTATTTTGTTTTGACGATATTTAAGGTTAGGGTATTGTCTGAGCACCAGCACGACAGATCCTTCACCTCTGCCCTGTACGCTGTCTCGTCCCCATCATAGATACATCTAACCACTGTGGTGTCGTCCACATATTTTATAATGTGGTTGGTTGGGTGGGTTGGAGAGCAGTCGTGGGTGTACAGGGCGTACAACAGAGGGCTCAGAACGCAGCCTTGAGGGAAACCAGTGCTGAGTGTAAGTGTAGAGGAGTAGTAGAGGCCGAGTCTTACGGATTGTGGGTGGCTCGACAGAAAGTTTTTAATCCAGATGCAGGTGGGTAGGGGGATCTGTAGCTGTATCAGTTTACTGTAGAGAATGTCTGGAATGATTGTATTAAACGCTGCTCTGTAGTCCACGAAGAGCATCCTCACATAACTATTCTTGTTTTCCAGGAGGCTCAGTGCTTTGTGGAGTGTGAGGGAGATGGCATCCTCCGTGGACTGGTTTGCCCTGTAGCTAAACTGGTGGAGGTCGAAGGAGGGAGGGAGGCAGTCTCTGATGTGCTGAGAGACTGATCGCTCCAGGCACTTCATGATTACAGATGTCAGAGCGATGGGTCTGTAATCGTTCAAGCTGTCTATGGCAGTTTTTTGGGGGATGCGGATGATGGTAAAGGCCTTCAGACATATGGGGACGGTGGCATGTGTCAGGGAAAGGTTGAAGAGTTTGGTGAGGATCCCTGCCAGCTGGTCTGCACATGCTTTAACCACCTTTCCCGGGATGCCGTTGGGACCAGCAGCTTTCCTGGGGTTCACTGCTCTCAGATTCTTCCTCACCTCGTGCTCCAGAAGAGAGAGAGGTGGAGTGCTGGAGCCAGAGGGAGGCAGTGACTGCAGGTATGTGGTGGTGGTGGTCTCGAACCGGGCAAAGAAACTGTTTAACTCCTCTGCCAGGGTGCTGCTGCTGGAGGATGTGGAAGGGGGGCGGCCTTTGTAGTTGGTTAGTGCCTGCATGCCCCTCCACATCTGTTGCGGGTTTTTGTCAATCAGGTGTCCCTCTATTTTCCTTTTCTAGGAGTCCTTGGCCTGTTTAATGCCCCTCCTCAGGTCAGCTCTGGCAGTACTGTAGAGAGCTCTGTCTCTCGTCCTGAAGGCCGAGTTACGAGCTCTGATCAGGGTCTGGACTTCACTTGTCATCCAGGGCTTCCTGTTGGGGAAGATCAGGATGCGTCTCTCCGCTGTGACATTTTCGATACAGCACTTGATGTAGAAAAGGACAGACTCTGTTTGTGTCCAGGTCCTGATCTTCAAAAATTCTCCACTCTGTGCAGGCAAAGCAGTCTTGCAGCTGGATGAGTGCATTTTCAGGCCAGGCTGTAATGGTCTGTGTGGCTGGTTTTATTTGCCTCCGGAGGGGGGTGTAGGCCGGGAAAAGGAGCAGGGAGAGGTGGTCTGATTGTCCGAGGTAGGGGAAGGGGGACGCTCTATGGGCATTTTTAATATTGGAGTAAACATGATCTAATGTATTTCCTCCCCTAGTAGCACACTTAACGTGCTGATGGAATTTGGGGAGAACAGTCTTAAGGCGAGCTTTATTAAAGTCCCCCGCGATGATGTGAATGCCATCTGGATGAGTCATAAGTTGACCTCATAAAACAGTATAAAAAAGCCAGTTCATCACCCCTTTAATGCTCATGAAATAGTTACTCAAAAGAAGTAAAAGATTTAGGACGCAGGTGTTTTGGAGCAGGTTAAAATGAAAATTTTGCTGTTGATGTTGCATAGTTATCTGTAGCCTTTTTCTTTTCCAGATGTTTAACTTACTTCCCATCATCAAACATTTCCCAGGGCCACACCAGAAAATCTATCAGAATGGCGATGAGGTGAAGAATTTCTTAAGGGAAGCAATCAAAGCACACCGAGAAACTTTGGATCCAGACAGTCCACGGGACTACATTGATGCCTACCTGCTGGAGATTGAGAAAGTGAGATCACGACCAACCGTTCTAGAAGCCGTTTAATCCACTCTTCGATGGTAGTTACTATTTGGAAAGGTGGCAGCGATTTTGCCAAATAAACATGTTCTTGAATGAACATCTTTTGTTACGAACTACCCCTAAAATGTTCTTCAAACTCCCATTTCTAACTCTTGTAGGAAATTGTGGGTCTTAAAACAAATGTCCTATAAGGTGAAATCACGGTAGGCTGCTAGATAACTAGACATGCATGAATCAATTGAAATGCTTTCTGTTTTCCTTGGAGCAGCAAAAGTCCATCGAGGACTCCACGTTTCATGAGGATAACATGATTATGTCAGCTGCTGATTTGTTCCTGGCTGGAACCGACACCACATCGACCACCATCAGATGGGGGCTCATCTACTTGGCACAATACCCAGATGTACAAGGTACTTAGGCTTAAACGGCTTGTTCACCCAAAAAATTGTCATTTACTCACCCTCATGTTGTTCCAACCCTGAGTTTCTTTATTCTGTTGAACACAAACAAAGATATTTTGAAGAATGTTGGTAACCAGACATTTGACGGTAACCATTGGCTTTCATAGTATTTTTTCCTACAATGGAAGTCAATGGCTACGTCAACTGTTTGATTACCAACATACTTCAAAATATAATCTTTTGTGTTCAACAAAAGAAAGAAACTCATACATGTTTGGAACAACTTGAGGATGAGGAAATGATGACAGAATTTTCATTTTGGGGGGAACTATCCATTTAACATTGCATGAATGCATGAATTGATAAATGTATGCGTGCTCTCTAATTCCAATTTGATAGGTTTATCAGTTTGTCCCGTTCCGTGCCCTTCAGTGTCCTTGCAAGTAATTTAGTGTCCTTGCAAGTAATTGCAAGTAATTTAGACTCAGATCTGAGAGAAGGGGAAAATATTAATTTTATTGAACAAAGGAATTAGAACATATAGGAGACAGAAAAGAGGCGTAATATGGATTTAACCAATGAGAGAAAGATTGCGTCATACACTCACCTAAAGGATTATTAGGAACACCTGTTCAATTTCTCATTAATGCAATTATCTAATCAACCAATCCCATGGCTGTTGCTTCAATGCATTTAGGGGTGTGGTCCTGGTCAAGACAATCTCCTGAACTCCAAACTGAATGTCAGAATGGGAAAAAAATTGTGATTTAAGCAATTTTGAGCTTGGCATGGTTGTTGGTGCTAGACGAGCCAGTCTGAGTATTTCACAATCTGCTCAGTTACTGGGATTTTCACGCACAACCATTTCTAGAGTTTACAAAGAATGGTGTGAAAAGCGAAAAACATCCAGTATGCGGCAGTCCTGTGGGCGAAAATGCCTTGTTGATGCTAGA
The DNA here is from genome assembly GCA_023566225.1 of Romanogobio albipinnatus. NCBI lineage: Eukaryota > Metazoa > Chordata > Actinopteri > Cypriniformes > Gobionidae > Romanogobio > Romanogobio albipinnatus. Next base: position 47,383,965 of record CM042248.1, read on the forward strand.
AGTCAGAGGAGAATGGGCCAACTGATTCAAGCTGATAGAAAAGCAACATTGACTGAAATAACCACTCGTTACAACCGAGGTATGCAGCAAAGCATTTGTGAAGCCACAACACGCACAACCTTGAGGCAGATGGGCTACAACAGCAGAAGACCCCACCGGGTACCACTCATCTCCGCTACAATTTGCACAATCTCACCAAAATTGGACAGTTGAAGACTGGAAAAATGTTGCCTGGTCTGATTTCTGTTGAGACATTCAGATGGTAGAGTCAGAATTTGGCGTAAACAGAATGAGAACATGGATCCATCATGCCTTGTTACCACTGTGCAGGCTGGTGGTGGTGGTGTAATGGTGTGGGGGGATGGCACACTTTAGGCCCCTTAGTGCCAATTGGGCATCGTTTAAATGCCACGGCTTACCTGAGCATTGTTTCTGACCATGTCCATCCCTTTATGACCACCATGTACCCATCCTCTGATGGCTACTTCCAGCAGGATAATGCACCATGTCACAAAGCTTGAATCATTTCAAATTGGTTTTTTGAACATGACAATGAGTTCACAGTACTAAAATGGCCCCCACAGTCACCAGATCTCAACCCAATAAAGCATCTTTGGGATGTGGTGGAACGGGAGCTTCGTGCCCTGGATGTGCATCCCACAAATCTCCTTCAACTGCAAGATGCTATCATATCAATAATAACATTTCTAAAGAATGCTTTCAGCACCTTGTTTAATCAATGCCACGTAGAATTAAGGTAGTTCTGAAGGCGAAAGTATTAGTATGGTATTCCTAATAATCCTTTAGGTGAGTTTATATATCTCATGGTATGAGATCGTGAGACACGTGATACCCGTGCAACATATAGAACACATCTGGCAATCATTATATCAACCAGCCTTGCCTTGTGCTCCTAATAATGCAGAGTAGGAAAGCAAAAACCTTACTCTCCATCTTATCCTTGCTCCACAAATGAGAAACATATGTGGGGTATGCTTCCCTTAAAGAGAGAGAGAGAGAGAAGACAAAGGAAAAAGGCCCCTCTTCTCATTCCCTGGTAAATACTTAGGTGATAAAGAAACAATGCAGAAGCAATGCTGAGATATACATAAAAACTTATCAGCTTTGGATCTGCCTAGTTCGTAAATGTAGATATAAAGGTGATAAGTGTAGTTGGAAATGCCAAATGGAAATAGTATTGCATAATTTGAAAATGCAGCTAGGTTGATACAGATTTTCATTGTAGCACACAGGTAGCCCCATCCCAAACACACCATTGTTTGAGTTAGAGTAGGTTTTGAAAGCAGCACAACAGTGTTTCAGGAGGTCAACCTTCCAGTGGCTTGTATGTATTTTACACCGAGAAACATACACTCATGAACTTTAATTTCGTTACAGAACGATGTCATGAGGAGATTGTTCGGGTGCTGGGTTACGACCGCTCTCCCAGCATGGATGACCGTGACAAACTACCGTACACGAACGCCACTGTTCATGAGTTTCAGCGCTTTGGCAACATTGCACCCTCTGGCTTGATGCATGAAACAACTCAGCCCATAAAACTACGAGGATACGACATTCCCAAGGTAATGAATGGAGCCTGGATGTGTTGTTTTTCATGATTGAAATTGTTCAACTAACAATCATCGTCTTTCTAGGGCACCGAGATACTGACTAACTTAACAGCAATTTTAAGTGATAAGGAGCACTGGAAGTATCCAGACACTTTTAACCCAGAGAATTTCTTAGACGATAATGGACAATTCTTCAAACCAGAGTCTTTCCTCCCTTTCTCCTTGGGTGAGTCACCTGTGACAACAACATCTGTAGACCAAGAGCGAACCCAACTAGATTTGAAACCGACTCTATTTTATCTCCATTTATCAGGTCCGAGGGTGTGTCCCGGTGAGACCCTGGCTAAGATGGAGCTCTTCCTCTTCATCATTTCTCTCTTGCAGCGCATTCGTTTCTCCTGGCCACCTGGTGTGCAGTGGCCGGACATGAATGGGATTTTCAGTTTGGTCCGCTCTCCTGATCCATTCGACATCATATGCCAGAGCAGAGCTTCCTAAGGATTGACCATCAGTAACCTTTCCGACATTAAAGTGCCCCTATCATGCGATTTAAAGGCTCCTGATTTAGTTTTGAAGGCCTACAACAACAGGTCACAAAACTAATTTTCTCATAATATACTTTGCACATCACCACAGTGTTCAGTGATTCTCAAATGACTCGATGGATGAATCAGTCTCTCTAAATCCCTCCTTTCCGAGAGCTACTCTTCTCTGATTGGTCAGATGGCCCAGTCTGTTGTGATTGGTCTACTCTGCTCTGATTGGTCAGATGGCCCAGTCTGTTGTGATTGGTCTACCACGTACAGCGCACATCGGAAACAAACACCCATTACCATAAACGATTGTACATACTGCACTGTCAGAAAAAAAGGTACAGTGCTGTCACTGGGGCGGTACCCTAAGGTACAAAAGTGAAAAGGTACATCTTTGTACCTTACTCACCCCTAAATGGTACATATTAGTACCTTAAAAGGTACATATCAGTACTTTAAGAGTGCATATTAGTACCTTAAAGGTACATATTAGTACCTTTTCGGTTTTGTACCTTAGGGTACCGCCCAAGTGACAGCACTGTACATTTTTTTCTGACAGTGTGTAAGGACAGTAACAATGACATCAGTTTTACATCAATCCCAGCCCAAGTCTGAATCGATGATGAAACAATGGAAGAACTGGTTATACAACCCAAACCTCCATTGCAAGGACGACTCAAGCAGGACGTTTCTCAGTGATACGCTACTCATTTTGAGGTACATTATGAGATGTTGCAGCTGTAATTCCTCACCATCAGCATTAATAAGTGTGTGTTTATCAACAAACCCATGTGTGTATTTCTGATTTATTGCGGTGCTCATGTGGGAACTGTATCAGTAACGGCGCATTCCGAGCACTAACGTGAATGACTGATGAAACATTTAAAGTTTGCAAAACAAGTCTTGCTCCATCCTTTATCTTTACTCAAAGGAGTAAGAACGACAGACGATCTGCATTAATAGACACAGTTTTAGGTAATAGTCGCCACAGCTGATGAGCAGAAGTATTTCAGTAAGAGCGTAATAACGTGAGTTGGCTGGTTAGCCGGAAACTTACACAATATAAAACACAAAACTACGTATTTTGAACACCCGGTAGAAAATATACACATCGATAATTATTCATATTTACAGGTTGTGATTCTAAGGAGCAAGCTGGTCCAAATAATCTGGTTCTGACCCATCTTTCAAGAGCAAGTGTTTTGTGAATCCCACGTTGAACCACGTCGTCAGTAAAATGACGTGTTTAAGGGTGGGTCAAGTTGCTTGCGGACAGGCGTACAACATAGGCGGGCATTATGCAAATATAATTTCTAGTGACATAGAACCGTTACACAGAAGTGTCTTTCTTTGGGGAGACAACTTTATTTACTGTGCACTTTTGACTTTATGACTTTGCAGAACGTGTACATGCACAAATAGCTACATTACACACTGAATGAACGGGAATATAAAAAAAAAAAAAAATGAATAGGGGCACTTTAAGGGAGTTTCCAAAGCTTCTGTAGCTGGTATAGATAGCGTTGAAACTTTGTTAATATTATTAGCTAAGGAATTATATTCTGGTTTAATAGTTATGGTTTTGAAAAAGGATGCTATAATATTTGCTGTAAAGTGTTAACCCTGGTATCACAATAAGTGACTGCAGTGCTGTAATACCACTGTAAAGCTTAGTTTCTCTCATGATGTAATCTCTCATGTGACAGCTTATATTACTACAGACAAGCCTGTACAGGTCAAAACTAGATGTAGGGCTATTCATGTAAAGCTGTAAACACACCCTGTTAGTGTGCATGTGTGACATTGCAAAACTGGTTGAGTTAAAGGACTAGTTTACTTCAGAATGAGCATTTCAGTGACACTTCAAAGGGCTCGACAAGATCCCAGCCTTATCTAAACGGTCATTTTCTAAAATAAAATAAAAATATTTGTACTTTTTAACCACAAATGCTCGCCTTGCACCAGCTCTGCGATGTACCACACATTGTTATCACGTTGGAAAGTACCGACCCAGTGTTTACAAGTGTGGAGAAGGAGGACCGTTCAAAAGTTGTCATATGTTGAATGACACACATGTATAGGTCTTTGTGTCAGTTTATTGTTTAAAATGGCCCTTTCATGTGCGTATCCTGGATGTTTAAATCTTTTGAAGCCTAAGGGATTTCTTCCGATAGGAAAAAAACTTGAGTTTTCATAAATTTCCTCTACACAATCCTGAGCGATTGAAGCTGTAGTAGGGTAGGGCGAAAATCTCCATCTCATATTCTCCTCCAACTTTGTTGTTTGTAAAGGCTATTTGACTGTCTTTGCACATTCGCTTTGTTTACACTGGGTCAGTACGGGAAGTTGGCGGTATGGGAAGTTGGTACTGGGTCGGAACGGGAAGTTGTCGGTATGGGAAGTTGGTACTGGGTTGGTATGGGAAGTTGTCGGAATGGGAAGTTGGTACTGGGTCGTATGGGAAGTTGTCGGAATGGGAAGTTGGTACTGGGTCGTATGGGAAGTTGTCGGAATGGGAAGTTGTCGGAATGGGAAGTTGTCGGAATGGGAAGTTGTCGGAATGGGAAGTTGTCGGAATGGGAAGTTGTCGGAATGGGAAGTTGTCGGAATGGGAAGTTGGTACTGGGTCGTATGGGAAGTTGTCGGAATGGGAAGTTGTCGGAATGGGAAGTTGTCGGAATGGGAAGTTGTCGGAATGGGAAGTTGTCGGAATGGGAAGTTGTCGGAATGGGAAGTTGTCAGAATGGGAAGTTGATGGAATGGGAAGTTGGTACTGGGTCGTTACGGGAAGTTGTCGGTATGCGAAGTTGGTACTGGGTCGTATGGGAAGTTGACGGTATGGGAAGTTGGTACTTTGTCGGTATGGGAAATTGGTACTGGGTCGGTATGGGAAATTGGTACTGGGTCGGTAAGGGGAGTTGTCGGTACGGGAAGTTGGTACTGGGTCAGTAAGGGGAGTTGTCGGCACAGGAAGTTGTCGGTATGGGAAGTTGGTACTGGGTCAGTAAGGGGAGTTGTCGGTACGTGAAGTTGGTACTGGGTCAGTATGGGAAGTTGGTACTGCGTCGGTACGGGAAGTTAGTACTGGGTCGGTATGGAAAGTTTGTACTGGGTCGGTACGGCAAGTTGGTACTGGGTCGGTACGGCAAGTTGGTACTGGGTCGGTACAGGAAGTTTTTTGGTATGGGAAGTTGGTACTGGGTCGGTACGTGGAGTTGGTACTGGGTCGGTACGGCAAGTTGGTACTGGGTAGGTACAGGACGTTTTTTGGTACGGGAAGTTGGTACTGGGTCAGCAAGGGGAGTTGTCGGCACGGGAAGTTGTCGGTATGGGAAGTTGGTACTGCGTTGGTATGGGAAGTTGGTACTGGGTCAGTAAGGGAAGTTGACGGTATGGGAAGTTGGTACTGGGTCGTTATGGGAAGTTGGTACTGCGTCGGTACAAGAAGTTGTCGGTACGGGAAGTTAGTACTGGGTCGGTACGGGGAGTTGGTACTGGGTCGGTACGGCAAGTTGGTACTGGGTCGGTACAGGAAGTTTTTTGGTACAGGAAGTTAGTACTGAGTCGGTACGGGGAGTTTTTTGGTACAGGAAGTTAGTACTGGGTCGGTACGGGGAGTTGGTACTGGGTCGGTACGGGTGTTTTTCCACGGCTGGGGTCGTGTAGAGCTATTTGAAGGGACCCCCATCCTAAAATGTATAAGGCACCTGTCTTTTATTAACATTCAATTTATACACAAAAATATTATAAATCTAAAATTTGTTTGTTACATTATTATATATTTTGTTCTACTCAATGTAGTAATGTATTGATTAATGTATAAAGTATCTTGATTTTTATTGATATGATTCATTTTTATTTAATTTATTTTATTTTAATCTAATTTAATTTATTTAATAGATTAATAACTAATATATTTTATGTTAATAAAAAATAATTTGAATTAAATGTATTGCTTTAATATAATTCTTGATTTATATAAAAATAACAACATTACTAGACTTTTCCACGGACCCCCTGTCACACTCTTGCGGCCTTCTGGGGCTCCCGGGACCCCAGTTTGAAAACCCCCGCTTTAATGCATCATGTGCATAATGGTACTATATCTATACCCCCCCCCCCCCCCCAAAAAAAAACATTGATAAGACACACACATACTTTTAAAATCAAAGTTTTCATTTAATGCAGATCCATTTTGATATTTCATCAAACCTTTAGTGTAATTTTAGGAGGATGCATGTATTATATAAGTATAGTATTTTATAGAAAATCGTTTTATAAATATAAAGATCACAAGTTCTTGTGAACATTTCTTCTAAACCTTTTGAAGTAGAATGGAGTTAAAATGTGTATTCAAAGTTATAATCATATAAACATCATACTCTTAAAGTCCCCCTGTGGTGAAAATCAAGTTTTTAATGGCGTCTATGTGGTGTTTTTAATATGCGTTAAGACAAACCATGCGCAAATTCATCAGTCAACACCATTGTTGATTATTTTCCCTTTAAAATGCAGTGAACCAAAGACAGTCTCGCTGGTGTTTCTGAGCTTGTGAGTGGGGGCGGGGCTAATTTGCATACTAAATTAAGCTAGGGTGTAGAGTTACATTCAAGCTATTTTAAGGCATGAAGGAATTTTTTATATATAAATATATAAAGGGAAAAAAACATTTAAATGTCATTTTGGTGATCAAAGATGAGTTTTAAGGGATTAAATAATCAACTACAGGGGGACTTTATTATTTCCCGATTTGTGCATGATCACACACAAGAATGAAGTGCTTTCAAAGATGTAAACAGCAATTTCTATAACATATTTAAGAAATACAATTCTTCAAAAATTGTGGTAAAAAATCCATGTATCCTGATTAGTATCTGTGATCATCCAGGCCAGGTTGGAGAGGTCACAGTTTAGTGGAGGAAAATGTTCACATTTGTAGCGGCTGCTTTGGTCATCTACTCAAGTGTCCTGTTTTTTGATTTTGTAAACACTGGCTACTCCGCCAGAAGTCCAGACCTGTCCTATAGTTTAGTGCCTGGCAGGGCGAAGGAACGTCTGGACACCGAATCCCGATAGTGTCACCACATCAGGCATGGACTCCAAGAGCTGGCGGACGGAGGCGTAGTTGTTCAGCAGCTCTGAGTCGAAGAGGAGCGAGCAGGACCTGCGTGCTTTACTCAAAGTGACGCCTTGAGGATACTGGGCCATCAGATCCCGAAGAGCTTTCTTCAGCTTCATCCGGCCAGAGCTTGGTTCTGATTGATGGGTGGATGGATGGGTCAAATAGAAAAACATCTGGTTACTATTGTCCCACATTTAATGTACAGTAGGTTCAACTATAACATGCTACTACAGCATAATGGCAGTTCTGAAACAATAGAGACTATTTGATGTGTGTGTGTTTACATCTGGAAATACTTCCTATAGGACGTTTCCTGTCAGATGTCAAGTTTAGTAAGTGTCTTTAAGATGTTTATGATTTGCCACTTACATCTTTAAAGGTCCCGTTCTTCGTGATCCCATTGTTCAAACTTTAGTTAGTGTGTAATGTTGCTGTTAGAGCATAAATAATACCTGTAAAATTATAAAGCTCAAAGTTCAATGCCAAGCGAGATATTTTATTTAACAGAAGTTCCCTTTCAAAGCCTACAGCGAACGGCCGGCTTGGACTACATCCTGGTACTTCCTACATAAATGACGTCAGTAGAACAGTAGAACAGACTAACCTCCGCCCACAAGAATACGCGAAAAAAGGGGGCGTGGTCTTGTTGCTGTCCCACGTGGAGAAGAGGACGTGTCGCGTGGAGAAAAGGAAGTGTTGCGTTTGAGTGCGTTTGTCGCCATGTCGCCCCTTTCCCAGGGACGCTGTAGAGATCATTGAGCGCATATATCTCCCGTTAAGAGGCGTGACCTTTCCATGTGCGCTAAGCTGCTGTCGAATCACAACACGGGAACCGCTGGCACAATCAGAACTCGTTACGTATTTCTGAAGGAGGGACTTCATAGAACAAGGAACCGTTTTTAGGACAGTGAAAACAGCGGTGTACAGATGAGTAAATTGTGTGAAAAATACTGTGTTTTTTTACACGCGAAACATGAACACATGTTATATTGCACACTGTAAACACAATCAAAGCTTCAAAAAAACACAAAGAACGGGACCTTTAACATGGGCGTCGGAAGCAAAAAAAATGTGGGTGGGTCCTCAGAATTTTTTTACTGGAGTAGATGCCAATAAGTACAAATATACCACTTTGCTTGCTAAGCGTATAGTTCGGAAAGACAAAATTACGGGAATCCCATTTCATTGAGAGCGGCAGTAGTGTAGGGGTAAGATGCATGGCATCTAGACACAAATCGGCGGTTCGAGTCCGCCTTTCGCCGAGCTCAATCTTCTCCCTTTTCCCATCACATATCAGATCGGAAAGGCATTTATTTTCAATAAAAATGACGAAAATATTAGAAAAATGGAAATAAAGCGTCTAACGTGTTTAATAATGAGTTTTTATTGATTAGGCTTAGGTAAACAGACATGTGCTGAATATGATAGAAGTGAGTGGGTCCAATATCATTGATCGTACATTGGTTCCGACGCCCATGCATCTTAAAGATGTCTATCAGATGTTTGTATACATCGATGCTTTCCAGCTGATGAAGTTAAAAGACATCTTCAATTGCCCCCTTACAAAAAAGGTAACTTTTGACTCATAAACTACCCTCACAGACTGTAATTCTCTTCGGATTAAAGTATCAGAAGTAGTAAAATGAACTGTCATGAACTCACGTGTATCGGATGATGCTGGTGCTCCTTTAGCGACCACTGCACTGTACGGTCTCCAGATATCCGACCCTCCGGTACCGTTCTGTGTCATCTTTAACGAGTGTAATGCAGTCTATGTGACCAAACCTTCTTAGTTTAGTTATGAAAGCGGAATTCCGTTCATGTAATAGTCACTGACCGGTTTGGTATCGCGTCTGAAGTGATTCAATCAGTAAAATATAAACAAAATGATATATCAGCCTACTTTGAACGAAGTCATACACCCGCCTCTCTGGCATTTAAACGCATCGAAACTAACGTAAACACGACTCGTTTGGATACGAATCATTTTACTGAACCGATTCTTTCGAACTGCAGTGAAACGATTCTTTTGAATCACCACGATAATTAAGCGATTTAACACCATTTGAATGGTTGTTAAAAGTGGATTTCTCGGTTTATTGATATCGCAATGTTTATGGTAAAATTGTGCTATTATTCACACCCTTTGTACACCAGTTGTAAACTGTGAAAATTAAGCTACATTGTTGCCGTTTTACGGTCCTGGCGTTAACCTGTAGTCTGTACGATTCATTTCAAAGAACCGATTCAAAAGAACGATTCGCGAGTCTAACCGTGTGCTTTCGTTTTCGCATTCGTTTCCAAGAAAGAAGCGCAGTAATATTATGGGCTTCCTCATTTTCAGACACACGACGCCTTTTATCATCACGGAAATGTATGGCAAAAAACAATCTAATCTAATCTCCTGTATTCATTCACATGTGTAAGAAGCAGTTAACGCCACGAGTTCTCATGACAATGATTAAAAACAAGCTCACTTCTCATTAACTTTTTTCCCTACATATTTTCACTTCTTCCTATGAGGTACGTTTAATTTAACTAAATAAATAATTAAAAATCCAGCTAAAACCAGCCTAAGCTGGTTGGCTGGTCTTAGCTGGTTTAAGATGGAAGTAGCTGGTTTTAGCAGCCTGGCTAAACTGGTCTCCCAGCCTGATTTAGCTGGTCAAGCTGGTTTTAGATGGTCTCCCAGCCTGATTTAGCTGGTCAAGCTGGTTTTAGATGGTCTCCCAGCCTGATTTAGCTGGTCAAGCTGGTTTTAGATGGTCTCCCAGCCTGATTTAGCTGGTCAAGCTGTTTTTAGATGGTCGCCCAGCCTGATTTAGCTGGTCAAGCTGGTTTTAGATGGCCTCCCAGCCTGATTTAGCTGGTCAAGCTGTTTTTAGATGGTCGCCCAGCCTGATTTAGCTGGTCAAGCTGGTTTTAGATGGTCTCCCAGCCTGATTTAGCTGGTCAAGCTGGTTTTAGATGGTCTCCCAGCCTGATTTAGCTGGTTAAGCTGGTTTTAGATGGTCTCCCAGCCTGACTTAGCTGGTTAAGTTGGTCTTCCAGTCTGGACAAGTTGGTGGCCAGCTGCTTTTAGCTGGTCTCCCACCCTGGCTTATCTGGTCAAGCTGGTCTTCCAGCCTGGTTTAGCTGGTTTTAGCTGGTCTCCCAGCCTAACTTAGCTGATGAACATTTTACCTAATTACAAATTAATCAGATTACATGGCCCATATACAGATATAAATGATTTGTCTAAACACCCAGTGGCAGAAAAAATAGGGACAGTCAGCCAGCCTGACCAGCTAAGACCAGCCTGACCAGCTAAAACCATCAAAGACCAACAATTACCAGCTAAGACAAGCCTGACCAGCTAAAACCAGCAATTACCCGCTAAGACCAGCCTGACCAGCTAAGACCAACAATATCCAGCTAAGACCAGTTTGACCAGCTAAGACCAGCCTGACCAGCTAAAAAAAAATTCAAAACCCCTCTAAAACCAGTCTGATAAACCAGCTATGACCAGGCTGGGAGACCAGCCAAAACCAGCCTGACCACCTTAGGCTGGTTTAAGCTGGATTTTTCAGCAGGGAAATATAAAAGAAAAGAACACACTTTGCCTTTTGTTGCCTTTTATTTTGTGCAGTTACCTATCGCCAAAGTGGTAGACATAGCCAAATTCCCCTTCATAGTATTCTGCATGTTCTATTTACCTTTTATTCTTTTTTTTTGAACATCTGCTACGAGCAAAAAGTGGAAGTTATTGCTTGAGGTTGCATCAGATACAGATGTTTGATAAATTGATAAACTGAATGATTGGACTATTCATCAACCATATTACATGATATTTATTACCAAAGTATTTCTAGTGTACTGTTTAGAAATTTAAAAGTGTTTAATTTGCTTGTGTTTAGCATATTTCTTAAAAGTATAATTAAGTATTTATTACCAAAGTACTTCTAGTATACTTTTTAGAAATATATTAAAATGCAATTCAATATATTTTTAATGCACTTCAAATAAGCATGTTGGGAATACAAATGTATTTTAAGCATACTACTTTCACTGATATGTATTCACTGATATGTATTGATATGTATTTCAAGTATATTTTTAATATATTTAATAGTACGACTTTTTCACCTGGGATCTTCATTCACCAATTTGCAACACCGCCTTGCTAAAACACGCATACAGTGAGGAAAATAAGTATTTGAACACCCTGCTATTTTGCAAGTTCTCCCACTTGGAAATCATGGAGGGGTCTGAAATTGTCATCGTAGGTGCATGTCCACTGTGAGAGACATAATCAAAAAAAAAAAAAATCCAGAAATCACAATATATGATTTTTTAAACTATTTATTTGTATGATACAGCTGCAAATAAGTATTTGAACACCTGTCTATCGGCTAGAATTCTGACCCTCAAAGACCTGTTAGTCTGCCTTTAAAATGTCCACCTCCACTCCATTTATTATCCTAAATTAGATGCACCTGTTTGAGGTGGTTAGCTGCATAAAGACACCTGTCCACCCCATACAATCAGTAAGAAGCCAACTACTAACATGGCCAAGACCAAAGAGCTGTCCAAAGACACTAGAGACAAAATTGTACACCTTCACAAGGCTGGAAAGGGCTACGGGGAAATTGCCAAGCAGCTTGGTGAAAAAGGTTTCACTGTTGGAGCAATCATTAGAAAATGGAAGAAGTTAAACATGACTGTCAATCTCCCTCTGACTGGGGCTCCATGCAAGATCTCACCTCGTGGGGTCTCAATGATCCTAAGAAAGATGAGAAATCAGCCCAGAACTACACGGGAGGAGCTGGTCAATGACCTGAAAGGAGCTGGGACCACCGTTTCCAAGGTTACTGTTGGTAATACACTAAGACGTCATGGTTTGAAATCATGCATGGCACGGAAGGTTTCCCTGCTTAAACCAGCACATGTCAAGGCCCGTCTTAAGTTTGCCAATGACCATTTGGATGATCCAGAGGAGTCATGGGAGAAAGTCATGTGGTCAGATGAGACCAAAATATAACTTTTGGGTCATAATTCCACTAAGCGTGTTTGGAGGAAGAAGAATGATGAGTACCATCCCAAGAACACCATCCCTACTGTGAAGCATGGGGTGGTAGCATCATGCTTTGGGGGTGTTTTTCTGCACATGGGACAGGGCGACTGCACTGTATTAAGGAGAGGATGACCGGGGCCATGTATTGCGAGATTTTGGGGAACAACCTCCTTTCCTCAGTTAGAGCATTGAAGATGGGTCGAGGCTGGGTCTTCCAACATGACAATGACCCGAAGCACACAGCCAGGATAACCAAGGAGTGGCTCTGTAAGAAGCATATCATGGTTCTGGCGTGGCCTAGCCAGTCTCCAGACCTAAACCCAATAGAGAATCTTTGCCGAAAATGGTTAAGCTTAACTTCCCTTAACTTTTCCCATTCATTCTCTATGGTAGTGCTTAACACTACCGATGCAATATTTTTTTGGCCACTAGCGCTCTTGTGGCGCTCTTCCTCTTCCGTGTTTTGGCACCCCGGGAGATTTGAAGTCGCCATTTTCATCCTGACTGAAAACACACAGCCGCGTTCGCATTATTCAACACATTCTCAAATCATCTAACAAAGGTAAGTTACTTTATCTGACCACATCTTTTACTAATAATGCTGAAAACTTAATGAAAATCTCCCTAATGAGAAAACCAACCACCCTCTTTTCATTAATCGTAGTATGATTTGCACGCTAAATTATGAATGAACATAACTTTCGTTTGTTTTGTTATTCTGTGTTTACATATATATTGCCAGTTTTTCTCCGTGGTTGCTCCGTAACGCCACCGTACCAGCATTACACGCTTTTTATTTCGGTTGTGTAATGTTTTTGTTTACTTCTGGATACGTAAACTACATGTTATCACTGTTAATGCTCCTCCTATTAGAGAGCTTGCCAACTAAACTATTTCTCCTCTTTAACACGTCACTTGTTGATTACGAGCTAATTTATAATTAGAACATTATTTTATTAACATTTATCTAACATTTATTTAACATTATTGTATGAGATTGCATATATTAAATAGTTAAAAAACAAGACTTTGAAATGAAAACGTTTGCCCGCCCCATAAAAATGCTTTCTTTCTAGTTAGCCATGGTTTTACCACATTCAAAAATAGTACAGCAACATTATTTAGTACTGGAATCTCAATAATCATATATTTTCCATTGTTGTTTATGTAGTATCTTTTTTAAACATGAAATTTGTAGTGCAACCATGGTATTATAAATGTAATCTCTCTCTATCATATATATATATATATACACACTACCAGTCAAAAGTTTGGAATCATTAAGGTTTTTTAATGGTTTCACATGATCCTTCACTAATCATTCTAATATGAGGATTTTATGCTCAAGACGAAAACAGTTGTGTACATTTTTTTTCCGGATTATTTAATGAATAGAAGGTTAAAAAGAACCACATTTATCTGAAATCTAAAGCTTTTGTAACATTATAAATGTCTATACTGTCACCTTTATCAATTTAATGTATACTTGATGAATAAATGTATTAATTTAGTTCTTCCCCCCCCAAAAAACGAGGGAAGTTTATATGGTCAGACCCTCGCTCTCTTGATTTTGACCAAGGGCGCGAGACTACTTATGTCCCACAATGTATTACGATATCGTGTTTAATTTACACTACACAAACAACTCTATATTTTAATTATTTTTTAAAAACATTTAAAACAACCTAACCTATATACATATAGAATACTGCATTAAACTCCAGCAACACCATTGTCAAATTTGCAGACGACACCACAGTAGTGGGGCTGATCTCAGGGGCTGATGAGTCGGCCTACCGGGATGATGTGAAGCGACTGTCAGTGTGGTGCAGAGACAACAACCTGCTCCTGAACACATCAAAGACAAAGGAGTTAGTCATTGATTTCAGGAGGAAAAAAACAGACATTCAATCCATATTCATTGGAGAGGGTCACAGATTTCCGTTTTCTGGGAGTTCATATTGAGAAGGACCTGACCTGGGCCATGAACACCGCAGAATTGGTGAAGAAGGCACAGCAGAGACTCTACTTTCTGAGGGTCCTTAGGAAGAATAACATCGCCCAGAGTCTGCTGGTATCGTTCTACCACTCCACCATAGAGAGCATTCTCACTTACTGCCTTTGCGTGTGGTTTTCTAGCTGCACTGTAGCATATAAAAAACAGCTCCAGAGGGTCATCAGGACTGCAGAGGAAATCATCGGGTGCCCTCTCCCAACCTTGGAGGACCTACACAGCTCCCGCTGCCTCAAGAGAGCTTACAGCATCATAAAGGACACATCTCATCCAGGTCACTCTCTTTTCAATCTGCTACCATCAGGCAGACGGTACAGATCAATTAGAACCAGGACGAACCGCCTCAAAAACAGTTTTTATCCAATAGCAGTGCAAGCTCTAAATTCCACCTAACAAATGTTACATTACCAATGTATACACAGGTATGCAATCAAATGTCTGCACATATCTGCACTTTACTGCACATATCTGTCATATTTGCACGGGTTACTTTTGTTTAATTGTATAGTTTTTCTTATGTGTATGCACTTTCAAAATGAGACAATTTCGTTGTACAGCTGTACAATGACAATAAAGTTTTCTATTCTATTCTATTCTTAAACAATTTTGTAAAGGAAAAAAATAAATAATAAATGAACTCCATAGTCACTCCATTCAAAGTGATCAAGGGTTTAGGACGTTCCAGTTCAGCCCATAGCAAATGTTCCTCCAGTAGTGGCACTCGTGCAACGCAAGCAATGCCGCACATCGAGTGAACGAGACGGAAGAAAGTTAGCGAGTGAAGGGCATAAGAAAAACCAACTGGAACGCAGCACAGGTCCAGGTCTACCTCTTCCTACCCCCTTCCCCTCTCTACCCCTACCCCTCTCTACCCCTCCAGCCCTCTCTACTCCTACCCCTCTCTACCCCTACCCCTCTCACCCTCTCTACCCCTACCCCTCTCTACCCCTCCAGCCCTCTCTACTCCTACCCCTCTCTACCCCTACCCCTCTCTACCCCTACCCCTCTCACCCTCTCTACCCCTACCCCTCTCTACCCCTCTCACCCCTACCCCTCTCTACCCCTCTCACCCTCTCTACCCCTCTCACCCTCTCTACCCCTCTCACCCTCTCTACCCCTACCCCTCTCTACCCCTCTCACCCCTACCCCTCTCTACCCCTCTCACCCTCTCTACCCCTCTCACCCTCTCTACCTTGGTGAGCAGAAGAAACTTCTTTAAAAACATAAAAAAATCTTAATGATTCCAAACTTTTGACTGGTAGTGTGTAATTTATATATATATATATATATAATATATATACATACATACACACATACATACATAATGTATAATATTGCTTTTTCTATCTTGCAGGTCAACATGCTCAAAAAAGTCATGTTTTTCCCTGGAAAAGTCAAGGTTGTGTTGCGTAAGGGACCTCTAGGGTATCTCCTTCAGGAGCCGACTGATGAGGCCAGGCTGATTAAAAACAACCCATCACTGCAGGACAAGTCAGCGCCAATGAAGGAGGACCTTGTCAGACAAAACGCTCTGACTGTGGTCCGTCAGAGAGGAGGTGATGCCTCGGACAAGAGAGAGGTGTTGGGCGAATACATCCTCCAGTTCGGCAAATACAAGGGCAAGTCCTTCAGGTGGCTCCTTCAAAATGACATGGGGTACACCATGTATCTGATGAAGACCCTGCATCAGGAAGAGGCTGCTGGGGACTTTATGGCAGAGGGACACAGCAAAAGCAGCCTGATGTCATTTGTCAGCTATGCCCACAACTTTGAAGAAATTGAGTCTCTTCTCAGCTATGTGTCAAGAACTCCAGCCGCGCCAGCAGCCTCGTCAGAGGATGAGCAGCTGGTTGGTTTCGGGGCTCGTGCCAAGAGCACATGGCAGGAGATCTGGAAAAGCAGGTCTGATGGCTATGCATCCTTTGTATTGGGGGCAACCTGTGTCCCAGGGACACGGATGCACAAACTGCAGCAATACCTACGGAAACAGCAGCAGTTGACCTGTGCCATAACTCAGCCCATTGGTCAGTTGTGTATTTTTGTCATTTGATCTTCAGTGGGACATATTGCCATTGTATCAATTAATTATATAACATAACTTATGATTTTACTCGTACATTACACTTCAGTTAACACAGAGCTATATTTTAAGAAACCCATTCTGTGTTTTTTACTTTTTAACAACCTGATGATTCTTGTCTTTCTCCAACCCAGAGATGGATGAAGATGTTGAGTTGGAGAGTGCGATGCTGAGCATCACCCCCTCCAAGCTACAGGTGCTGTGTAAGTATAATCTCCTTCTGTGACTACAATTTGTGTTATAAATTGATTGTTTTCTCTCTAATGAATTACAAATGTATTTAATGTTTTGTGTGTTACCACCAGCATCAGCACCACTATCATCGTCCTCAGCAGCTGAACCGGGCTGGTCTATGGAAACGGGAAAAGGTTTTTACGCATTAGGTTCAGCACTGGAGCACAGTTCTGTTGAATTGTGAGATGAAATGCTCTCCAGGACTGGACATGAATCCTTGTTCTCAGTGTTCTGGCCATGTTCCGGCCTTGTTCCGTTAACAATGCGTTTGCCGTTGGCAATATACTAAATGTCCCTGGGGACTATGAGTTGATTTCCCCTTCATGAATTGATACCTGCCACAATCAGGGTAAGTACTCACATTTGTCAACCAGTAAATGTTACTAACATATGATGAAATGCATGTTCTTGCATGTTTTGTGCACATCCCTCCTGGGCATGTGTCATTTTATTTTATCCCACTAAGACAAGCATGTGAAGTAAGATTAGGGTGTTTTTGTCTTTAAACCTAATATGCCTAATATATATTTGTATTATCCTGCAGGACCTTCTGCTTCCCTCTCCCAATTGCCTAATGAAAATCAACAGCGAGTGACACCAGTTCATGGTAAATGCATTATAATTCTGCTCATCTATTCAAATGTTTGTCTCATGTACTATGGTATTGATCTTTTTCTTCTTTGTTTTTATCTTGTCTTTGTTTTGCACCACCCGTGTGCCCCACAACACCTGTGCCCATTCCTGAAGAGTTGATGTTTCTTGTGAAAGATCCATCGGGAACGATTTCAACTACAGGTGTGTTTTATGTTAGGTTTGGTGCTATTTTTTTATTCTAAAGTCACATTGTAACTGTTTAGCATTTGAAAACCCATTTAATATCTATAATCCCTCACCTCTTGTATAAATCATTGTTGTTTCAGGAGACAGCAGCACCATATACAGCCCTCGAGTGTGCAGGACACTTACTTTTAAAGAATGTGGCAAAGGTAGTAAGGCTGTATTGCACCTGACATTATGAAATTGTTCAAATGTTGTGTTGAACCAGTTCTAATTATAGAATGTTATTATCCATCTTTTTAGAAGATCTCTCTTCTTCAGCAACCACTACATTTAGTGTCCAACAAACCTCTGAGGCATCACATGGTAAGTTTGCAATTCTACCAGAGTTTATGCGGGTCTTAAAGTATTAAAGGTTAATTTTCTTTTCCAAAAATGAACAAAGTCTTAAGTCATAGCCATGGCATTAAAGGTTGCATTCACTGCATATATTTCTCAGTATTTTTTGCCTTGTTTTCCAGCACAAATATCCTTAAAACAAGATACAATTACTTGAGATGCAAAATTAAGATATAAAGTTAACTGAATTAAGTGAGTTTATGATTAAAACAAGAACAATAGTCTGTAAGTGGGCCCTTTGAATTAAGTTTATTTTTCTGAACCAACTGGCAGATATCTATTCTTGTTTAAATCATAAACTCACTTGATTTAGATTCTTTTCACAACAGAACAATTTAGCATTTTGCTTCTCAACTAAATGTATCTATCTGATTGTTTCCTGGATGATGGTTCAGTCTGAGACTGAGAGGTCCTTGGAGCCGATGTACCAGGGAATGGCCAAGAGGTACAGCGATGCTGGAGTGGAAAAGGCAGGCTTCCACTGGATGGACAGGTGAGAACAGCCATCTTCTCTGACCAATGTCATGTCTTATAACTAGTGCTGTCAGTCGATTTTAAAAGAAACTAATTCATTCCAAACAAATTTCTGTAATTAATTGCGATTAATAAAAACTAATATTAAAGTTTTTTTTAATCTATTTTTATATTTTAATAATTTCACATTTAATCTCCAGATTAATGTAGAAACAACAAAGACAGTAGACAGTAATTGTGTGCGTTAACATGTTAAGTTGACAGCACTACTAATAACAAATTCTATATATACAGGGAGTGCAGAATTATTAGGCAAATGAGTATTTTGACCACATCATCCTCGTTATGCATGTTGTTTTACTCCAAGCTGTATAGGCTGGAAAGCCTACTACCAATTAAGCATATTAGGTGATGTGCATCTCTGTAATGAGAAGGGGTGTGGTCTAATGACATCAACACCCTATATCAGGTGTGCATAATTATTAGGCAACTTCCTTTCCTTTGGCAAAATGGGTCAAAAGAAGGACTTGACAGGCTCAGAAAAGTCAAAAATAGTGAGATATATTGCAGAGGGATGCAGCAGTCTTAAAATAGCCAAGCTTCTGAAGCGTGATCATCGAACAATCAAGCGTTTCATTCAAAATAGTCAACAGGGTCGCAAGAAGCGTGTGGAAAAACCAAGGCGCAAAATAACTGCCCGTGAACTGAGAAAAGTCAAGCGTGCAGCTGCCAAGATGCCACTTGCCACCAGTTTGGCCATATTTCAGAGCTGCAACATCACTGGAGTGCCCAAAAGCACAAGGTGTGCAATACTCAGAGACATGGCCAAGGTAAGAAAGGCAGAACGTCGACCACCACTGAACAAGACACACAAGCTGAAACGTCAAGACTGGGCCAAGAAATATCTCAAGACTGATTTTTCTAAGGTTTTATGGACTGATGAAATGAGTGAGTCTTGATGGGCCAGATGGATGGGCCCGTGGCTGGATTGGTAAAGGGCAGAGAGCTCCAGTCCGACTCAGACGCCAGCAAGGTGGAGGTGGAGTACTGGTTTGGGCTGGTATCATCAAAGATGAGCTTGTGGGGCCTTTTCGGGTTGAGGATGGAGTCAAGCTCAACTCCCAGTCCTACTGCCAGTTTCTGGAAGACACCTTCTTCAAGCAGTGGTACAGGAAGAAGTCTGCATCCTTCAAGAAAAACATGATTTTCATGCAGGACAATGCTCCATCACACGCGTCCAAGTACTCCACAGCGTAGCTGGCAAAGAAAGGGTATAAAAGAAGAAAATCTAATGATATGGCCTCCTTGTTCACCTGATCTGAACCCCATTGAGAACCTGTGGTCCATCATCAAATGTGCGATTTACAAGGAGGGAAAACAGTACACCTCTCTGAACAGTGTCTGGGAGGCTGTGGTTGCTGCTGCACGAAATGTTGATGGTGAACAGATCAAAACACTGACAGAATCCATGGATGGCAGGCTTTTGAGTGTCCTTGCAAAGAAAGGTGGCTATATTGGTCACTGATTTGTTTTTGTTTGGTTTTTGAATGTCAGAAATGTATATTTGTGAATGTTGAGATGTTATCTTGGTTTCACTGGTAAAAATAAATAATTGAAATGGGTATAAATTTGTTTTTTGTTAAGTTGCCTAATAATTATGCACAGTAATAGTCACCTGCACACACAGATATCCCCCTAAAATAGCTAAAACTAAAAACTACTTCCAAAAATATTCAGCTTTGATATTAATGAGTTTTTGTGTTCATTGACAACATGGTTGTTGTTTAATTATTAATGTTGTAAAATTAATCCTCAAAAATACACCTTGCCTAATAATTCTGCACTCCCTGTATATATATTTTTTTAACTAAACTGTTCTACATCTTTGTTCCTTGCATTTAGGGATTGCTGTGCTCCATTTAAGATTCCAGACTGCATCCCTGGTGAACATCTACACTGGGACGCCTGGAAGACTACTCCTTCCATTAGACCTTTGTTCAGGAGGTGGTTTTAAACTGTCACTTGATTTCATAGATTGATTATTTCTTTTGGTTATGTTGAGATATTCCCAGTATTTTTTTTATTATTCAATCCAATTGCCTTTGTTCAAATTATTGTGCAATTAATGTTTACATAGTGTTGTGGTAGAATGATACATACATTTTGCTTTATTCTTTTGAATGTTAAACCTATTTATCTTGTTTAAAAATATACATTTGTAAATATCTGTTCTTGCTTGATCTTGTGATCTTGCTTGTATGTTTTAAACATTTTGGTATTTGCAATATTTTCAGTACTTGCTATAACAAGTTTATTATTATATTTTTATTATTATAGAAAAACTTAATTTCACATTCTCTTTTAGTAATTAATTTTACACATACTAAATGTTGACAATGCCTGTTTAATATGTTGCGATTATATATTAGTCCTCTATTATCCTAATGGAGTATTAATATAGAATACAATAAATATATATAAAAAGAATGTTGTGTGGTGTTTTATATTTGTAAATCTTATATTAATATGATTATAATATTTTGTTTATTAATCATTTTAAATTGTTTTATCATTTCAAATAATTATACACATCCTACACAAAGACATCTGTTACATATTCTTGTTTTTTGTATCTATCTTAAAAACATTTATAAATAATGTTACTATAATTGTTAATATAACACTATAGAAACAATTATAGTAATGCACATAGTAAATTTAATTTAAACTGCATATCAGTTGTACATTCTTTAGCAATTTTTTGAAAGTAATTTATAAAAATGTTGAAATGTATGAATATATGTAAATGTAATGAAAGTGAAATGTTGAATATATGTATGTGTATATATGTATGTGTGTGTATATATATATATATATATATATATATATATATATATATATATATATATATATAATTAATATTTTAATAATTAAAATATGATTAATTAAAATTAAGACACCCTACAAACTATTTTACACACTTGTATGTATATATATATGTGTGTGTGTGTGTATATATATGTAAGTATGTACGTATATAATGTGTGTAGTGTGTATAATATTTTGTAGGGTGTCTTCATTTTAATTAATCATATTTTAATTAATAAAATATTAATGACAACACCTGAACTATTATAAATGTTATTAATTCATACTTTTGCAGATCTTACACAAGAATAATTACTGTTCAATGCTCGATTATGTATGTTTATCATACGTAACGCGAATCTATATGAACTGTAAATACATATGATGGTATTTGTGGTCGAGACGGGATTCGAACCTCAATTTTGTGTACTATTTTTGGCCCGCCTCCCTGAATTTTCCTCGCTTTCTATTGGCTGGCAGCGCTCTACACCTACGTGCGGCTGGCCTCTACAAGCAGGCTAAATGCTGCGACCCCTAGCGATAGTCTCTGTTACAGCAGTGAGATTTACCGGCACAGCTGTCACTAGCAGGCCTCCTTTGCACTATTATGACAGATTTATTTCAACACCAACCGCTATAAAAATAATCTGGCTCCGGTTTCGTGAATTAACCTTTTGAATAGATTTTTTTAATCAACTGGTTCACATAACATTGAATGATTCATTTGTGAAATCGACGGACATTGCTAGTTGTTAACAAAAACACCTGAATTTGTCTTAGATTCGCAGATTAATGCTCTCGCTCAACATTTAAGCTCTATCTTATTTGTCTGGCATCATACACCTCTCTTTTACAGTTTTCTAACAGTCCATGCACTCCTCTGCCTACACCGAGTAGGCTACTACGAACATTTTCTATCATGTATGCGTATGAAAGACGATTGAGCCAACAGGTATGCAGCCCCTTCTCGGTCTGCAGGCTGCAGCCAGGTATAGCTACTTGGCTGAAAGCTTTAACAGACTCTCCCACTGTCTCCTCCCTCTTTCGCTCTGTTTATAAAGCCCACGGTCATCCCCTGCTCTTGAAAGTAATCATGTGGGCGACTCTCATGAAGTTAGACCTGGCTTCTGTAGGCTTGGCTCTGTTTCTGGGCTTGATTGTTCTGTTTTTGTTCGAGATCATCAGGATTAATTCCTACAGAGGTCGAACTCCTCCTGGTCCCAGACCTCTGCCCTTTGTGGGATCCTTACCACATTTGATAAAGAATCCAATGGAGTTAGTAAGATCTGTGAGTCTTTGCTGTTTTCTTGGTATGTGTTTATCATTGAATGCTTACCTATTTCAAAATTAGATGTTTAATTTACAACACTTGTTAATTTACAATCTTCTCTGAGTAGATGCATCAGTATGGAGAATTGTCCACTTTGTATCTCGGGAGGAAGCCGATGATAACCCTCAACACTATCCAGGTCATGAAGGAAGCCCTGGTTCAGGAAGCTTTTTCTGGAAGACCGGCTATGCCTCTTATAGAATGGATAGGCCTAACTAATGGAACTGGTCAGTAACACGATATTATGATGCTTGATATGTGGATTCTGTAATATTTCATTCAAAACGTTGAGTCACTCTTAATAACAAAGGTCCCAAAAGAGGGCTTTCACAGCAATGCCACAGAAGAACCATTTTGGGTTCCTTAAAGAACCTGAAAGAAAGTGAATTGTTGTAATAGGAACATTTGAACAATCTTTTGGCACTGTATGACATTTTTTGTTCAATAGACGTTAAATATTCTTCATGGAATTTAATGTTAATGTGTAAACTAAATGTAGCAATAGATCATATTCAAGATTAGAACGTCCGTTCTCTCTTTCTCAGGTATAATAATGGTCACGTTTGGTCACGCCTGGAGGCAGCAGAGACGGTTTGCTCTGCACACACTCAGGAATTTTGGCCTGGGGAAGAAATCAGTAGAAGATCGGGTGTTGGAGGAAAGCCGCTATCTGATTTCTGAAATGCTTAAAGCAGAAGGTATGACATGTTAATCCTCTATTAGAACTCATTCGTGGTGTCGGCATCCAATGGTCTTTCTTTGTGTATTTAAAGGTTGAGGATGCATACAAATCTTTCTATTCAGAATGGATTGGATATAAAAGCACTGGTGTTTTTGCACTTCTTTCTTCCTTGTAGGCAAGTCAATGAACCCCCAGCATGCATTACAGAATGCAGTCTCCAACATTATCTGTTCCATCGTGTTTGGAGATCGCTTCGATTATGATGACAAACGCTTCTCATACCTTCTGAAAATCCTCAATGAAAACTTCATGCTCGCAGGGGCAGCTGTGGGAGAGGTATGATCACATTCTTCATTTTTGGCAGATTTTTTTTTTAAATTTAATTTATACTCCTGAAAAATAACCATCACTGGCTTTCTCTTTATTATGTGTGCATTGTCCTCACCCATGTACTCAATCTCCCTCCCATAGAAACTATTTTATTATTTTAATTGTTAATTTATTGATTAGAGTTAGTTCACCCCCAAAATAAAAATTCTGTCAGGACCACTATCGTCAAAGATGATTGACAATGAAGGCTAACGATCCGCAGGTGAAGGTCTATTGCACGTTCGGTCTTTTCAGCTGGGCCAAGGGATTTAATTCCAATTCATCTTTTATCTGACTCCATTTTATCATAAATCTCAAATTTAAGTTAGAATGCCAATTGGTTATTTGGTTATTATATTTAATAGTTTAACTACACATTTAATTATTCTGTTTAACCCTTGGTTGAAATTATACTCGTTCATAATCTAATACTTCAAGAGTAAGTCAGAACAAATCAAAATATAACCATTTATTAACAGTCAGGTAAATGTATAACGCCAATTACATAATCAATTCAAAGATAATCCATACACAACATCAAATACTCTGAAGTAATACAATATATACAAGACAGAAAACTCTTTCAAATGTAAACATGTTAACAATGCAAAACAGAAAAAATGTCTGGCCGCACACGGAATCCAAAAAAGACTTAAGTCTAGGAAAAGGAGGTCTACAAAATGTATTTGATCAATTGCATGGTGCAATACAGTGCAAAGTGCAAGCGAGTTAAAAACAGAGGAGCATGAGCAGACGTTTCAGCAGATTGCTATCCTCAGTGCTCAAAATACAACAATGAAATCACCCTCTTTCTAGAAAGACAAGCGATTCAGAGCCATCAGCTTGATCAAATTATCACAATCATCAATTAACACCAATAACAATCAATTATCACAAGTGTCACAGCAAGAGAGTCTGAAAAGCAATGAACATAACACAAACTACATGAAATATACATTCAAAGCAATGGAAACAACAATAAATGTTACAGAAAATTACAAGAAAGTTCAAGTTCTTCATTCATGCCATCAGGAAATAAAGATTTAAGTTCAAAAATCCAAAATGCCTCCCTTTGCAACAATTTCTTGTCTCCATCTCCGCCTCTTCTATGAGGTAAAATCCTCTCAATGCCCAGGGACTTCATGTCAGACAAAGAATGTTTAGCAAGATCGAAGTGAGGATGGATGGGAGCTGTATCATCCCGTCTACGAATTGCACTTGTATGTTCAATCATTCTAGTGCGTAAAGCATGTGTGGTTTTACCAACATATTACAGAGAACATGGACAAATGATGATATAAATCACATATGAACTCTTGCAAGTCATCAATTGTTTGATTTTATATGTTTTTTTGTGTACAAGGATGTACAAATGTTTGACATTTGACATATTTTGTGCAAGAAGTACACCTGTAGCATGGAAAATTACCCTGGGCATCAACTAGGGTGGTCGGAGAAGAGACATGAGTGTCTGCATGAACAAGCTTATCCCTCAGACTAGAACTCCCAGAAGAAACAAAGAGTGGTGGATCATTAAATACATTCAATAACTGAGGATCACTTTAAATGATGTGCCAGTGACTCTTAATAATCCTTCTTGCATCCACAAGTAGTAAGTCTGCTTAATAAGGGCTTAAGTTTTGTACCATATAAAGCCACAGACCCTTTTGTCACAAAGATTTAACTTTTCAAGTTTTTTCGGACACTAAGACTTAAATGCTTATATAAAAATGCTCCAATGGATCAAAAAAAAATGCACATGTGTAATGTCCGAGCCAAATTCAAACCTACTAGTACCTTTTGTCCATTTGTATCTAATTCCTCTATTGATACATATTGTAGGCTAGTGGAAAGGGATGTGACTCATTTATATGATCAGTCATTATCTCAGAACAAAAAGTCTAATTTGACACTTTCTGAAAAAGAGGCTCTTGATAAACTGTGTCGAAATAAAGATATCGTAATCAAACCTGCAGATAAAGGAGGTGGATTGGTGATCCTTCCTCTAGCTTCCTCGAGCTTCCTCGAGCTCATATTCAGGAGGCTCTTCATCAGATTCTGAATCTGAGTGATTCGGACGTGAGAGGACGCTGGCGTTGTTTGTTCGCCGCCTCTCCGCCCGTAATCTTTGAATTGCGCTTACATAGTGGGGAAGCTAGGTAACTAGGCACCTACCTGATACAGACGACTTCCAGCTGTCTACCCTGCTTCACCTGGGAAAGGCCGCTTTGGATCCAACCATAACGGTCCACCACTGCTCCAGAACTGGGTGCTAACGCTGTCTGGCTAGCACCCCTCTCCTTGGTCAGTATGGCGTTCATCTACTCCAGCTCGCAACTCCGGCGACTTAATCCCGTAACCACTCCTGGAATAAACATCCCCATCATTAAAGAACTTGGACTTGTTCGCCGCCCTCATTACATTCATAGAGGCTCCAGTAGAAAATTAATCTTCCATAACCAGTCAAGCTGCTCTGCTATCAACAACATCCCATCTCTCTGGACATCCGTCGCACGACTGACGCGTCATCAGAGTACTGCCGCTTCAGCTACCATCAACACTGGAAATATCGCGAGATCTCTGCATTCCAGCATGAGATCCGCGAAATCCCGGCTGGATATATTTTGTGGACTGGATTCCAATCTGCGTGGAGTGGATTTTAATGTTTTGCGCTCTGTACAGAGATTCACCCCACAGTCACTGGTCAAATTCAAACTTTTTAACACTCAATCTATCAACAATAAATCCACACTGATTGAAGAACACATCAGGGAGAAAGGACTTGACTTCATGTGTCTGACAGAAACCTGGCACCAACCAGAGGTTTACTCTGCCCTAAATGAAGCCTGTCCCCCCAGTTACAGTTACTTGGAGGCAGCTTGCAGCACTGACCGCGGTGGTGGCCTAGCTATCATTTACCGACAGGACCTGCAGTTGTCTCCCATCTTGCTGCCTACAACATCTTCCTGCGAATGTCTTGCATTTAAATGTAAGCCCCTCTTCCCCATGACTGTTCTCCTTATCTATCGACCCCCAAAACCAAACTCTGCCTTCATCCCAGAAATGTCTGATCTTCTCACAACACACTGTACTACCTCTGCAAATACCATAATCCTGGGTGATGTAAACATTCATGTTGACACCCCCTCATGTCATCCCGCTGCTGATTTTCTTCAGCTGCTAGATTCCATCAACCTACGACAACACGTTGATGTCCCCACACATTGCAGGGGACACACACTTGATCTGGTCATCTCTAACTCCGCCCCCATCAGCAACCTACAGGTTTACGATCTTGGTGTTTCAGATCACAAAGTCGTGTCAATGGAGCTGCTCTTCTCCCCCACCCACACCAAACCAAAGCGACAGATCAATTTCAGAAAAATCCATCCATCCATCCATCTTCTTCCGCTTATCCGGGGCCGGGTCGCGGGGGCAGCAGTCTAAGCAGAGATGCCCAGACTTCCCTCTCCCTAGACACTTCCTCTAGCTCTTCCGGGGGGACACCGAGGCGTTCCAAGGCCAGCCGGGAGACATAGTCCCTCCAGCGTGTCCTTGGTCTTCCCCGGGGCCTCCTCCCGGTTGGACATGCCCGAAACACCTTCCCGGGAAGGCGTTCAGGAGGCATCCGGAACAGATGCCCGAGCCACCTCAGCTGTCCCCTCTCGATGTGGAGGAGCAGCGGCTCTACTCCGAGTTCCTCCCGAGTGACTGAGCTTCTCACCCTATCTCTAAGGGAGCGCCCAGCCACCCTGCGGAGAAAGCTCATTTCGGCCGCCTGTATCCGGGATCTTGTCCTTTCGGTCATGACCCAAAGCTCATGACCATAGGTGCGAGTAGGAACGTATATTGACCGGTAAATCGAGAGCTTCGCCTTACGGCTTAGCTCTTTCTTCACCACGACAGACCGGTACATCGACCGCATTACTGCAGAAGCTGCACCGATCCGTCTGTCAATCTCCCGTTCCATCCTCCCCTCACTCGTGAACAAGACCCCTAGATACTTGAACTCCTCCACTTGGGGCAGGAACTCTCCACCAACCTGAAGTGGGCAAGCCACCCTTTTCCGACTGAGGACCATGGCCTCGGATTTGGAGGTGCTGATCCCCATCCCAGCCGCTTCACACTCGGCTGCAAACCGTCCCAGTGCATGCTGAAGGTCCTGGTTAGAAGGGGCCAACACGACAACGTCATCCGCAAAGAGCAGAGACGAAACCGTGTGGTCCCCAAACCTGACACCCTCCGGCCCTTGGCTGCGCCTAGAAATTCTGTCCATAAAAATTATGAACAGAACCGGCGACAAAGGGCAGCCCTGCCGGAGTCCAACATGCACCGGGAACAAGTCTGACTTACTGCCGGCAATGCGGACCAAACTCCTGCTTCGGTCATACAGGGACCGGACAGCCCTCAACAAAGGACCCCGGACCCCATATTCCCCCAGCACCCTCCACAGGACGCCGCGAGGGACACAGTCGAATGCCTTCTCCAAATCCACAAAACAAATGTGGACTGGTTGGGCAAACTCCCATGAACCCTCCAGCACCCTGTAGAGGGTATAAAGCTGGTCCAGTGTTCCACGACCAGGACGAAAACCACACTGTGCCTCCTGAATCCGATGTTCCACTATCGGCCGAATTCTCCTCTCCAGTACCCTGGCATAGACTTTCCCGGGGAGGCTGAGAAGTGTGATCCCCCTATAGTTGGAGCACACCCTCCGGTCCCCCTTTTTAAAAAGAGGGACCACCACCCCGGTCTGCCATCCCAGAGGCACTGTCCCCGACCGCCACGCGATGCTGCAGAGGCGTGTCAGCCAAGACAGCCCCACAACATCCAGAGACTTGAGGTACTCAGGGCGGATCTCATCCACCCCCGGTGCCTTGCCACCGAGGAGTTTCTTGACCACCTCGGTGACTTCAGCTTGGGTGATGGACGAGTCCTCCTCTGAGCCCCCAGCCTCTGCTTCCTCAATGGAAGACGTGACGGCGGGATTGAGGAGATCCTCAAAGTATTCCTTCCACCGCCCGACAACATCCCCAGTCGAGGTCAACAGCCGCCCATCGCCACTGTAAACAGCGTTGGTAGGGCACTGCTTCCCCCTCCTGAGGCGCCGGACGGTTTGCCAGAATCTCTTCGAGGCCAGCCGATAGTCCTTTTCCATGGCCTCACCGAACTCCTCCCAGGCCCGAGTTTTTGCCTCCACAACCACCCGGGCTGCAGTCCGTTTAGCCTGCCGGTACCTGTCAGCTGCCTCAGGAGTCCCACAAGCCAGCCAGGCCCGATAGGACTCCTTCTTCAGCTTGACGGCATCCCTTACTTCCGGTGTCCACCACCGGGTTCGGGGATTGCCGCCTCGACAGGCACCGGAGACCTTGCGTCCACAGCTCCGAGCAGCCGCTTTGACAATGGAGGTGGAGAACATGGTCCACTCGGACTCAATATCTCCAGCCTCCCTCGGGATCCGGTCGAAGCTCTGCCGGAGGCAGGAGTTGAAGATCTCTCTGACAGGAGACTCGGCCAAACGTTCCCAGCAGACCCTCACAGTACGTTTGGGTCTACCGAGTCTATCCAGCTTCCTCCCCCACCATCGGATCCAACTCACCACCAGGTGGTGATCAGTTGACAGCTCCGCCCCTCTCTTCACCCGAGTGTCCAAGACATACGGCCGCAGGTCAGATGAAACGACCACGAAGTCTATCATTGACCTACGACCTAGGGTGTCCTGGTGCCATGTGCACTGATGGACACCCTTATGCTTGAACATGGTGTTCGTTATGGACAAACTGTAACTAGCACAGAAGTCCAATAACTGAACACCACTCGGGTTCAGATCAGGGGGGCCGTTCCTCCCAATCACGCCCCTCCAGGTTTCACTGTCATTGCCCACGTGGGCGTTGAAGTCCCCCAGTAGAACGACGGAGTCCCCAGTCGGAGCACTCTCCAGCACCCCTCCCAGGGACACCAAGAAGGTCGGGTACTCTGCACTGCTGTTTGGCCCGTAGGCACACACAACAGTGAGAGACCTATCCCCGAGCCGAAGCCGCAGGGAAACGACCCTCTCGTTCACCGGGGTAAACTCCAACACATGGCGGCAGGGGCTGGGGGGCTATAAGCAAACCCACACCAGCCCGCCGCCTTTCACCATGGGCAACTCCAGAGTGGTGAAGAGTCCATCCCCTCTCGAGAAGTGTGGTTCCAGAGCCCAAGCCGTGCGTGGAGGTGATTCCGACTATCTCTAGTCGGAACCTCTCAACCTCACGCACAATCTCAGGCTCTTTCCCCGCCAGCGAGGTGACATTCCATGTCCCAAGAGCTAGTTTCCGTGTCCAGGGATCGGGTCGTCTAGGCCCCCGCCTTCGACTGCTGCCCGATTCACTTTGCACCGGCCCCTTACGGTCCCTCCCGTGAGTGGTGGGCCTACGGGAAGGTGTCCCCACGTCGCTCCTTTGGGCTGAGCCCGGCCGGACCCCGTGGGGGAAGGCCCGGCCACCAGGCGCTCGCATACGAGCCCCAACCCCAGGCCTGGCTCCAGTGTGGGGCCCCGGCTGCGCCATACCGGGCGACGTCACGGTCCTCCTTTTTTTTGGCATCATAAGGGGTTTTGAACTGCTCTTAGTCTGACCCGTCACCTAGGACCTGTTTGCCTTGGGAGACCCTACCAGGGGCATATAGCCCCGGACAACATAGCTCCTAGGGTCATTCGGGTACTCAAACCCCTCCACCACGTTAAGGTGGCAGTTCATGGAGGAGAAATGAAAGAAAAATGAAAAACATAAATGCAGATGCCCTGGCCCTGGACCTTCAACTTCTCTCCTTTGGCTCTACTGACTTCCTTTCTGTTGATGACTCCGTGGACTTCTACAACCAGTCCCTGAGCAATCTCCTGGACCTCCACGCCCCCTTAACATCCAGGTCAGTCACATTCTCGCGCTCAGCACCCTTGTACACCTGCGAACTGCGAAATATGAAGGCTGCTGGGCGTGTCCTTGAGCGTCGGCTCAAGGCCTCTGGATTGACTGTCCACAAACAGGCATACAGGGAACATAGGAGGGCGTATGCAGAAGCTCTGAGGGATGCACGTTCCACGTTTTATTCCAACATCATCAACAACAGCCCTGGTGACTCCAAGCAACTTTTTTCAACAATAAATCACCTTCTCAAACCCCCCTCACCCTCCCACTGAAGAGACCACCGAAGAGAGGTGCAACATGCACATCACTTTCTTTAAGCAAAAAGTTAACACCATCCGCTCTCACCTCTCCACCACTGTGGTTCTACCCCTCCCAACTGCTGACCTACCGCTTGAGATTGTCCAGCCGCTCTGCACCTTCTCCGATGCCACACAGGAGGAAGTAGAGGACATCATGAAAAGAATGAAGCCGTCCACCTGTGCCCTGGACCCTTTCCCTTCAGCCCTGCTGAAGGCAAACATCTCTGCCATCTCTCCATTTATCACCAAGATCATAAACCACTCCCTCCTGGCCGGCCATATCCCATCTGCATTAGAAAATGCGGTCATCAGACCTCTACTGAAAAAACCCACCCTGGATCCAGAAGTTCTCTCCAATTACAGGCCCATCTCCAATCTTCCATTTCTATCAAAGGTTCTGGAAAAAATAGTTGCAGCACAACTCCATGATCACCTCAAACACAATAAACTGTATGAAAAGTTTCAGTCTGGTTTCCGCCCTGGTCATAGCTCAAAAACAGCCTTGGTCAGAGTCACCAACGACCTCCTGATGGCAGCAGATACTGGTTCCCCATCACTACTCATCCTCCTGGACCTCACAGCTGCTTTTGATACAGTAGACCACAACATCCTTCTCCACCGTCTGCAATACACCATTGGACTCTCAGAAAACGCTCACAACTGGTTCACCTCCTACCTGACCGACAGAACTGGCATGTCGCCCTGGGCAAAGCCAAGTCACACTCCCACAACGTAACCTGCGGTGTTCCTCAGGGCTCTGTGCTGGGCCCCACCCTCTTTTCCATCTACATGCTCCCCCTTGGCAATATCATTAGCAGACATGGCATAGCATTTCACTGCTATGCGGATGACACACAGCTCTACGTCAAGACAACCCACACTTCTTCTGCTCCCCTGCCAACTTCTACACTGACCACCTGCCTGGAGGAGATAGAGGCGTGGATGAAGCTCAACTTTCTTCAGCTCAACAGTTCCAAAACGGAGGCCATCCTGGTTGGCACACATCAGCTCCGCTCTTCCACCATCACCAATATCACTTTCTCTGGCCAAACCATATCCCTCTCCACATCTGTCACCAACTTGGGTGTTAAAATGGACCCACAACTCGCCTTTGACACCCACATCAAACACCTCTGTCTCCTCCAGTCTGGACTACTGTAATGCACTCCTCATCGGGATCTCTGGCAGGAGCATCCAGAGACTTACATACAGAACAGCGCTGCCAGGATCCTGATGAGGGTGCGCAAGTATGACCACATCACCCCCATTCTGAAATCCCTACACTGGCTCCCTGTCCCACTCAGAATTGAGTACAAGGTCTCCCTCCTCACTCACCAGTGCATTCATGGACATGCCCCCCTTTACCTACAGGAACTCCTCATCCCCCAGACCTCCTCACGCACCCGGTCTGCAACCTCACACACCCTCCAAACCCCAAGAACCAAGCTCTGCAGCATGGGTGATAGGGCCTTTGCTTCTGCTGCCCCCAGGCTGTGGAACGCCCTCCCTGACCACCTGAGGTCCCCACAGACTACAGATGTCTTTAAAAAAGACTTAAAAACACATCTTTTTAAAAAAGCATACAGCTGAAATGTATAATTTTCTTTTAATTTCTTAAACTTAATTTTAACTCTTGATCCTGTAGCACTTTGAGATTGTTTTAAATGTAAAGTGCAATATAAATAAAATGTATTATTATTATTATTATTATTATTATTATCAATTGGAAAATACCAGCTATTATCAAGTCTTACCATCAGATCCAACGGCCCAGTTTCAGAGGGAGACTGTTTCTTCAGAAAGCACATGCTCTTCTATTGATCTCTGATAAAGAGATGCAATATTTGTTCAATCATTCGCCAAGTAGGCCAGTGTTCTACATCCTACCCAAGGTACATGCTTTACGCACTAGAATGATTAAACATACAAGTGCATTTCGTAGATTGGATGATACAGCTCCCATCCATCCTCACTTCGATCTTGCTAAACATTCTTTGTCTGACATGAAGTCCCTGGGCATTGAGAGGATTTTACCTCATAGAAGAGGCAGAGATGGAGACAAGAAATTGTTGCAAAGGGAGGCATTTTGGAATTTTGAACTTCAATCTTTATTTCCTGATGGCATGAATGAAGAACTTGAACTTTCTTGTTTCTTGTAATTTTCTATAACATTTATTGTTGTTTTCATTGCTTTGAATGTATATTTCATGTAGTTTGTGTTATGTTCATTGCTTTTCAGACTCTCTTGCTGTGACACTTGTGATAATTGATTGTTATTGGTGTTAATTGATGATTGTGATAATTTGATCAAGCTGATGGCTCTGAATTGCTTGTCTTTCTAGAAAGAGGGTGATTTCATTGTTGTATTTTGAGCACTGAGGATAGCAATCTGCTGAAACGTCTGCTCATGCTCCTCTGTTTTTAACTCGCTTGCACTTTGCACTGTATTGCACCATGCAATTGATCAAATACATTTAGAATTTTCCTAGACTTCAGTTTTTTTTTTGATTCAGTGTGTCCCTGAAGGAAAAGAGAATTTTTCCAACTGAAAACGCAACAACTTTCTTTGATTCAATGTGTTAACAATGGGAATTTATATTAATCACTGTCCCATATGCCTGTATTGACAGCAGGAGATAGACCATTTGGCCAAAGGCACACCCAACATAATAAGCAAATATCTCTAAACTCTTAAAACTTTTATCTTTTTGTTTACTTCTATGGGGATTAGATCTTTGTACCAGTTGCACTGAGACATTTCAAACGATGTCAAACATGTATAATACTGTATCACATTAAACTATATCAATTTTGGGTGAGTTTTAGGTGATCTCAGCAAGAGAGAGAGTAGGAGTTTGGGAGAGGGGGTTAACAGAGAAAGATGTTGCCTAGATTAGGATGATATTGAGGTGAGACTTGGCATCTCGAATGGTGCGTAAGAGACAGT
This sequence comes from Romanogobio albipinnatus, assembly GCA_023566225.1. Taxonomy (NCBI): domain Eukaryota; kingdom Metazoa; phylum Chordata; class Actinopteri; order Cypriniformes; family Gobionidae; genus Romanogobio; species Romanogobio albipinnatus. Next base: position 47,417,628 of record CM042248.1, read on the forward strand.
TCAGATGTTAATTTCGAGAAAGTGTCCTTTGTCTTCTCAGGGAGTAATTGTTCCTAAATCAGACAGCCTGGCTTTTGCTAGTTTTTTTTCCAGCCTATAGTATGGATTGGTGGTATGGTCCTGTACTGGGCAAGAACTCCCTGCGCATCCGTGTCTAGCATGGATAAGAGCAGGGAGAGCAGCGATAAACTTTCTGCATTCCCACTGCTATATTGCATTACACCATGCATTTGCATAGAGTTAGGCTCACTTTAGGTGACTCTTTAGTTGCATTTTTAATTCTTTTTATTATGCAATCTATCAACATTTAGTTATACTCCTCCTTAAAATATTTTATAAACTAGAAATTGCTCTTCCATGGAAATAACTTTTATAAATCCATATCTTTTTACAAACAAGTAATGGAAATGATAGATGAACTTTCATATTTTCCTTATTTTGAATTTAAATATTTTCCTAAAAATATTAAATATAAATATTTTATCAAAATATTTACTTGATAATAAGAATATTTACTTTGTATGGAGTGAATACAATGCACCAAATAGCACTCTCGCAAACGTGAAAAATATTTGAGACATCATCTTATTGTCTATCTTAGTTTTTCAACTTGGTGCCCTTCATCAAGCATTTCCCTGGGCCACACCAGAAGCTCAAGCAGAACACCAATGAGTTAGTGGGTTTCATCCGCGATGAAGTTAAAGAGCACAAAGAAACTCTGGATCCAGACAGCCCGCGAGACTTCATTGATGCCTACCTGCTGGAGATCAAGAAAGTGAGATCACTGTTACTGAAAGAAGCATTCTTGCATGTATACATGTGACCCTGGACCTCAAAACTAGTCTTACGGGTCAAAAGTTTATACTTCATCTGAAAGCTGAATAAATAAGCTTTCCATTGATGTATGGTTTGTTTGGACAATATTTGACGGATACAAATATTTGAAAACATGGAATCTGAGGGTGCAAAAAAATGTAAATATTGAGAAAATCACCTTTTAAAGTTGACCAAATGAATTCCTTAGCCATGTACACTCACCTAAAGGATTATTAGGAGCACCATACTAATACTGTGTTTGACACCCTTTCGCCTTCAGAACTGCCTTAATTCTACGTGGCATTGATTCAACAAGGTGCTGAAAGCATTCTTTAGAAATGTTGGCCCATATTGATAGGATAGCATCTTGCAGTTGATGGAGATTTGTGGGATGCACATCCAGGGCACGAAGTTCCCGTTTAATCACATCCCAAAGATGCTCTATTGGGTTGAGATCTGGGGCCTCATTTATAAACGTTGCGTACGCACAAAAGAAGGCGTACGCCGCTCTCTACGCAATAATTGGTATTTATAAAAAGCAAACTTGACGGGAAAATGTGCGGTCCTTCACGCAAGCTCTGACCCAGGCGTACGCACAAAAACGGGTGAAATGAGAAATGGCGACACCGTCGGCAGATGGAAGAAACACGTGAAAGTGTGTGAAACTGTAGACCGTTGTGCAAAAGAAATGGCAATACTGCCTCTTATATATAACATGAAGACTTCACAAAGCAAGTCTTACAATTAACAGCCTATACACGAACACCCGTTTGATCGATCTGCAGTGCAAAACAAACAAAATCAAACGAAAATTACAACAGAAATGCAAATTAACACATATTTGCAAAAAGAAAAGTGAAATTTGTTCTGCAATAATATTGGCATATTATGCAATTCATCCTCATAAATAATATGGTAAACAGAACGAAATAGCTAATGTACGATATTCTCGTCAATGTGTCCGTCTGGCGGAGCAGATATAGATGCAATTAGATAGACAGATAGATAGATAATTAGGGAGATACAGTATAGATAGATAGATAGATAGATGGATGGATGGATGGATGGATGGATGGATGGATGGATGGATGGATGGATGGATGGATGGATGGATGGATGGATGGATGGATGGATGGATGGATGGATGGATGGATGGATGGATGGATGGATGGATGGATGGATGGATGGATGGATGGATGGATTCTGATAAAATAACGTATGACGTATGTCTCAACCATTCAGAAAGCTGCAAGTTACATTACATTTGCACTGAACTATTTCCCATTTCCACGTAGATTATAACCGACATCTGTAGCTTGTCAGATGCAATTAAATGGACGAAAATAAAATGCCCTATCACAATGCGTAATGACGCACAATGGCTGATCTTGCGCTCTTAGAAGATGTGGCAAATGAAAGGATTCGGAGTGAACGCATCTTCACACAGCAAGAAGACTTGCTGGCAAACGAGGACACACTCTGGCGATGGAGCGCTAGACGCTTTTTTGCCTCAACTTTGATGTCCGACCATTTCTTTTTTATTTCTGCCATGGTCCGAGGTTGTGAGGCTACAGCATTTACGGCGTCTACAACCTTTTGCCATTCAAGTGCCATTTTGGCATTAGTAATGCCCACACTGTGCCCTCCAAAACAACATTTTTATCCTCTTTTCAACCTTGCCAACGATAATTTCTACTTCACATTGAGTGAAGTTACGTTTTTTTTATTTCCTCTCTGTGTTTGCCATGATTTCGCAATCGATGAATATTAACTTGTGGGCGTTTCACGGACTATTTATGGGCAACTATGGGCGTGACATGAAGCCGCAAAAGCTGCGCTATATTTAGAATTGATTGTGATTTATTAAGGGAAAACTGCGTAGGATGTGCGTGCGCACGGTTTTATAAATCCGAATATATCTGTGCGTACGCACGTCCTATGTTTCATCCGTACGCCACTTCTGACGCAAATCCTACGCAAAGTTTTATAAATGAGGCCCCTGGTGACTGTGGGGTCCATTTAGTACAGTGAACTCATTGTCATGTTCAAGAAACCAATTTGAAATGATTCGAGCTTTGTGACATGGTGCATTACCCTGCTGGAAGTAGCCATCAGAGGATGGGTATATGGTGGTCATAAAGGGATGGACATGGTCAGAAACAATGCTCAGGTAGGCTGTGGCATTTAAACAATGTCCAATTGGCACGAAGGAGCCTAAAGTGTGCCAAGAAAACATCTCCCACACCATTACACCACCACCACCAGCCTGCACAGTGGTAACAAGGCATGATGGATCCATGTTCACATTCTGTTTACGCCAAATTCTGACTCTACCATCTGAATGTCTCAACAGAAACCGAGACTCATCAGACCAGGCAACATTTTTCCAGTCTTCAACTGTCCAATTTTGGTGAGCTTGTGCAAATTGTAGCCTCTTTTTCCTATTTGTAGTGGAGATGAGTGGTACCCGGTGGGGTCTTCTGCTGTTGTAGCCCATCCGCCTCAAGGTTGTGCGCGTTGTGGCTTCACAAATGCTTTGCTGCATACCTCGGTTGTAACGAGTGGTTATTTCAGTCAAAGTCGCTCTTTTATCAGCTTGAATCAGTCGGCCCCTTCTCCTCTGACCTCTAGCATCAACAAGGCATTTTCGCCCACAGGACTGCCGCATACTGGATGTTTTTCCCTTTTCACACCATTCTTTTATAAACCCTAGAAATGGTTGTGCGTGAAAATCCCAGTAACTGAGCAGATTGTGAAATACTCACAATCAGACCGGCCCGTCTGTCACCAACAACCATGCCACGCTCAAAATTGCTTAAATCACCTTTCTTTCCCATTCTGACATTCAGTTTAGAGTTCAGGAGATTGTCTTGCCCTGGACCACACCCCTAAATGCATTGAAGCAACTGTCATGTGATTGGTTGATTAGATAATTGCATTAATGAGAAATTGAACAGGTGTTCCTAATAATCCTTTAAGTGAGTGTATATCACTAATAATAATACATTTTAAATTATAAAATAAATTAATTTTTATATATTTGCAGTAGGAAATTTGCAAAAATATCTTCATGGAACATGATCTTAATATCCTAATGATTTTTGGCATAAAAGAAAAATCTATAATTTTAATCCATACAATGTATTGTTGGCTATTGCCACAAATATACCTGTGAGACTTATGACTAGTTTTGTGGTCCAGGGTCACATACTGTATGTAAAAAACTGTCCTTTTTTATCGGTAGTAAACTGATTTGTTTCTCCTGGAGCAGCAAAAGTCCAACGAGGACTCCACGTTTCATGAGGAGAACCTGGTTATGTCTGCAACTGATTTGTTCCTGGCTGGAAGCAACACCACAGCGACCACCATCAGATGGGGGCTCATCTTCTTGATTCAAAACCCAGATGTACAAGGTGATAAAGCTAAACATTAGCCGTAAGAACACTACAGGAGTCTTGGTGTGATAGGCAGAAAAAGCTAAAAAAAAAAAAAGCTTTTTTTTCTCTCAGAATTGCAAGTTACGTTCAATTCTGACATCAAATGACCGAATTGGGAGATTTAATCAATTGAAATTCTGTGATGAACACAAGACACTTTCACGTTTCATTCTACAACATAAAATACATCAGTATTACCCCACTCGTGATTTTTTTGAAGCGGCTACGTGTCTTGAAAAAGGAGGTTGCTAACAAGTGGCTAATGGGACTATAGAGGCTGTCGAGGAGATTAAACGTCATCACGCCGAAAAGATAAGCTCAGTCCGCTTTTATAGCCTCATTATGCTCATAATTTTGATCTTATAAACTAATCCTCAAATGTTCTGGGAAAATGTTTTGAGATGCTGGAAACAATAGGTTACTGTCGTAACCCCGGTTCTCTGAAACATTGAGTGGAGAGATCCACCTATGGGAAGGGCATCCGTACCTGACCTCTGCAGAAGCATCCAATTGCACCAAGTCTGACAAGACAGGCAGGAGCGCGCAGCCAATGCCCGGTAAGGCCCCACCCCTTACCCGCGGGCATGTATAGCCTGCATGCGCTACTGTACATCAGTAAGTATATTCGCTTCTCCTGCGGCAAGCGGGGCAAAGCTGGTGGTTCTCTCCACCTGATGTTTCAGAGAACCGGGGTTACGACAGTAACCTATTGTTCTATTTCATCATCTCATGTGCTAGAGATCCACCTATGGGAGAGACATGGACAGCTCCCCGATTGCCCAATACACTCACAGTGAGGTCCTGTTTAGCCAGAAAAAGACGGTCATCCCAAGAGGTGGTGCTTGACACATCTTATAATCATGAACCCGCCACAATGATGCACACACGTAACTGCGGTGCGCAAGCAGGACAAAAGAAGGCAGGGTTATAAAGACCCCACCCCCAAAACTGAATGTGCTACAGAGGTTCTGGTGACATCCAGCCTATAGTAACGCACAAACCTATGGGGAGAAGCCCAACTGGCAGCAGAGCAGATATCCTGCAGTGATACTCCCCTGAACAGAACCCAGAGGTGGCTAAGCATAAATTTACATAAATAATAAAATATATAATACAATAAATCAAGTCCAAAATAACTACAATCTCTGTTAGACAAATTATGTTAATATGTCAGACAGAACCAAATTCAAAATAATAACAAAAGAAAGTAAACAAAACCCTAACGAAACTGAAAGGGAGCAAACAACTTAGGGCGCTCTCATGATGGTGTTGCACGACCAGAGGTCCCTCAAGCCCTCCCGTTGACTCTCAAAGGCTCAACTTAAATAGAGGAAGAAACAGGTGCACATAATTTGCTCAAGGAGCCTGCCCAGGTGCACATCGTTCTCCCAATGAGTCTCTCAGCCACACCCACCGGTCGGCAACAGCAATAGTAACGGGAGACCCATCACAAATTTTATTCACGAGGGGTGAACCGAGAGTGCATGTAACTCACTGACACGTTTGGCTGACGCCAAGGCCAAGAGCAAGGCTGTCTTGAAGGACAGCAACTTTAGGGAAATATTCCCCAGAGGCTCAAAAGGGAATTGAGACCGAGCTTCCAGCATCATGGAGAGGTCCCATTCAGGGATCGTTCTCCTAATGACTGGCAACGCGCGACGGGCACGCTTCATAAATCTGCAGATTAGAGGATGCTGCCCAACCGTTGAGCCCTCAAAACCCTCATGACAAGCAGAGATAGCTGCCAGATAGACCTTAATAGTGGAAAAAGACCTGCCCTTATCCATAAGGTCTTGGAGGAAACACAAAATATCAGAAACTGATATGATGTGACACCCCGCCCATCACACCACTCTTCGAACACTTGCCAGTTACAGCCATATAAGGACTATGTAGAAACGGCCCTGGCATTCTGTATAGTAGCCACCACACGCGGGGAAAGCCCTAACGCACTCGGGTTCGACCTCTCACGGGCCAGGCCCAGAGAGCTACCCTGTCAGGGTGTGGGTGATAAATCTCTTGAGACAATAGGTCTGTGCGGAGTGGGAGGCACAACGGCTGGGCATGTAACAGAGGGATTATCTCCGCCAGCCATGATGCCTTGGGCCACCTGGGTGCTATCAGAATGAGAGACAGGCGCCTCTCTTTCACCCTGGCCAGTGTGGGAATTATCAGGTACAGGGGAGGAAAGGCATACAGCAGCACTCTGGGCCACGGACGAGATGCGCTCACATGGAGACAGTACATGGAGTTCAGCTCCATGCCCAGGAAGATCACATTCTGGCTGGGTATAAAACTGTTTTTGTTCACATTCATCCTGAAGCCCAGAGATGTGATGTGCGTGAGCACACGGCAGGTATCCTGCAACACCTTTTCCCTTGAGTCGTCTATGATGAGCCAATCGTCTATGTCAGGATCCGTAGACCAGACATTCTCAGGGAAGTCAAGCCTGCTTCCGTGCACAGACAAAGGGTGCGGGGGCTTAGGCTTAACCCAAAGGGCAGGACCGTGAATTCGTAACAAATGCCTTGACAGGCGAAACAAAGAAACTTCCTGTGTGGTGGATAAATGCTTATGTGGATAAATGCTTATGGTCCATCTTTCAGATCGACCGATGTGAACCAGTCGTTCCGTTGTATGGCGAAGGGCGAGTGAACCATGAGTTAACATTCTGAAATTGTATTTCCTCAAATGTTTGTTCAACACCCTGAGGTCCAGAATAGGACGGAAGGAACCTTCCTTCTTTGGAACCGAGAAATAACGAGAATAAAAACCCTGGTTTATCAGATTAGGGAGTACCACCTGAATTGGACCTTTGCTCAGAAGAGAGGAGGTTTCCTCCTTCAGAGCGTGGGCCGTGCCTTTTTCTGTGTGAGAAAAATGAACGCTACTGAAACATGGGGGTTTCATAGCAAACTGCAGATGATAACCCTGCGATATTGTAAGCATTACCCATCTAGGTGGTGCTGCAGTTTGCCAAGCTGGCACGCGGCTCGCTAGCGTGCCTACCCGAGCTGTGCTGGCTTCGTTAATGCCCAGCTGGCTTATTTGTGATGCAACGACACCCTCTAGTGGGGAAACTAGGGACGGCATGCATGGGTTCAGAGAGGTGTCCACTCTTTGCAGAGAAAAGAGCTTTCCCTACAGAGAGAGTGTATTTCTCTGTAATTATTTTGATTTGTTTGATTTAATGTGTTTGTTGTGTTTTTGTTTTTTGGAAAACCCTGGGGCTGAAGCCTTTATTAATACAGTAGGAACACAGTGTGTGCGGTGTGGTGACACTGCTTTTGCACTTTTCCTCACAACAGCCCCCCTGGGGGGGAACACACATCGTCCACTAAACACATGGGCTGGGCAGCCACGAGAGGGGGGCATCCTCCAGAAGGGACCCTCTGTTTTTTGGACAGGGGTTCTGGGGCAGGAAGAGAATCCAAAGAGCTTGCCGCTCGAGAACTTGGACCCCGAGCCCCCATTGGCCAAGCATCAGGCTGGCCGCTTGCGTTTGGGGTCGGTGGGGGTAGAGCTCGGGGGTTTTCCCGCAGCGGCAGGAGGTTTCCTCCATGGCTTAGCAGAGGGTGGGTTGCTCTGCCGTGGCGGGGGCTTGTTGCGGGGCCTTTCCTTGCTATGATGGAAATTATGTCTCAGGGCCAGGGGATTAGGCAAATGCGCAGGGGGTGCCTGGCGTGGGGACGCCTTCCTAGAAAGACAAAACTTGAAGGCCTTGTCCTCCTTTTTCTTGTCGTAGCACTGTTGTTGCATCAGTGCGATGGCGCGGCCAAAGAGAGCCCAGCCGGGCTCTACCAGGGCGCCTGCGATGCGTCTTTTCTCGCTGTCAGGAAGGCCCGACAGGTTAAGCTAGAGGGAGCGCTCTCCTACCACGGAAAGAGCCATGGAGCACCCGCAGGCTTGGACGGCCTGACGAGCATTACGGGAATGAGGTCATTAACCGTAATGATCTCCTTCCATAGTGCAAGTGAGGGAGATCCCTTGTCCAGCTGTTGGCCCAGGTCGTCCAGAATTTCCACCTGGTAAGCGGAGAGTAGGAAGGAAACATTGAGGGCCCTAACAGCCAAGGCCAAGGATTTCTACATGGCCTGGTGCACAGAGGCAGAAAAACGGTCCAACTTGTTAGGAAGGACCGGCTTAGGGGGTCGAGCAGCCCTCCCTGGACTGGTTTGAGGTGGCTGGCGATCAAGGGGTCAATGGCAGGCGGTTCACCCATGCCGAGAGCCGCCATATCCTTAACCTCCAGACCCATGAGACCATGTATAAAGTCGAGCATGTCGCTCCAGTAGTGCCTCATGTGCTTGGCGCACGCTGGAAGAACGGGAAAGAGTTGTTTCCTCGGGCCGGGGGGAGGTCCCAGCACTTTCCCATCATAAATATCCCTCTCCTGGTCGGTGGCGCTCTGTGGAGCCGGCCACTCGATGTTGAGACAAGCTCTGAGACCCAGAGAAGGCCCCGTTGTCACCAGGCCCGGCCGGATCGTCGGTGAGTGGGGGGTTGCCCGCGAAGATGTCCTCTTCGGGGAACTCAGGATTGGGCTGGTCAGCCCAGACAAAAGCAGTCGCGCCCCGGGAGGTCCCTGGTGGTGCGCTGTCGTCGCCGTGTCCCACATCTGAATCTGAAAAGTCGAGCTCGCCGCACTGGGTAGCAACAACTTTAAGGCGGCTTCGCCGGAGTTTCTTAGGCAGCACTAGGCAGTGACTGCAATCCTCTGGATTCTCTATGGCTTCTTGCGTGTGCTTGAGGTCCAAGCAAACACGCAGAAAGGGTGAGAATCCTTAACGGCGATAAGAGCACCACACGCGGCCGGGCAGGCGACATGCCGTCAAAAAACTCAGAGAAATCTGTAGCGACAGCCGTAGAACAGGAAAGACGAGTGCAGGGCGGCTCCGAGAGCAGACACAGAGAAATTGACAGAATAGAACTGTCACGCCTGGCGGAGGCTGATCTTAAAGATATTTCCTCCTTCAGACAATAAGTGAGCAGCACAGGTGAATCTCGAACACGAGATGATGAAAGAGAACTAGAAGAGTTGTCGTAAGCTTAGAGATGGTGACGTTGGAAATTCTGAAGAGATGGAATTCTTAGGTCCGTTCGTTTATAGCCTACCTTTAGCTTTTTACTTCTGCCGACTGCATTTAGAATTCAAAATTCATTAAAGTTGTGTTCATCTGTGATAATTATCTTTAAGGAGAAAACCTGTAAGTATCATAAACTTCTGTTGATCGCAGAGCTTGTTTTTTGCGATAATCCAAAAGCCCATGGGAAAATCCTATTGGGTTTTTCTTGAGGGAACCAGTGCGATGCACTGATAATTATGTAATTTCAACTTGTAAAAAAGCATTCATGTGTCATTTTTGAAGTCCATAAAGGTGCATCTATCCATCTTATAACTGCTCCACACGGCTCCGGGGGGTTAATAAAGGCCTTCTGGAGCGAAGTGGTGCGTTTGTGTAAGAAAAATATAAATATTTAAAACTTTATAGACTAAAATAACTAGCTTCCGGCGGTCAGGGGTACACAGGTCGACTTTAGAGTAACCCTTGAACCTTTGACGCATGTGTATTGACTAATGCAGAAGCGCAGAGGATAGAGAAAAACAAAACACCGGTCATGAATTGGAGTCTAAAACGAGAATTTTTAAAGAGAAATGAGGAGAATTTCGATATAAGAATTTTGATAAGAGGCTTGAGTTTGTTGTCCAGCACTATCCACGAGAGGCGTCAAAGCTTGTGATGCTCCTGTACATCACGTCAGAAACGACGCAACAATTCACTGTCATTATAAAGCTTGGAAGAGTCAGGACAGTTTTAATATAACTCTGATTGTATTCGTCTGAAAGAAGAATATACACCTAGGATGACTTGAGGGTAAATCATGGGCTAATTTTCTTTTTTGGGTGAACTATCCCTTTAAGGACATCATGCCGGCGGACCCGTGTTCGAGTCCCGCTTAGAGCGAGCGGTTCAAACAGGAGGGGATACACCTTTTCACATTTCCACGTTTCTCAGAAGAGGAAGTTGACATAGTTGGGTTAACCTTTATAGTGGTTGGGCTAACCATTATCAACTTAAATGTTGATGCTCTGTCTATTTTTGGCCTTTTTGGCATTTTCAACACTGCGGCCTTTGCGTTTGCTAAGAATCAAAACCTGAAGCCTAACTCTTACTGACCTCAGGTGGCAAGAGATGCAAATTCCCTTTTATCTCCCACAGAACGATGTCATGAGGAGATTGTTGGGGTTCTGGGTTATGACTGCTTGCCCAGCATGGATGACCGTGACAAGCTACCATACACCTACGCCACTGTTCACGAGATTCAGCGCTGTGCCAACATTGTACCAATGGGCGTAGTTCATGAAACGATTCAACCCACAAAACTACGAGGATACGACATTCCTCAGGTAATGAATGGAGCCTGGATGAATGAATGAAGTTACCTGAAAAATATAGAAATCTGTTCTTTCTTGTCCTTGGCAATATGTTTGAATCGTTCATATTGAGTCAGATCTTTTTGATGAATCGGTTGATCCAGAAAAACCTGTCTGAATTATTCGTTGACGAGGTTTAAATGATTTTCATAGCCAGATTTTCATTCAGTTAACCTCGCAATAAAGATGCTAACCAATTATGAAGAGAATAGACTAAGAGATTATATTTTAAAATATATAATATATAAATTCTAGGGTTTAATCGCGATTAAAAATATACGTCCAAAATAAACGTTTGTGTTTACATAATGTATGTGTGTGTACTGTGTATAATTATGTACATATAAATACACACATGCATGTATATATTTAAAAGAAGTTATACTCAGTCCACAGACATATATTATGTAAACACAAATTTTATTTTGGATGTGATTAATCGCGATTAATCGTTTGACAGCCCTACTTTATTATTTCACAAATCTGATGCATCTGATCTGTGTATACCTTTTTCTGGCTTGAATATTGAAAATGATGTATCAGAAATGAGTAACAGGCCAAATAAATTCTTTTTTTTTTTTTTGGAGATATGCCTAGTTTATCATTTTAGAAACCTAATTTAGAAGGACTGTGTTAACATTTCCAAGTCATAAATAACAAATTCTAATGCACTTTTTTTGACTAGTAATTTAAACTGTAAGGATAAAAAATGAGACTAGATGTTATATTTAGATATAGTTGTGTCGTTTAAATGAAATGTGCATGTAATATTATCATGTAAGAGCATTAAGCCTGTGTAAATGATGAATAATGACCCTTGGTTTTGTGAAAAGCTTTATTTAACTGTGCTATACTTTCCTCATACAGGGAACTATGATCCTAACAAATTTATCAGCGATTTTCAGCAATAAGGAGCACTGGAAGCATCCCGACTCCTTTAACCCAGAGAATTTCTTGGATGAGAACGGACACTTCAGCAAGCCGGAGTGTTTCATCCCGTTCTCAATGGGTGAGTCTTTAATAGACACAAGAGTTACTGGACTAATATTACACGCAAATAAATATTTAGGACTACATTGAAGATTTATGTGTTTTTGTATTGCATATAAAATGTACATCCATTTAGGATTATACAGTTTTAGTGTAACAGAGGCTAGCTAGTAGTCACTGTGCGAGTAAACCTCACTCCTCTGAGCTCAAGGGTCGCTCTAGCGTTGCAGCCTTTAGCCTCCTTGTTAGAGCGTCTGACTCTCATGGTGGCAGACCCGGGTTCAAGTCCCACTTGGAGCGAGCGGTTCGAATAGGAGGGGTTACATTAGTATAAAAAAGAATGTGATGCAAATTTTTCAGTCATACATGGATTTTTTTATGTAATTCAAATTCTTAAATCTTAAATGTAGGCCTAGAATTTTAGTTGAGTGTATGTGTGCTGGTTTATCAGGGCCGAGGGTCTGTCTGGGCGAGACGCTGGCGAGGACGGAGCTCTTCCTGTACATCACGTCTCTCCTCCAGCAGATTCATTTCTCCTGGCCACCCGATCCACAGCCCCTGGACATGGATGGGATCATGGGTGCTGTTCGCATTCCTCAGCCGTTCAACATCATCTGCCGCAGCAGAGATACTAAAGAGTGACCGCCAGAATCCCGAAATGTATCAGACTGACATCATCATGTCATCATACATACTGAAGTACAACAATAAGGACAAAGCCGCTGACACACACAAGAGCATGTTGACTCATCTAAATCATCATATCTAATCAGTTATTCTATACATGAGCTGTTGTTAGATGATTCTGATTTATTCTGATGATTTCACTCAGGAAAATAACTTGTTTAAAGTTTTTACAGCATCTGTGTGACACTGATGCATCTTAAAATCAGCATGAAACAAAGTTTCAATAGTCTTTTCTTCTGCATTGTGCCGTATATCAGAGTGAAACGGCTTCTCAAACAAGAACAAATGTAGGACGGGGCTTGTGGAATTGATTGGATGGTTGTGGTTTGCTGTTGGTTGACCCTTGACAGGTTGCCCTGCCCTCATTATCAGAGAAGAGAAAGGGAAGTTATTTTGATTGAAGACTACAAGGGCACATGAAAAAAAAAAAAATTATATATATATATATTTTTTTTTTGTCATGTGCCCTTGTTGATGCTAGAGGTCAGAGGAGAATGGGCCGACTGATTCAAGCTGATAGAAGAGCAACTTTGACTGAAATAACCACTCGTTACAACCGAGGTATGCAGCAAAGCATTTGTGAAGCCACAACACGCACAACCTTGAGGCGGATGGGCTACAACAGCAGAAGACCCCACCGGGTACCACTCATCTCCACTACAAATAGGAAAAAGAGGCTACAATTTGCACGAGCTCACCAAAATTGGACAGTTGAAGACTGGAAAAATGTTGCCTGGTCTGATGAGTCTGGATTTCTGTTGAGACATTCAGATGGTAGAGTCAGAATTTGGCGTAAACAGAATGAGAACATGGATCCATCATGCCTTGTCAGTTTTTGAAACAGACAAATAAATACAAATACTGTGAACAAACAGTCCTTTTTTACCTCTTCTGTTACACACAGGTCTACATCAAGATATATCGTAGATCAAATTGTCTGGCAATGAGTTGAGTAGGCTATTTCAGAATCACTGCATGATACCATCGAGATGATGGACAAAATTGTATCGTAGTTGCGAGTACACCAGAGTCCTATGCAATTATTCTTGCCTCACTAAATGCCGCAAAGTGTCCTCCTTTTTGGTGTTATGGAAATGACCACCCTAGAACTTGCAAAGCTCCAATCTAAATTAGACCGTATTTATAAATACAAACCTGAAGGCTCCTATGTTCATTCAAGGAGGAAATGGCTAGAACAAGGAGAACAAAGCTCTGCTTATTTTTTTAGAATGGAGAAACATGTCTCTAGGAATCTTTCTATTGGTTCGCTGCAAATTAATGGCACATTTCCTCTTTTTGTAGTAATTTTTATTCAGAACTTTATAAATCCAATTACTGTAAGGATTCAGCCTTCCTTTTCTCTCAGTCATTAAAGGGGGTTAAATCAATATCCAAAGATGAGCAGCTTGCTTGTGATAAAACTATAACTATCGCTGAAATAATTGAAGGAATTGAGGGTCTTGAAAATAACAAATCTCCTGGAACCGATGGCCTTACGGACGAATTTTACAAAAGCTTTGCTAAAGAATTGGCACCGTTCCTACTAGAGATGTTTTTGGAGAGTATTCAATCAGAAAATGTACCTTCTAATTTGACACAAGGGCTGTTAACTCTTATACCTAAACCTAAAAAAGATAATACTTTGATAGATAATTGGCGGCCTATTTGTCTACTTAAAGGTCTCGTTCTTCGTGTTTTTTTGAAGCTTTGATTGTGTTTACAGTGTGCAATATAACATGTGTTCATGTTTCGCGTGTAAAAAAACACAGTATTTTTAACACAATGTACTCATCTGTACACCGCTGTTTTCACTGTCCTAAAAACGGCTGATGAGTTCCTTGTTCTATGAAGTTCCTCCTTCAGAAATACGTAACGAGTTCTGATTGTGCCAGCGGTTCCCATGTTGTGATTTGACCGCAGCTTAGCGAACGTGGCCCGGTTCCTGTGTTGTGATTCGACAGCAGCTTAGCGCACATGGCACGGTTCCTGTGTTGTGATTCGACAGCAGCTTAGCGCACGTAACTTGCAAGGAAAGGTCACGCCTCTTAACGGGGTGATGTATGCGCTTAATGATCTCTACAGCGTCCCTGGGAAAGCCAAACAAAGGTGATTTGACTCCGGGATGAAAATAACAGCGTCTCGACGACATGGCGACAAACGCACTCAAACGCAGCACTTCCTTTTCTCCACGCGACACGTCCTCTTCTCCACGTGGGGCAGCAACTAGACCACGCCCCCTTTTTTCGCGTATTCTTGTGGGCGGAGGTTAGTCTGTTCTACTGTTCTACTGACGTCATTTATGAAGGAAGTACCAGGATGTAGTCCAAGCCAGCCATTCGCTGTAGGCTTTGAAAGGGAACTTCTGTTAAATAAAATATCTCGCTTGGCATTGAACTTTGAGCTTTATAATTTTACAGGTATTATTTATGCTCTAACAGCAACATTACACACTAACTAAAGTTTGAACAATGGGATCACGAAGAACGGGACCTTTAATAATGATTATAAAATATTAGCTTGGGCTTTGGCCAAGAGACTTAAGTGTGTTCTGAGTTCAGTTATTGATGAAACCCAATCAGGGTTTATGCCAAAAAGACATATAGCAAACAATATCCGACATGTTTTAGATTTATTAGACTATAGTGATTTAATTAATGATGACAGTCTCATTCTTTTTGTAGATTTTTACAAAGCGTTTGACTCTTTCGAACACAAGTTTATTTTTCTATCTAACTTTAAAAGATGAATCACAGATTTCGATTGCCATCCAACACATTACATTTTTCTCTAAAGCTTCTGGTTTAAATTTAAATCTTAATAAATGTGAGCTGTTAGCTATTAAAACTTGTCCTTCTCTCTCCCTTTACGGTATTCCAGTTAGGTCACGGACCTATCTTGGTGTATCCATATGTAAGGATGATAAAGTCAGATGCAGACTAAACTTTGACCCAGTTGTTGGGAAAACTAAGGAAATTCAATTCTTAAAGATTTATCTCTGAGAGGACGAACCCTTATTGGTAAAGCTGAGGGTATGTCAAGAGTGACCTACCCTGCTCTCTCATTATACGTCGATAAATCTACATGTGCAGATATTGATAGAACGCTATTTTATTTTCTGTGGAAGCATAAGAGGCATGACATTAAGAGGCATGACATTAAGAAGTCTGTGATTATTAACAATTATGAATGTGGTGGTCTAAACTTTCTAGATTTTCCCTCCCTATACACTGGGAAAAATGACTCTGTGGGGTTGTAATTGTAACAACAACAAAAAACAACAACAAATAAAAAAATCTATATTTTCAACAAATACATCTTTGTTTGGTACTTTACTTAATATTTTGAGTAACTTAATTAATATAATGTTGTAAACACATGTTTTTTTACAATTAAATGGTGTGTGTATTATCTTCAGTAATCTTTACTAGGCTTTTTAGATGTGTGCCTTTTTTAGAAACTTTTTAAGTACAATTTATTTAAAAGACTAAACAATTGGATTTGGCTGTTGCAAAAACAGAAATGTTCATGTTTTGAATTGAGATGCTGGTTTAAGTTTACTGTACTTTTTTTTAAAATTAGAAAATAGTTTAATTTAAAGTAGTTTTGAAAAGTAACTTAATGTTTGGCTTAAATGGAGACATTTGTAAACATTGCTTAAAAGATTATGTTGGATAAACTTAAAACTATAGTTTGTAAATTGATCAAATTGAGTTGCCATAACTTAAGTCCAAGTTGAAAACATGTAAAGTCTAATAGGATAAACACAAATAAAATTAGTTTAAAACACTCAAAAAGCTGAAGCAAATAGTTGCCTCAATTTTATTGAGTAAAACGGGCACATTATTTTTTCCAGTGTAAACAATACTTTCAAAATAAATTGGCTAAAACAGTATTTAACAAACCCGGTTTCATTCTGGAATATTATTTCTAATCTTGTGTTTTCAAAAGTGGGAGGTCTCCCTTTCCTATTACGTATTGTGTAACTACCACATCTTAAATTATCAAATTTTCACAAACTCACTCATTAAGACCATCTAATGGAGTAACGGTCAGGGACTATATTTTCTCCAGTGGAAGGAAGTGTCTTATAATGATCTTATAATGATCATAAACTCAAAAATGTAAGCATGAGTTAGACCTTTTTAATGGCGTATAGTCTGTCAAGTTAATTACATTCTATTTACAACTTAAAACTAGCAGTAACTTTGAAGTTAACAGGTTTTAAGCAAATGCTGGTTGCTAATACACATTTAGTTAACAAAATAAAACTATAAACATTTAAATGCTATAAAAGTGCACACTAAAGCCTTGTTTATACTCGCTGCGGCCGCAAGAGCGCGAGGGTGCGCGCGGCAAAAATGACGTCAACGTGAAGGGGGCTGTCTCGCGCGTTGGCTCCGCAAGACCCCATTTCGCCTGGCGGTGCGCAGCGCATTTTTTGTAACTCCGCGCGCACCTCCGCGTCCGAAGATGTACGACTTTGAGGCGACTTTGTCCGAGCTTGTGCGTCAGTACCAGCACATTTATGACCCTTCCATGAGGGATCATCGCGACAGCCAGATGGCACAGAACTCATGGAAAGAAATTGCAACAACTTTGGGGAAGGAAGAATCTATTTGTAGGAAAACCTGGAAAAACATGAGAGACAAATTTGTTAAAGCAAAAAAAAAAGTTCACGGAAGAAGCGGTGATCCAGGTGGAAGCAAGAATATTCCGGCGATTTTAAACGAGCTTGGTTGGCTGTGCCAGTTCGTTAAGCACCGTGAAACAGTTTCAAATATGGAAGAGGTAAGCAATATTACATTCATCATAAAAAAAAGTTTAGTACGGAATTACTCTTTTTGTGTAATTTAATTACAGTTTGTTCTGACGTACTTGTAACACTGTATAAACTATAAAGAAAAATTCTCTATAAAACAATAGGCTAGTGGATTTTACAGCTTGCTTCAACATGTAATACAACATAATACAATTTTTTGTTGCATTTTCTACCTTAGAATTCCTTTGATTGAGTGATATTGTAGAGTCATAGATTACAGTGTATGATTGGTACACATTCAGTAGCCTTCTACAAAGAAATGTGTTTAAAAAACTGTTTTTAATAAATGTTTTGCCTATTGATTGCTTAAAGTAGGAAGATGAACAGACACAAGAGAGGTGCAGTTCCACGGCAACACCGTCACCTGGAACATCAGAACCTCCAGCATATTCATCTGGAACACCAGAGACAACTTCGGACAGCTCCCCACCTACTCCATCACCACCTCCCATCTCCCCACTTCCTTTGACAGTACATATTCCACCATCTCCAACTCCATCTCTGCCCTCCCAGCAAACTCCATCTCCAAGAAACGACATCTTCCAGTCACCATGTGCTTCGTCACGAAAAAGAAAGCGGAACAGTGAAGACATACTGTTGAAAAGATTGGAGAGGCTGGACCAGGAGAGGCAACGTGCCTTGCATCAGGACAACGAGGACTACAGATTTGCTGTGGTTATGGCTGACATGCTGGCAAAAGTGGACCCAAAGAAGAAGCTTGAAGTAAAGTGCAAGCTGAATCAAGTGCTTTTTGAAGCACTGAGGGATGATTCATAGACCTTTTCTAGCATCTTTGGCCCAAGACATTTTAAGTACTTTTTTTTATTGTGTGTGAAGATTTGTTTGCATGTAAGTGTATTTAAAATTAGAATTTATTTGGAAGAGTGAACAGTGTTTTCTTTAAGTTATTTATATGTATATGTCTTCAACAATAAACTGCTTCACTACACTGGTGGTGTCAGACAGTGATTACCTCATTCTTTTGTCTCTATACATAAAGAATAATTTGCATTGATGGCCATCCATCCATCCAACCATCCATTCCTTTTGTGAATAGGACTTTAGAATACATTTGCATTAAGCACCCAGTTTGCACTTGTCTTAAGTAACTGCTTACATTTTCAAAATGAGCCTACACTAACTGAAATGGAACCTTTGATAAAATAAGGCATGTTTTAGACGTTGCAGCATCTGTGAGGGTCAGCATGTTGTGAAGAGCCACCCAAGCCTTTACAACATCCACAGCCTTTTCAGGCTGAAACTCCATTGGCCGTCCAAGAATCCTCCAGCGTGCAGCAAGGATGCCAAAAGCGCTCTCAATGACTCGCCTGGCTCATGAGTGTCTGTAATTGTACACTTTACGAGAATCATCCAAGTTGGCACCTGAAAAACAAACAGATTTGAGATATTGTTCTTTCATTGTTCACATAGAATATAGGACATACAACTTTTTTATGGTACAAAAATAAGTTTTGCCCTTTTACCTGGATATGGACGCACCAAGTTCACATGGAGTGGAAACGCAGCATCTCCCAGGAACACATGTGGCAGTTTGGTGTTGGTGCCTGGCAGGTTTTCAGGCTGTGGTAGTTCAAGGGTGCCGTTTAGGAGCCTGGAACCAAAAATGCTGTCCTTGAAAATCCCACCATCACTTGCACGTCCATAGGAGCCAATGTCCACCATGGTGAAACGATACTTCGAATCACAAACTGCCATAAGAACAATGGAGTGAGTCCCTTTATAATTGAAGAAGTCACTTCCAGCATTATGGGGTGCCTTAATTAGGACGTGCTTCCCATCCACACATCCTAAACAATTGGGAAAGTTCCACACCCTCCAAAAGTCCTGCCTGATTTCAAGCCACTCGTTGTCTTTTGGTGGGGACACAAAATCTCCCTTCAATGCAGTCCAAATGGCTTGGCAGACCTCACTCACGATCAACGAAACTGTGGTCGAGCCCAACTTGTAACTGGAGGCAACACATTTTTGGTTACTGCCAGACGCAAGAACACGTAGTGTGACGGCCAGTCTCTCTTGCAAAGTTACGGGGCTCATGTGGGTTTGTTTATGTTCCACGAAAGGCTTGATGCGATGCAACAGATCATCGAACCGCTGGGCAGACATTCGGAAATAGCTGAAGTGCATTTCTTCGTCCAATGCACGCATTTGTGTCACTAGAGTATTATATTCACCATCTCGTTCCCTTGTAGTATGTAATGGACGGACATTCCATCTTCTTCGCCTTCGTCTTTTTGATAACATCAGCATACACAACAACTCTTCTTCAGCATTCAGCAACTCCACGCGGGACGCCATGTTCACCTGTGTTGTTGTTCCGGTAAACTACTTCTTCGCTCCTGCTTTCGACGGATTTAAATGGTAAATGGACTGCATTTATATAGCGCTTTTAACAGACCAATGGCCATCCAAAGCGCTTTACACATTGCCTCACATTCACCCATTCACACACCGACGGCGGTGTCAGCCATCCAAGGCACCATCCAGCTCGTCGGGAGCAGCTGGGGTTAGGTGTCTTGCTCATGGACACCTCGACACTTGGAACCACCAACCTTCCGGTTTGTAGACAACCTACATGAACCACTGAGCCACTGCCGCCCTGAAATTTAAGAACAAGAAATTGTGAAATTTAAGAACAATTACTCCAAATCGCCCCCTGTCGTTTCACAGAATACTACAACGGCGCGCGCGTCGACTATAAACGCCTCGTCCGTTTGGGGGAGGAGCGCGCTCAGTTTGCGGAGCTCGCGCTGCGGAGCCAGGCGCGAGTATAACAGGGCCTTAAGACAGCAGATGCTGGCTATTTTCAGACAAAAATAATAAACATGATCTCTAACTTAAGCAA
This sequence comes from Romanogobio albipinnatus, assembly GCA_023566225.1. Lineage (NCBI taxonomy): Eukaryota > Metazoa > Chordata > Actinopteri > Cypriniformes > Gobionidae > Romanogobio > Romanogobio albipinnatus. The sequence continues at coordinate 47,437,676 of CM042248.1, forward strand.
ACACTTTTTAATCGTAACAAAACAAAACCATGCCCGTTTTAATGCTAGTAAAAGTGTGAGTAGGCTACAAGGAAATGATCCACCCGCATGCTTCTCAACCATGGTGCCTTCCTCTGTGCTGATCTGCGTCTTGAGGAGATGATGTCACACGGTGGGAGGCGTGACCATGTCATCTGAACACGCCCCAGTTTCTTGACTCCACCCCCATGTCAAAACAGGCAAACTCACACTTATAAAAGTTGCGTTGCAAATGAAACCACTTTATTTTCCTTTTGCAAAACATGGTTTTTCTCTCAATACTTTATTTTTCTTTTGCAATACTTTGTTTTGTATTATCCCTTAATCACCATTAAAAAATGATGGAAAATTTTGAACTCAACATCATCAAATGAGGTAATATTTTGCAAATCTGCTGAATTTTACTTTTCAATATGCAGCTGGTCTTATAGGCTTATACTTTCTGTTGTTTATTTTGTTTGATATATTGGGATGCAGCTGTATTCATCAAATCAGAATATTAACACAGCTGAAAGGGTTAACAGTATGGCAAACTCTCCCACTGCTGTCTCCTCCCTCTTTCGCTCTGTTTATAAAGCCCACGGTCTTCCGCTGCTCTTGTGTTTGTCTTGAAAGGAATCATGTGGACGACTCTCATGAAGTTAGACCTGGCTTCTGTAGGCCTGGCTTTGTTTCTGGGCTTGATTGTTCTGTTTTTGTTCGAGATCATCAGGATTAATTCCTACAGAGGTCGAACTCCTCCTGGTCCCAGACCTCTGCCCTTTGTGGGATCCTTACCACATTTGATAAAGAATCCAATGGAGTTAGTAAGATCTGTGAGTCTTTGCTGTTTTCTTGGTATGTGTTTATCATTGAATGCTTACCTATTTCAAAATTAGATGTTTAATTTACAACACTTGTTAATTTACAATCTTCTCTGAGTAGATGCATCAGTATGGAGAATTGTCCACTTTGTATCTCGGGAGGAAGCCGATGATAACCCTCAACACAATCCAGGTCATGAAGGAAGCCCTGGTTCAGGAAGCTTTTTCTGGAAGACCGGCTACCCCTCATATACAATGGATAACTAATGGACATGGTCAGTAACACGATATTATGATGCTTGATATGTGGATTCTGTAATATTTCATTCAAAACGTTGAGTCACTCTTAATAACAAAGGTCCCAAAAGAGGGCTTTCACAGCAATGCCACAGAAGAACCATTTTGGGTTCCTTAAAGAACCTCAGTGAATTGTTGTAATAGGAACATTTGAACAATCTTTTGGCACTGTATGACATTTTTTGTTCAATAGACGTTAAATATTCTTCATGGAATTTAATGTTAATGTGTAAACTAAATGTAGCAATAGATCAGATTCGAGATTAGAACGTCCGTTCTCTCTTTCTCAGGTATAGTAATGGTCACATTTGGTCACGCCTGGAGGCAGCAGAGACGGTTTGCTCTGCACACACTCAGGAATTTTGGCCTTGGAAAGAAATCAGGAGAAGATCGGGTGTTGGAGGAAAGCCGCTATCTGATTTCTGAAATGCTTAAAGCAGAAGGTATGAAATGTTCATCCTCTATTAGAACTCATTCGTGGTGTCGGCATCCAGTGGTCTTTCTTAAAAATGTCTTGTATATGTGACTTTGTGTATTTAAAGGTTGAGGATGCATACAAATCTTTCTATTCAGAATGGATTGGATATAAAAGCACTGGTGTTTTTCCTCTTCTTTCTTCCTTGTAGGCAAGTCAATGAACCCTCAGCATGCATTACAGAATGCAGTCTCCAACATTATCTGTTCCATCGTGTTTGGAGATCGCTTCGATTATGATGACAAACGCTTCTCTTACCTTCTGAAAATCCTCAATGAAAACTTCATGCTCGCAGGGGCAGCTGTGGGAGAGGTATGATCACATTCTTCATTTTTGGCAGCATTTTTTTTTAAATTTAATTTATACTCCTGAAAAATAACCATCACTGGCTTTCTCTTTATTATGTGTGCATTATCCTCACCAATATACTCAATCTCCCTCCCATAGAAACTATTTTATAATTTAATTTTGTTAATTTATTGATTAGAGTTAGTTCACCCAAAAAATTTAATTCTGTCGGGACCACTATCGTCAAAGATGATAGACAATTAGCATATAGTATGGATTGGTGGTATGGTTCTGTTCTGCGCAAGAACTCCCTGCGCATCCGTGTCTAGCATGGATAAGAGCAGGGAGAGCAGTGATATACTTTCTGCATTCCCACTGCTATATTGCATGACATCATGCATTTGTATTTTTAATTATTGTATCAACATTTAGTTATACTCCAGCTTTAAATATTTTATAAACTAGAAATTGCTCTTCCATGGCAATAACTTTTAAAAATCCTTATCTAATTACAAACAAGTAATGGAAATGATAGATGAACTTTCATATTTACCTTATCTTACCTAATATCGAAATATTTACTTGGTAATAAGAATATTTACTTTGCCATTCAGTGCATTTTATTCACTCCATGCATTCTCAAACGTGAAAAATATTTGAAATATAAGGCACCAATCATCTTATTGTCTATCTTAGTTTTTCAACTTGGTGCCCTTCATCAAGCATTTCCCTGGGCCACACCAGAAGATCAAGCAGAACGCCAATGGGTTAGTGGGTTTCATCCGCGATAAAGTTAAAGAGCACAAAGAAACTCTGGATCCAGACAGCCCGCGAGACTTCATTGATGCCTACCTGCTGGAGATCGAGAAGGTGAAATCACTGTTACTGAAAGAAGCATTCTCGCATGTATACATGTGACCCTGAACCTCAAAACTAGTCATATGGGTCAAAAGTTTATACTTCATCTGAAAGCTGAATAAATAAGCTTTCCATTGATGTATGGGATTGGCATTTAGAGACATTCTAAACTCTATTGGAGTGTCAGGACCCACTCATCGCCATAATCATACTTTAGACCTAATATTGTCACATGGAGTAAATTTTGATACCATTGAAATTCTGCAGCAGATCGATGACATTGCAGATCATTACCTAGTATCATGTATACTTAGTTTAGCTTAAGGCTGCAAAGCCGTCCCCTCGCTTCAAATATGGCAGGACTATCACTGCCGCCACTAAAGATTGCTTTGTAAAAATTATCAGTTTCATCTCCTCAGCATCCCAGATAGCCTAGAGCAGGGATGGGCAACTCCAGTCCTCGAGGGCCACTGTCCTGCAAAGTTTAGCTTCAACCCTGATAAAACTCACCTGCCTGTAGCCTTCTAGTAATCCTGAAGACATTGATTAGCTGGTTCAGGTGTGTTTGATTAGGGTTGGAGCTAAACTCTGCAGGACAGTGGCCCTCGAGGACTGGAGTTGCCCATCCCTGGCCTAGAGGAACTTGATGTTGCAACAGAAACTATTGACTCTCTCTTTTCCAGCACTTTAGACACAGTTGCTCCCCTGCGCTTAAAGAAGATTAAAGAAAATAGTCCAACGCCTTGGTACAATGAGCACACTCGGGCCCTTAAAACAGCAGCCAGAAAAATGGAGCGGAGCTGGAAGAAAACAAAACTGCAGGTTTTTTGCAATTTGTGGAAAGAGAGCATGATCGCATACAGAAAGGCTGTAAAAACTGCTAGATCTTCTTATTTCTTGACTCCCTTAGAAGAAAACAAATGCAACCCTAGGTATTTATTCGATACAGTGGCTAAATTAACCAAAAATAAAGCTTCAGTTTCTGATGTTTGTAAACAGCACAGCAGTAATGACTTTATTAACTTCTTTACGTGTAAGATTGATAATATTAGGAAGAAAATTATAATCATGCTGCCGTCTACTACAGTATCACATCAGACAGAGCATTGTAGTGTCACTAAGGAAAAATTACACTCATTCATTGCTATAGGAGAAGAAGAATTGGCTAAACTCGTTAAATCATCAAAATCAACAGCATGTATGCTCGACCCTGTACCGACTAGGCTATTACAAGAGATGCTACCAGAGGTCATAGATCCTCTTTTTAATATCATTAATTCATCTTTGTCATTAGGATATGTACCGAAAACTTTTAAGTTGGCTATTATTAAACCACTTATTAAAAAACACAACTTGATCCTACAGAATTAGTCAATTACAGGCCAATCTCAAATCTACCCTTTCTGTCAAAAATACTAGAAAAGGCAGTATCCTCACAATTATGCTCTTTTTAGAAAGAAATGGTATTTTTGAGGATTTCCAGTCATGATTTAGACCGTATCATAGTACTGAGACTGCTCTCATCAGAGTTACAAATGATTTACTCTTATCCGATCGTGGTTGTATCTCTCTATTAGTGTTACTCGATCTTAGCGCCACATTCGATACTATCGCCCACAACATTCTTTTGAATAGACTCAAATTATGTTGGCATTAGTGGAATTGCTTTGTCATGGTTTAAATCATACCTATGCGACCGTTATCAGTTTGTAGCAGTAAATGAAGAGATGTCACACCGATCACAAGTTCAGTATGGAGTACCGCAAGGCTCAGTGCTAGGACCACTGCTCTTCACCCTGTACATGCTACCACTGGGAGATATCATTAGGAAGCATGCCGTTAGTTTTCATTGTTATGCTGATGATACTCAGCTCTATATTTCTTCACGCCCTCATGAAACTTACCAATTCACAAGATTAACGGAATGCATAGCTGATATAAAAAATTGGATGACTGGTAACGTCCTGCAACTTAATTCAGAAAAAAACAGAATTTTTAATTAGTGGACAAAAAAGCTCCACAAGTAGTAACCTAGAATAGTGTCTAATACTTGATGGCTGCTCTGTCAAGTCCTCGTCGTCAGTGAGGAACCTGGGTGTGCTCTTTGATACCAATCTTTTGTTTGAAAGCCATGTTTCTAGCATCTGTAAAACTGCATTCTACCATCTTAAAAATATATCTAAATTATGGCACATGCTCTCAATGCAAAATGCTGAACAGTTAGTTCATGCGTTCATGACCTCAAAGCTAGATTATTGTAATGCTCTACTGGGTGGTTGCCCTGCTCGCTTAATAAACAAACTCCAGCTGGTCCAAAACGCAGGAGCTTGAGTTCTTACTGTCAGTTTAAATCTAGACTAAAAACACATCTCTTTACTATGGCATACACATAAATTTTTTTTTCAGATTAAATGATTGTTAGGCTGCATTAACTAGGTCAGCCGGAACCGGGAACACTTCCCATAACACCTGATGTACTCGCTACATCATGAGAAGAATGCCATCTACGCTAATGTTAGTCTCTCTGTTTATCCCGAGGTTTACTGCAGTCATGGGGGACCTGCGCCCAGACATGACCAACGCATCCCTGACGTGTCTGCAGAGACCGTGTCAGTTACACTCGCCCTGAAATTACCTCATCAACACGGCATCCTCCGTAAACCCGTCTCCGGCGTGATGACTCCGTTCTTTCGAATATTTCGATCTAATATGACCCCTGACCTGTAATGTTGCCAGAATCATAATCATACACTGTTTGTTCGTCGGCTAGAGGAGAACTGTCACCCCGACTGAGCCTGTTTTCTCCCAAGGTTTATTTTTCTCCATTATGCCCCTGATGGAGTTTTGGTTCCTTGCCACTGTCGCCTTTGGCTTGGCTTGCTCAGTTGGGGACACTAAATTTTCAATTAAATATCCAAATAAATCTAATTAGTAAACTAAATTACTGATCTGCCCACATTGTCACTATATGATAATTGAAATGAGCTGATGACATCACCATTTTCTCCAGAGTGGCTGAACAGCCGAATCAAATTCTGTTATAAATAAAGTTGCCTTGGTTTGTTAGGACAATATTTGGCTGGAATCTGAGGGTGCAAAAAAATCTAAATATTGAGAAAATCACCTTAAAGTCATTAGCAATGCATATCACGAATAATAATACATTTCAAATAATAAAATACATTAATTTTGATATATTTACAGTAAGAAATTTACAAAATATCTTAATGGAACATGATCTTAATATCCTAATGATTTTTGGCATCAAAGAATAATAATTGTATATCCAATCATTTTGATCCATACAATGTACTGTTGGCTATTGCCACAAATATACCTGTGAGACTTATGGTTTTGTGGTCCAGGGTCACATCTGTAGTAAACTGATAGATTTGTTTCTCCTGGAGCAGCAAAAGTCCAACGAGGACTCCACGTTTCATGAGGAGAACCTGGTTATGTCTACAGCTGATTTGTTCCTGGCTGGAACCGACACCACAGCGACCACCATCAGATGGGGGCTCATCTACTTGATTCAAAACCCAGATGTACAAGGTGATGAAGCTAAACATTAGCCGTATATAAGGACACTACAGGAGTCTTGGTGTGAAAGGAGGAAAAAGCTAAAAAAAAAAAAAAGAGCTTTCTTTTTTTTTTCTCTCAGAATTGCAAGTTGCGTTCAATTCTGACATCAAATTACCGAATTGTGATTTTTAATCAATTGCAATTCTGTGGTGAACACAAGACACTTTCACGTTTCATTCTACGACATCAAATACATCAGTATTACCCCACTCGTGATTTTTTGAAGCGGCTACGTGTCTTGAAAAATGTAGGGTTGAATTCTTGGGTCCGTTCGTTTATAGCCTACCTTTAGCTTTTTACTTCTGCCAACTGCATTTAGACTTCAAAATTCATTAAAGTTGTGTTCATCTGTGATAATTATCTTGAAGTTCAAGTATCATAAACTTGTGTTGATCACAGAGCTTGTTTTTTTGCAATAATCCAAAAGCCCATGGGAAAATCCTATTGGGTTTTTCTCGAGGGAGCCAGTGCGATGCACTGATAATTACTGTAATTTCAACTTGTAAAAAGCATTTATGTCCTCGTAGAGCTCGAAATTACAGCGTGTAAGATGGAAATTGTCTGAGAGCTCCTACTTGTCCCACCTGACCACTGCAGATTCATTTAGGCTTTGATAGTGGTGCCATAGAAACGCATAAGGATGTGAACAGCTCTGAATGTAACGTCACGTGTTGTCATCTCGAGACTATGGTAATGAAAACGTCATACCTGCACCACTCTATTATTCAGAACCGTGGAGTGTAATGAGTGATTTTACTGTTGGTGCTCTGTCTATTATTGGCCTTTTCGCCATTTTCAACACTGCGGCCTTTGCGTTTGCTAAGAATCAACCTGAAGCTTAACTCTTACTGACCTCAGGAGATGCAAATTCCCTTTTATCTCCCACAGAACGATGTCATGAGGAGATTGTTGGGGTTCTGGGTTACGATCGCTTGCCCAGCATGGATGACCGTGAAAAGCTACCGTACACCTACGCCACTGTTCACGAGATTCAGCGCTGTGCCAACATTGTACCAATGGGCGTAGTTCATGAAACGATTCGACCCACAAAACTACGAGGATACGACATTCCTCAGGTAATGAATGGAGCCTGGATGAATGAATGAAGTTATCTGAAAAATATAGAAATCTGCTCTTTCTTGTCCTTGGCAATTTGTTTGAATCGTTCATATTGAGTCAGATCTTTTTGATGAATCGGTTGATCCAGAAAAACCCGTCTGAATTATTCGTTGACGAGGCTTAAATGATTTTCACAGCCAGATTTTCATTCAGTTAACCTCGCAATAAAGATGCTAACCAATTATGAAGAGAATAGACTAAGAGATTATATTTTAAATATATAACATATAAATTCTAGAGCTGTCAAACGATTAAAGCGCCTAGTGTTTTCAGCTGGATAAAAACGCTTTGGTGGACACGTGGCCTAAGTATAATTTTAGGGCTTCGGGTCATTTTGACCAATGAGGGAAGGATCTGTTACAAAGTGAGAGGAAGGATGAGATTAAGCATATTGGTATTAAAATATATTTATTTATATTTTTTTGAGATGTGCCTAGTTTATAATTTATAATTCTTGCCGAAATATTCATGCACTTTTTTTGACTAGTAATTTAAACTGTAAGGATAAATAAATGAGACTAGATGTTATATTTAGATATAGTTGAGTCGTTTAAATGAAATGTGCATGTAATATTATCATGTAAGAGCATTAAGCCAGTGTAAATTATGACGGATTAGGGTTATGAAAAATGACCCTTGGTTTTGTGAAAAGCTTTATTTAACTGTGCTATACTTTCCTCATACAGGGAACTGTGATCCTAACAAATTTATCAGCGATTTTCAGCAATAAGGAGCACTGGAAGCATCCCGACTCCTTTAACCCGGAGAATTTCCTGGATGAGAACGGACACTTCAGCAAGCCGGAGTGTTTCATCCCGTTCTCAATGGGTGAGTCTTTAATAGACACAAGAGTTACTGGACTAATATTACACGCAAATAAATATTTAGGACTACATTGAAGATTTATGTGTTTTTGTATTGCATATAAAATGTACATCCATTTAGGATTATACAGTTTTAGTGTAACAGAGGCCAGCTAGTAGTCACTGTGCGAGTAAACCTCACTCCTCTGAGCTCAAGGGTCGCTCTAGCGTTGCAGCCTTTAGCCTCCTTGTTAGAGCGTCTGACTCTCATGGTGGCAGACCCGGGTTCAAGTCCCGCTTGGAGCGAGCGGTTCGAATAGGAGGGGTTACATTAGCATAATAAAGAATGTGATGCAAATTTGTCAGTCATACATAAATGAAACCGGTAAGATTTCTGTAATAGTACTAATAAACTGAATGTTTTAAATGCACAATAACCAGGTTTATATAAATTAATCCAATTTGTTTGAGTCCCATACAACTGAATATTGCTTGTTCCACAGCTAGCCATGTTCATACTTTTTAATTGAAGTAATTATTTTCTCAATGATTTATGCTGTTTTTAAAATGACATTTTTAATTCATGTTTGATTGACATATATGCATCACATTAAGATTATTAGTTTGTTTAAAGCTCTGTAATCTAAATGGATGTATTTTTTATGCAATTCAAATTCTTAAATCTTAAATGTAGGCCTAGAATTTTAGTTGAGTGTATGTGTGCTGGTTTATCAGGGCCGAGGGTCTGTCTGGGCGAGACGCTGGCGAGGACGGAGCTCTTCCTGTACATCACGTCTCTCCTCCAGCAGATTCATTTCTCCTGGCCACCCGATCCACAGCCCCTGGACATGGATGGGATCATGGGTATTGTCCGCCTTCCTCAGCCCTTCAACATCATCTGCCACAGCAGAGATACTAAAGAGTGACCGCCAGAATCCCGAAATGTTTCAGACTGACATCATCATGTCATTATACATACTGAAGTACAACAATAAGGACAAAGCGGCTGACACACACAAGAGCATGTTGACTCCTCTAAATCATCATATCTAATCAGTTATTCTATACATGAGCTGTTGTTAGATGATTCTGATGATTTCACTCAGGAAAATAACTTATTTAAAGTTTTTACAGCATCTGTGTGACACTGATGCATCTTAAAATCAGCATGAAACAAAGTTTCAATAGTCTTTTCTTCTGTATTGTGCCGTATATCAGAGTGAAACGGCTTCTCAAACAAGAACAAATGTAGGGTGTCATCAGAGAAGAGAATTGGGACTTTTTTATTATTTAAGATTACAAGGACACATGAATAAAATGATAATAATTTATAATAAATAGTGTTATATTCCATAAAAACAGGTCAATTTTGGTTTCGTGCTGGCTACAAGTATTGAACATTTGTTTAAGCACAGATATAAAAATGAAAGTGTTTTGTTGAGGCAGTCATTTTGACTTTTTATTATGGGTGCATGTATTTCATAATAAAATGTATAAGTTTGTATGATTTGTATAGTGAAATGCTTTTACTACAAATGAAAAATGACATTAAATTAAACTGTTCTCATTTAGACAATGAAGCATTCCATTCAAGTCTAAAGTAAGTACAGTATAATTTTTTTTAATGAAAATGAATTTGTAAATGTGCTGTCAGCCCACATGAAAAAATTCTATAGTATATTATAGTAAAATTACTCTTTTGAACCACACTATAGTAAAGACACTACAGTAAATTGTAGTATATTACAGGGAGTGCAGAATTATTAGGCAAATGAGTATTTTGACCACATCATCCTCGTTATGCATGTTGTCTTACTCCAAGCTGTATAGGCTGGAAAGCCTACTACCAATTAAGCATATTAGGTGATGTGCATCTCTGTAATGAGAAGGGGTGTGGTCTAATGACATCAACACCCTATATCAGGTGTGCATAATTATTAGGCAACTTCCTTTCCTTTGGCAAAATGGGTCAAAAGAAGGACTTGACAGGCTCAGAAAAGTCAAAAATAGTGAGATATATTGCAGAGGGATGCAGCAGTCTTAAAATAGCCAAGCTTCTGAAGCGTGATCATCGAACAATCAAGCGTTTCATTCAAAATAGTCAACAGGGTCGCAAGAAGCGTGTGGAAAAACCAAGGCGCAAAATAACTGCCCGTGAACTGAGAAAAGTCAAGCGTGCAGCTGCCAAGATGCCACTTGCCACCAGTTTGGCCATATTTCAGAGCTGCAACATCACTGGAGTGCCCAAAAGCACAAGGTGTGCAATACTCAGAGACATGGCCAAGGTAAGAAAGGCAGAAAGTCGACCACCACTGAACAAGACACACAAGCTGAAACGTCAAGACTGGGCCAAGAAATATCTCAAGACTGATTTTTCTAAGGTTTTATGGACTGATGAAATGAGAGTGAGTCTTGATGGGCCAGATGGATGGGCCCGTGGCTGGATTGGTAAAGGGCAGAGAGCTCCAGTCCGACTCAGACGCCAGCAAGGTGGAGGTGGAGTACTGGTTTGGGCTGGTATCATCAAAGATGAGCTTGTGGGGCCTTTTCGGGTTGAGGATGGAGTCAAGCTCAACTCCCAGTCCTACTGCCAGTTTCTGGAAGACACCTTCTTCAAGCAGTGGTACAGGAAGAAGTCTGCATCCTTCAAGAAAAACATGATTTTCATGCAGGACAATGCTCCATCACACGCGTCCAAGTACTCCACAGCGTGGCTGGCAAGAAAGGGTATAAAACAAGAAAATCTAATGATATGGCCTCCTTGTTCACCTGATCTGAACCCCATTGAGAACCTGTGGTCCATCATCAAATGTGCGATTTACAAGGAGGGAAAACAGTACACCTCTCTGAACAGTGTCTGGGAGGCTGTGGTTGCTGCTGCATGCAATGTTGATGGTGAACAGATCAAAACACTGACAGAATCCATGGATGGCAGGCTTTTGAGTGTCCTTGCAAAGAAAGGTGGCTATATTGGTCACTGATTTGTTTTTGTTTGGTTTTTGAATGTCAGAAATGTATATTTGTGAATGTTGAGATGTTATATTGGTTTCACTGGTAAAAATAAATAATTGAAATGGGTATACATTTTTTTTGTTAAGTTGCCTAATAATTATGCACAGTAATAGTCACCTGCACACACAGATATCCCCCTAAAATAGCTAAAACTAAAAACCACTTCCAAAAATATTCAGCTTTGATATTAATGAGTTTTTTGTGTTCATTGACAACATGGTTGTTGTTTAATTATTAATGTTGTAAAATTAATCCTCAAAAATACAACTTGCCTAATAATTCTGCACTCCCTGTATAGTATTTACTACACTTTGTTAATTTACTTTAGTATATTTACTACAGTACGGTTCAAAAACACAATAGTATTTACTACAGTAATTTTCCTATAATATACTATAGTATTTTTTCATGTGGGAAACTCTAGTTGTAGGTTTATGTGTGGTGCCAAAACTCACATGTGTGTTTATGTCCATGTGTTTAAAGTGGTCAAACTGGTTGAGTTTCTATATCATGTGACTTGAGTGTCCATGTTGTGGCATAAATGATTCTCCACAATCTTAAAGGGCAATCGTGTTTTATCTACAAACTTACATCAAAGTTTAATTTGTCTTATATGCTGTACCTGATTAAGAAAGAGTTAAGTCTTTGCTAAAGGTGCACAACTTTAAAGGGATAGTTTACGCAAGCTTTTGATATATAAAAGGTCATGGTAATATAAGAATATCCTGCTAGTCTCGGAGCTGAAAACGTCCTTGTTAGTCAAAGAAAAGCTTTTATTGACAGCTGGCTCAGAAAACGAGAGATCTCAGAATGTTTTTTCCTGTGACGTCAGAGTGCAGTGAAACCGGCTCAACAGAAGAACGCCTAATTCTGTAGCCCCGCCCACCGATTCGCGAGTAGCATGTAATAGATAAATAACACAGGGCTACATGGCGCTAAACCGGATCGAACTATCAAGCAATAAACGGCCCATTGAAGATTACAAAATATTGTGCAGTGCCTGGTTGCCTTCTGTATTGGATCCGACAGGAATGATGCAACGCACTTATGTGAGTAAAACATTTTTTTAATTTGTGTTAGTATTGCATTGCTACAGATCGTTTGATATCTACTGATTATGTGTAACGTTACGTGCCTACCTAAACATAATTAGCGATAACTTACCACTGTGTCAAAGGCTGGGGTATCCTTTGTATTTGAGCTGTTGTTGGTCCATTGTCCTGCAATTCGAGATCAGACTCTGGGTCAAACATCAAATCTCCTGTATTCTTGTGTAAGAAGCGATTTACGCCAGGAATTCTCATGACAATGATAAAAAAAAAGCTCACTTCTCATTAACTTATTTAATGAGATTTTGGGATTATTTTGGGATAAGTACTTTCATTGCAATTTCATACTTTCATTGTACTTTCATACTTTCACTTCTTTCTATGAGGTAAATAAAATAAAAAAAATAAAAAAATAAAAAACACTTTCTGATTTGATGCCTTTTATTCTGTGGAGAGACTGCCAAAGTGGTAGAAATGGCCAAATTCACCAGATCATAGTATTCTGCATGTTCTATTTAGCCTACCTTTTATTATTCTGCTTAAATTATAAAATGCTATGAACAACAGGTGGAAGTTATTGCTTGAGGTTGCATCAGATACAGATGTTTGATAAATTGATCAACTGAATGATTACTCTATTCAGGGGTCAACCATGGTATTTATTACATGGTGTTCAAAGGTATTTTGAGGAATACTATGCACTGCCAAACATAAAATCCACCAAATGTGTAAATGAGGTATTGCTTGTGGTTGCATCATTCATTTAATCATTTTGACTGAATTGTGCTTCACCTTTGTCCTTGTTGTACGGTTTGTCTCACCTCTACACACCTCTTACAGGTGTGTCATTCATGAGGAACAATGATCTGGCAGGCACTCATTTACTGCAGTCATCCAGTTACTGGTGCAGCAAACCAGTTTTTGGAAACTGGGGGAATTTACTCTGCATGGGAAAGGGAAGGAAACTTGGAAACGGGAGTAGTTTTCTTCTCTCGTAAGTGGCTGCAATGTCTAAACCTTCTGTTTGAATGGTCACAGATTAGACCTCTCTGTATCATACTTGCTAAATGAAATATAATACTTGATTCTTACTAGTTTTGCGGAGCTGATTCCAAAAATAGTGCCTGTTCTGCTCCAGTATGTCACTTTCTCACAACATATGATGTGCATTTCCTAGCATTCTTGCTTTTGACATCCATGTGTAAGGTGAAAAAAACACATTATGCAGGTATGTTTGAAGCATGGCAGCTGGTTTAAGCTGGTCAAGTGTTGGTCCTGAGCTGGTTTAAGATGGTCAAGTGTTGGTCCTATACTGGTTTAAGATGGTCAAGTGTTGGTCCTAAACTGGTTTAAGATGGTCAAGTGCTGGTCCTGAGCTGGTTTAAGCTGGTCAAGTGCTGGTCCTGAGCTGGTTTAAGCTGGTCAAGTGTTGGTCCTGAGCTGGTTTAAGATGGTCAAGTACTGGTCCTGAGCTGGTTTAAGATGGTCAAGTGCTGGTCCTGAGCTGGTTTAAGATGGTCAAGTGCTGGTCCTGAGCTGGTTTAAGCTGGTCAAGTGTTGGTCCTGAGCTGGTTTAAGCTGGTCAAGTGTTGGTCCTGAGCTGGTGTAAGATGGTCAAGTGTTGGTCCTAAACTGGTTTAAGATGGTCAAGTGCTGGTCCTGAGCTGGTTTAAGATGGTCAAGTGCTGGTCCTAAACTGGTTTAAGATGGTCAATTGCTGGTCCTTAACTGGTTTAAGATGGTCAAGTGTTGGTCCTGAGCTTGTTTAAGATGGTCAAGTGTTGGTCCTAAACTGGTTTAAACTGTTCAAGTGTTGGTCCTTAGCTGGTTTAAGATGGTCAAGTGCTGGTCCTAAACTGGTTTAAGATGGTCAAGTGTTGGTCCTAAACTGGTTTAAGATGGTCAAGTGTTGGTCCTGAGCTTGTTTAAGATGGTCAAGTGTTGGTCCTAAACTGGTTTAAACTGGTCAAGTGCTGGTCCTGAGCTGGTTTAAGATGGTCAAGTGCTGGTCCTAAACTGGTTTAAACTGGTCAAGTGTTGGTCCTAAACTGGTTTAAGATGGTCAAGTGCTGGTCCTAAACTGGTATAAACTGGTCAAGTGTTGGTCCTGAGCTGGTTTAAGATGGTCAAGTGTTGGTCCTAAACTGGTTTAAACTGGTCAAGTGTTGGTCCTGAGCTGGTTTAAGATCGTCAAGTGCTGGTCCTAAACTGGTTTTAGATGGTCAAGTGATGGTCCTGAGCTGGTTTAAACTGGTCAAGTGCTGGTCCTGAGCTGGTTTAAGATGGTCAAGTGTTGGTCCTAAACTGGTTTAAACTGGTCAAGTGTTGGTTCTAAACTGGTTTAAGATGGTCAAGTACTGGTCCTGAGCTGGTTTAAGATGGTCAAGTGCTGGTCCTAAACTGGTTTAAGATGGTCAAGTCCTAAACTGGTTTAAGATGGTCAAGTGCTGGTCCTGAGCTGGACCAGTACTTGTAGGCTAATACTTATAGGCTTATACTTTCTGTTGTTTATTTTGTTTGATATATTGGGATGCAGCTGTATTCATCGAATCAGAATATTAACACAGCTGAAAGGGTTAACAGTATGGCAAACTCTCCCACTGCTGTCTCCTCCCTCTTTCGCTCTGTTTATAAAGCCCACGGTCTTCCGCTGCTCTTGTGTTTGTCTTGAAAGTAATCATGTGGACGACTCTCATGAAGTTAGACCTGGCTTCTGTAGGCTTGGCTTTGTTTCTGGGCTTGATTGTTCTGTTTTTGTTCGAGATCATCAGGATTAATTCCTACAGAGGTCGAACTCCTCCTGGTCCCAGACCTCTGCCCTTTGTGGGATCCTTACCACATTTGATAAAGAATCCAATGGAGTTCGTAAGATCTGTGAGTCTTTTCTGTTTTCTTGGTATGAGCTTATCTTTGAACTTTTACCTATTTCAAAATTAGATGTTTAACACTTGGTTTAAAGGTGAATACACAAGCTTAACATTTGTGAATCTTCTCTGAGTAGATGCATCAGTATGGAGAATTGTCCACTTTCTATATCGGGAGGAAGCCAATTATAATCCTCAACACAATCCAGGTCATGAAGGAAGCCCTGGTTCAGGAAGCTTTTTCTGGAAGACCGGCTATGCCTCTTATAGAATGGATAACTAATGGACATGGTCAGTAACACGATATTATGATTCTTGATATGTGGATTCTGTAATATTTCATTCAAAACGTTGAGTCACTCTTAATAACAAAGGTCCCAAATAAGGGGTTTCACAGCAATGCCTCAGAAAAACCATTTTGGGTTCCTTAAAGAACCTCAGTGAATTGTTCTAAGAAATGGTGTTAGGAGCATTTGAGCAATCTTTTGGCTCTATATGAAATCTTTTGTTCAATAGACGTTAAAGATTCTTCATAGAATTTAATGGTGTATAGTTAATCTCAAGTTAATGTGTAAACTAAATGTAGCAATAGATCATATTCAAGATTAGAACGTCCGTTCTCTCTTTCTCAGGTATAATAATGGTCACGTTTGGTCACGCCTGGAGGCAGCAGAGACGGTTTGCTCTGCACACACTCAGGAATTTTGGCCTGGGGAAGAAATCAGTAGAAGATCGGGTGTTGGAGGAAAGCCGCTATCTGATTTCTGAAATGCTTAAAGCAGAAGGTATGACATGTTCATCCTCTATTAGAACTCATTCGTGGTGTTGGGATGCAAACTAGCTCATCTTTGTCAAACAGCACCCAATGGTCTTTCTTAAAAATGTCTTGTATATGTGACTTTGTGTATTTAAGGGTTGAGGATGCATACAAATCTTTCTATTCAGAATGGATTGGATATAAAAGCACTGGTGTTTTTGCACTTCTTTCTTCCTTGTAGGCAAGTCAATGAACCCTCAGCATGCATTACAGAATGCAGTCTCCAACATTATCTGTTCCATCGTGTTTGGAGATCGCTTCGATTATGATGACAAACGCTTCTCTTACCTTCTGAAAATCCTCAATGAAAACTTCATGCTCGCAGGGGCAGCTGAGGGACAGGTATGATCACATTCTTCATTTTTGGCAGATTTAAAAATTTTTTTAATTTAATTTAAACTGTCTTGCTGAAGCTCAAACGTGCTGCGTAACACGAGAATCAACCTCATTGGTTCTTGCAGGTCAAGTGAACATGTGATCGCAACAAGTGGTTGTGTCTCATTAGAAAATTTGGACTAACCTCTTAATTCATATGGAATAGTTTTACAATCTCTTCATGAGCTTTAAAGTGGTAGTTGCGTAGCTGTCAATGGAGGGACAAAAATCGCTCAGATTTCATCAAAAAGATGA
This sequence comes from Romanogobio albipinnatus, assembly GCA_023566225.1. Classification (NCBI taxonomy): domain Eukaryota; kingdom Metazoa; phylum Chordata; class Actinopteri; order Cypriniformes; family Gobionidae; genus Romanogobio; species Romanogobio albipinnatus. Next base: position 47,454,291 of record CM042248.1, read on the forward strand.
ACGAAAGTCTTACCGGTTTGAACGATAAAAGGCGAGTAATTAATGACAGAATTTTCATTTTTTGATTAACTAAACTTTCAATGGCTATGGCCACTGTTGGGGAAAAATTTAATCACAGAAGACTTTATCTTCCAGACCTGTTTTCTCTATTGTGTTTTAAATGAGTCAGATCAAAGAGGCCCCACCTGTGGAAGCCATACATTGTCCCTTTTATCTTTTATGGCTCTTGGAATCTGAGTTCCTGGCTAGCATCTATGCGTTTGAATAGTTATGCTGATTAGGAGTAGGTGATACTCTGTTTGGGCAGGGTTTTTTCCCAAGACCTGTATATGTAATTAACATGCTTTGGTACAGATGAAGGACCATTGTGTTTCTTGCTTTTAATTCAAATGAGATCCAAGACAGGAGGGGGACCATTTGTGTATTTTCTCACCTCTTGCTCAAGGCGAAACCTTCAGTGGGTTTCGCCAGATGTATGGAAAATTACTGAGGGGGGTTGTTAAAACATTGAGGGTATAAAAGTTTGTGCTTTCTTTTGTTTTAGCAGTTCACACTCGGTACAGGCTGCATGACTGTGTTGACTGTGGGCTCTTTCTTGCAAGAAAAATAAATCTTTATAAAGTGAATTTCTTAAGGTTTGTCTCTTATTAGTGATGTCAACGAATTCATTTTTGCCGTAACACCACCCTTTGAGTAAACAATGGCAGAATTTAAACATCAGTGCATCGTATCAGGTGGCAAATCATGTGACCTCCACTCTCTGCATTCCCACTGCTATATTGCATGACATCATGCATTTGCATAGAGTTAGGCTCACTTTAGTTGACTCTTTAGTTGCATTTTTAATTATTTTATTTTGTTATTTGACTTGAGTCTATCTGCATTTATTTATACTAATTGCTCTTCCATGGCAATGACTTATTTTCCTCAACTTTAACTGTAAACTAAAATATTTACCTAATATCGAAATATTTACTTGATAATAAGAATATTTACTTTGTATGGAGTGAATAAAATGCACTGAATGGCATTCTCAAACCTGAAAAATATTTGAAATTTAAGGCACCAATCATCTTATTGTCTATCTTAGTTTTTCAACTTGATGCCTTTCATCAAGCATTTCCCTGGGCCACACCAGAAGCTCAAGCAGAACGCCAATGAGTTAGAGGGTTTCATCCGCAATGAAGTTAAAGAGCACAAAGAAACTCTGGATCCAGACAGCCCGCGAGACTTCATTGATGCCTACCTGCTGGAGATCGAGAAGGTGAGATCACTGTTACTGAAAGAAGCATTCTCGCATGCATACATGTGACCCTGGACCTCAAAACTAGTCTTACATTTACGCATTTGGCAGACGCTTTTATCCAAAGCGATTTACAGTGCCCTTATTACAGGGACAATCCCCCTGGAGTAAAGTGCCTTGCTCATGGACACACTGGTGGGAACCGCTGGGATTGAACCAGCAACCTTCTGCATATCAGTTCCATGGTTTAACCCACTAGACCACCATCTCCATAGCGGTCTTATGGGTCAAAAGTTTATACTTCATCTGAAAGCTGAATAAATAAGCTTTCCATTGATGTATGGCTTGTTTGGACAATATTTGGCAGAGATACAACGATTTGAAAATCTGGAAATTGAGGGTGCAACAAAATAATTTTTTTAGAAAATCATCTTTAAAGTTGACCAAATTAAGTCCTTAGCAATAAAAAAAATATAAAATAAACATTTTTTATATATATATTTGATATACAGTAGGAAATTTAAAAAATATCTTCATGGAACAAGATCTTAATATCCTAAGATATTTGGCATAAAAGAAAAAACGATAATTTTGACCCATACAATGTACTGTTGGCTATTGCCACAAATATACCTGTGAGACTTCTGACTGGTTTTGTGGTCCAGGGTCACAAACTGTATGTAAAAGCAGTCCTTTTTTATCGGTAGTAAACTGATTTGTTTCTCCTGGAGCAGCAAAAGTCCAACGAGGACTCCACGTTTCATGAGGAGAACCTGGTTATGTCTACAGCTGATTTGTTCCTGGCTGGAACCGACACCACAGCGACCACCATCAGATGGGGGCTCATCTTCTTGATTCAAAACCCAGATGTACAAGGTGATGAAGCTAAACATTAGCCGTATATAAGGACACTACAGGAGTCTTGGTGTTAAAGGCAGAATTGAATAGAGAAAAAATATCTCACACTTCAGACTTTTTTTCTCTCCCAGAATTGCAAGTTACTTTCAATTTTGAGATCAATTTACTGAATTTTGAGATATAAACTGGCACTTTCAAGACTTTTTTGGAATCAAGCTTCCATAATTCATAGCTACGGTGTACACTCGATGCAGATTTATAAATTGGGCTTAAGTATCATTAACTTGTGTTGTTCACAGAGCTTGTTTTTTTGCGATAATCCAAACGCCTATGGCAAAATCTTATAGACCCTTTGTAACAGAGGCCAGCTAGTAGTCGCTGTGCGAGTAAACCTCACTCCTCTGATCTCAAGAGACGCTCTAGTGACTAGCGCTAGAGGTTGCAGCCTTTAGCCTCCTTGTTAGAGCGTCCGACTCTCATTCCGGCGGAACCGGGTTCGAGTCCTGCTTAGAGTGGGCGGTTCGGACAGGAGGGGGTTACACCTTTTTACATTTCCGGGTTTCTCAGAAGTGGAAGTCATCATAGTTGGGTTAACTTTTATAGCAGTGAATGAGAGTATACATTAGAAAGAAAGATACAAATGTTTACCCTTACAGCAGCGGTAACTTGTTTTTTGTAATTAAATGTGAAAGTAATATAATACAAAGTATTAATGTTATAAATGTACATACGTTTAAAAAAAAAATACAAAAAACCTGAAGCTTAATTCTTACTGACCTTCAGGCACCAGGAGATGCAAATTCCCTTTTATTTCCCACAGAACGATGTCATGAGGAGATTGTTGGGGTTCTGGGTTACGACCGCTTGCCCAGCATGGATGACCGTGACAAGCTACCGTACACCTACGCCACTGTTCACGAGATTCAGCGCTGTGCCAACATTGTACCAATGGGCGTATTTCATGAAACGATTCGACCCACAAAACTACGAGGATACGACATTCCTCAGGTAATGAATGGAGCCTGGATGAATGAATGAAGTTATCTGAAAAATATAGAAATCTGCTCTTTCTTGTCCTTGGCAATTTGTTTGAATCGTTCATATTGAGTCAGATTTTTTTGATGAATCGGTTGATCCAGAAAAACCCGTCTGAATTATTCGTTGATGAGGCTTAAATGATTTTCACAGCCAGATTTTCATTCAGTTAACCTCGCAATAAAGATGCTAACCAATTATGAAGAGAATAGACTAAGAGATTATATTTTTAAATATATAACATATAAATACTAGGGAATAAAGTAGTGCTGTCAATCGATTAATCGCGATTAATCACATCCAAAATAAAAGTTTGTGTTTACATAATATGTGTGTGATGTGCATAATTATGTACATATAAATACACACATGCATGTATATATTTAAAAAAAGTTATACACAGTCCACAGACATATATTATGTAAACACCAATTTTATTTTGGATGTGATTAATCGCGATTAATCGTTTGACAGCCCTACTTTATTCCCTCACAAATCTGATGCATCTGATCTGTGTACCTCAAATCTGTGTCAATTTCTGGCTTAAATATTGAAAATAATGTATCAGAAATTAGTAGGCCAAATAGATAATATACCACTGTGTTTGTTGACACAAAAACAAAAAAATTTGTATACAGAAAATATTTTAAGTGCCATTAAGATTTGTTTTCATGCATTTGCATTGTGACATTATTTTAGTGACAATAAACCCTCATCCTTCCCCTCGGGTCATTTTACCCCAGTTTTTTTAAATTAAGTGCTTATCTTGGGTGGTCCAAGACCCTAGGATTTTTGTTGTACTTGAACCACGAATACACACACACACACGCACACGCACACGCACACACGCACCAATTGACTGGATTTGAGGAGTTTTGTGATTGACATTTAAAAAAAATACAAATCCTTCCCTCGCGGGTCAATTTGAACCCCTTAGGACTGAATGGAATGCTATCTAGTGGCAAAAGTAATATTTTAGAGTCATATTTTATATTTTTTTAGACACCCTATGTGAGATATTTTGAGCTGAATTAAAATGGTTATGCATCGAATTTTGTAATATTTTAAGTTGAAAGAATGTGAAGAATGTTCATGAATTATTATTTATTAATAATTATTTAGTAATTTAAAGGTAAATCAAATAAAAAATAAAATAAAAAAAGGAGAATCGTTCCATCAATCCATCATTCTATCATTCCATTAATCTATCATTCCATCTATCCATCATTCATCATTCAATCATTCCATCTATCCATCATCCATCATTCTATCATTCCATCTATCCATCATTCATCATTCTATCATTCCATCTATCCATCATCCATCATTCTATCATTCCATCTATCCATCATCCATCATTCTATCATTCCATCTATCCATCATCCATCATTCTATCATTCCATCTATCCATCATTCTATCATTCCATCTATCCATCATCCATCATTCTATCATTCCATCTATCCATCATCCATCATTCTATCATTCCATCTATCCATCATCCATCATTCTATCATTCCATCTATCCATCATTCATCATTCTATCATTCCATCTATCCATCATTCTATCATTCCATCTATCCATCATCCATCATTCTATCATTCCATCTATCCATCATTCTATCATTCCATCTATCCATCATCCATCATTCTATCATTCCATCTATCCATCATTCATCATTCTATCATTCCATCATCCCAGCTGAACGCGTGAATGTGAGTGTATGTTGAGTGTGTGCTGCTGATGTCATGAGATGCTCACCTGTGAAGTGCAGAAGGGCTCTTGCGGTGACAGGGGTGGAGATGAAGGAGAGCGAGTGGAGCTGCTGGAGCCCGTCTCTGCTGATCTCTGCCGCCCCCTCCTGGATCTCAAAAAAAGTTGCATTGAAAAAATAGAAAAAATATTATCAAAATGAAATTAAATAAGTATTAAGTATAATTCTAGGGCTTCGGGTCATTTTGACCCATGAGGGAAGGATCTGTTACGAAGTGCCGCAATAAATATTCATGCACTTTTTTTGACTAGTAATTTAAACTGTAAGGATAAAGAAATGAGACCAGATGTTATATTAAGATATAGTTGTGTGCTGTACTTGTTCAATCATTTAAATGAAATGTGCATGTAATATTATCATGTAAGAGCATTAAGCCTGTGTAAATTATGACTGATTAGGGTTATGAAAAATGACCCTTGGTTTTGTGAAAAGCTTTATTTAACTGTGCTATACTTTCCTCATACAGGGAACTGTGATCCTAACAAATTTATCAGCGATTTTCAGCAATAAGGAGCACTGGAAGCATCCCGACTCCTTTAACCCGGAGAATTTCCTGGATGAGAACGGACACTTCAGCAAGCCGGAGTGTTTCATCCCGTTCTCAATGGGTGAGTCTTTAATAAACACAAGAGTTACTGGACTAATATTACACGCAAATAAATATTTAGGACTACATTGAAGATTTATGTGTTTTTGTATTGCATATAAAATGTACATCCATTTAGGATTATACAGTTTTAGTGTAACAGAGGCCAGCTAGTAGTCACTGTGCGAGTAAACCTCACTCCTCTGAGCTCAAGGGTCGCTCTAGCGTTGCAGCCTTTAGCCTCCTTGTTAGAGCGTCTGACTCTCATGGTGGCAGACCGTGGAGATTTTTTATTTATGTTTGACTGACATGTACACTCACCTAAAGGATTATTAGGAGCACCATACTAATACTGTGTTTGACCCCCTTTCGCCTTCAGAACTGCCTTAATTCTACATGGCATTGATTCAACAAGGTGCTGAAAGCATTCTTTAGAAATGTTGGCCCATATTGATAGGATAGCATCTTGCAGTTGATGGAGATTTGTGGGATGCACATCCAGGGCACGAAGCTCCCGTTCCACCACATCCCAAAGATGCTCTATTGGGTTGAGATCTGGTGACTGTGGGGGCCATTTTAGTACAGTGAACTCATTGTCATGTTCAAGAAACCAATTTGAAATGATTCGAGCTTTGTGACATGGTGCATTATCCTGCTGGAAGTAGCCATCAGAGGATGGGTACATGGTGGTCATAAAGGGATGGACATGGTCAGAAACAATGCTCAGCAGGCCGTGGCATTTAAACGATGCCCAATTGGCACTAAGGGGCCTAAAGTGTGCCAAGAAAACATCCCCCACACCATTACACCACCACCACCAGCCTGCACAGTGGTAACAAGGCATGATGGATCCATGTTCTCATTCTGTTTACGCCAAATTCTGACTCTACCATCTGAATGTCTCAACAGAAATCCAGACTCAACAGACCAGATTTTTCCAGTCTTAAACTGTCCAATTTTGGTGAGCTTGTGCAAATTGTAGCCTCTTTTTCCTATTTGTAGTGGAGATGAGTGGTACCCGGTGGGGTCTTCTGCTGTTGTAGCCCATCCGCCTCAAAGTTGTGCGCATTGTGGCTTCACAAATGCTTTGCTGCATACCTCGGTTGTAACGAGTGGTTATTTCAGTCAAAGTTGCTCTTCTATTAGCTTGAATCAGTCGGCCCATTCTCCTCTGACCTCTAGCATCAACAAGCCATTTTCGCCCACAGGACTGCCGCATACTGGATGTCTTTCCCTTTTCACACCATTCTTTGTAAACCCTAGAAATGGTTGTGTGTGAAAATCCCAGTAACTGAGCAGATTGTGAAATACTCAGACCGGCCCGTCTTGCACCAACAACCTTGCCAAGCTCAAAACTGCTTAAATCACCTTTCTTTCCCATTCTGACATTCAGTTTGGAGTTCAGGAGATTGTCTTGACCAGGACCACACCCCTAAATGCATTGAAGCAACTGCCATGTGATTGGTTGATTAGATAATTGCATTAATGAGAATTTGAACAGGTGTTCCTAATAATCCTTTAGGTGAGTGTATGCATCACATTAAGATTATTAGTTTGTTTAAAGCTCTGTAATCTAAATGGATGTATTTTTTATGCAGTTCAAATTCTTAAATCTTTAATGTAGGCCTAGACTTTTAGTTGAGTGTATGTGTGCTGGTTTATCAGGGCCGAGGGTCTGTCTGGGCGAGACGCTGGCGAGGACGGAGCTCTTCCTGTACATCACGTCTCTCCTCCAGCAGATTCATTTCTCCTGGCCACCCGATCCACAGCCCCTGGACATGGATGGGATCATGGGTGTTGTCCGCTTTCCTCAGCCGTTCAACATCATCTGCCGCAGCAGAGATACTAAAGAGTGACCGCCAGAATCCCGAAATGTATCAGACTGACATCATCATGTCATTATACATACTGAAGTACAACAATAAGGACAAAGCCGCTGACACACACAAGAGCATGTTGACTCATCTAAATCATCATATCTAATCAGTTATTCTATACACGTGAAACAACTTCTCAAACAAGAACAAATGTAGGGCCGACCTCATGTGAGTGACAGGTTGCCCCGCCCTCATCATCAGAGAAGAGAATGGGACGTTTTTTTATTATTATTTAAGATTACAAGGACACATGAATAAAATGATCATAATTTATAATAAATAGTGTTATATTCCATAAAAACAACAATTTTGGTTTCGTGCTGGCCAAAAGTATTGAACATTTGTTTAAGCACAGATATAAAATGAAAGTGTTTTGTTGAGGCAGTCATTTTGACTTTTTTATTACGGGTGCATGTATTTCATAATAAAATGTATAGATGTGTATGATTTGTATAGTGAAATGCTTTTACTACAAATGAAAAATGACATGCAATTAAACAGCATTTTCATTTCAAGTCTAAAGTAAGTACAGTATCTTTTCAAATTATTTCCAGAGTAAATGTGCTGTCAAACTCTAGTTGTAGGTTTATGGGTGGAGCCAAAACTCACATGTGTGTTTATGTCCATGTGTTTAAAGTGGACAAACTGGTTGAGTTTCTATATCATGTGACTTGAGTGTCCATGTTGTGGCATAAACAAACATGGTCATCCTCCACAGTCAGAACAGATGTTAAAGGGAT
>CM042248.1:48064902-48329902 GCA_023566225.1 Romanogobio albipinnatus
AAGTGAACAGTGTAACCTAAGTGAATAAAGTGATGAACGTGAACAGTGTAACCTAAGTGAATAATGTGATAAAAGTGAACAGTGTAACCTAAGTGAATAATGTGAAAAAAGTGAACAGTGTAACCTAAGTGAATAATGTGAAAAAAGTGAACAATGTAACCTAAGCAAATAATGTGAAAAAAGTGAAAAGTGTAACCTAAGTGTATAATGTGATAAAAGTGAACAGTGTAACCTAAGTGAATAATGTGAAAAAAGTGAACAGTGTAACCTAAGTGAATAATGTGAAAAAGTGAACAGTGTAACCTAAGTGAATAAAGTGATGAAAGTGAACAGTGTAACCTAAGTGAATAATATGAAAAAAGTGAACAGTGTAACCTAAGTGTATAATGTGATGAAAGTGAACAGTGTAACCTAAGTGAATAAAGTGATGAAAGTGAACAGTGTTACCTAAGTGAATATTGTGAAAAAGTGAACAGAGTAACCTAAGTGAATATTGTGAAAAAAGTGAACAGTGTAACCTAAGTGAATAAAGTGATGAAAGTGAACAGTGTAACCTAAGTGAATAATGTGAAAAAAGTGAACAGTGTAACCTAAGTGAATAATGTGAAAAAAGTGAACAGTGTAACCTAAGTGAATAATGTGAAACAAGTGAACAGTGTAACCTAAGTGAATAAAGTGATAAAAGTGAACAGTGTAGCCTAAGTGAATAATGTGAAAAAAGTGAACAGTGTAACCTAAGTGAATAATGTGAAAAAAGTGAACAATGTAACCTAAGCAAATAATGTGAAAAAAGTGAACAATGTAACCTAAGCAAATAATGTGAAAAAAGTGAAAAGTGTAACCTTAGTGTATAATGTGATAAAAGTGAACAGTGTAACCTAAGTGAATAATGTGAAAAAAGTAAACAGTGTAACCTAAGTGTATAATGTGAAAAAGTGAACAGAGTAACCTAAGTGAATATTGTGAAAAAGTGAACAGAGTAATCTAAGTGAATATTGTGAAAAAAGTGAACAGTGTAACCTAAGTGAATAATGTGAAAAAAGTAAACAGTCTAACTTAAGTGTATAATGTGAAAAAAGTGAACAGTGTAACCTAAGTGAATAATGTGAAAAAAGTGAACAGTGAAACCTAAGTGAATAATGTGAAAAAAGTAAACAGTCTAACTTAAGTGTATAATGTGAAAAAGTGAACAGTGTAATCTAAGTGAATATTGTGAAAAAAGTGAACAGTGTAACCTAAGTGAATAATGTGAAAAAAGTGAACAATGTAACCTAAGCAAATAATGTGATAAAAGTGAACAGTGTAACCTAAGTGAATAATGTGAAAAAAGTAAACAGTGTAAACTAAGTGTATAATGTGCAAAAGTGAACAGTGTAACCTAAGTGAATAATGTGAAAAAAGTGAACAGTGTAACCTAAGTGAATAATGTGAAAAAAGTGAAAAGTGTAACCTAGGTGTATAATGTGATAAAAGTGAACAGTCTAACTTAAGTGTATAATGTGAAAAAGTGAACAGTGTAACCTAAGTGAATATTGTGAAAAAAGTGAACAGTGTAACCTAAGTGAATAATGTGAAAAAAGTAAACAGTCTAACTTAAGTGTATAATGTGAAAAAGTGACCAGTGTAACATAAGTGAATAATGTGAAAAAGTGAACAGAGTAACCTAAGTGAATAAAGTGATGAAAGTGAACAGTGTAACATAAGTGTATAATGTGAAAAAGTGAACAGTGTAACCTAAGTGAATAATGTGAAAAAGTGAACAGAGTAACCCAAGTGAATAAAGTGATGAAAGTGAACAGTGTAACCTAAGTGAATATTGTGAAAAAAGTGAACAGTGTAACCTAAGTGAATAAAGTGATGAAAGTGAACAGTGTAATCTAAGTGAATATTGTGAAAAAAGTGAACAGTGTAACCTAAGTGAATAATGTGAAAAAAGTGAACAATGTAACCTAAGCAAATAATGTGATAAAAGTGAACAGTGTAACCTAAGTGAATAATGTGAAAAAAGTAAACAGTGTAAACTAAGTGTATAATGTGAAAAAGTGAACAGTGTAACCTAAGTGAATAATGTGAAAAAAGTGAACAGTGTAACCTAAGTGAATAATGTGAAAAAAGTGAAAAGTGTAACCTAGGTGTATAATGTGATAAAAGTGAACAGTCTAACTTAAGTGTATAATGTGAAAAAGTGAACAGTGTAACCTAAGTGAATATTGTGAAAAAAGTGAACAGTGTAACCTAAGTGAATAATGTGAAAAAAGTAAACAGTCTAACTTAAGTGTATATTGTGAAAAAGTGAACAGTGTAACATAAGTGAATAATGTGAAAAAGTGAACAGAGTAACCTAAGTGAATAAAGTGATGAAAGTGAACAGTGTAACCTAAGTGTATAATGTGAAAAAGTGAACAGTGTAACCTAAGTGAATAATGTGAAAAAGTGAACAGAGTAACCCAAGTGAATAAAGTGATGAAAGTGAACAGTGTAACCTAAGTGAATATTGTGAAAAAAGTGAACAGTGTAACCTAAGTGAATAAAGTGATGAAAGTGAACAGTGTAACCTAAGTGAATAATGTGAAAAAAGTGAACAGTGTAACCTAAGTGAATAATGTGAAAAAAGTGAACAATGTAACCTAAGCAAATAATGTGAAAAAGTGAAAAGTGTAACCTAAGTGTATAATGTGATGAAAGTGAACAGTGTAACCTAAGTGAATATTGTGAAAAAGTGAACAGAGTAACCTAAGTGAATATTGTGAAAAAAGTGAACAGTGTAACCTAAGTGAATAAAGTGATGAAAGTGAACAGTGTAACCTAAGTGAATAAAGTGATGAAAGTGAACAGTGTAACCTAAATGAATAATGTGATAAAAGTGAACAGTGTAACCTAAGTGAATAAAGTGAAAAAAGTGAACAATGTAACCTAAGCAAATAATGTGAAAAAGTGAAAAGTGTAACCTAAGTGTATAATGTGCAAAAAGTGAACAGTGTAACCTAAGTGAATAATGTGAAAAAGTGAACAGTGTAACCTAAGTGAATAATGTGAAAAAGTGAACAATGTAACCTAAGCAAATAATGTGAAAAAGTGAAGTGTAACCTAAGTGAATAAAGTGATGAAATGTGATGAAAGTGAACAGTGTAACCTAAGTGAATAATGTGAAAAAAGTGAACAGTGTCACCTAAGTGAATAATGTGCAAAAAGTGAACAATGTAACCTAAGCAAATAATGTGAAAAAGTGAAAAGTGTAACCTAAGTGTATAATGTGATAAAAGTAAACAGTGTAACCTAAGTGAATAATGTGAAAAAAGTAAACCGTGTAACCTAAGTGTATAATGTGAAAAAGTGAACAGTGTAACCTAAGTGAATAATGTGAAAAAGTGAACAGAGTAACCTAAGTGAATAATGTGAAAAAAGTAAACAGTCTAACTTAAGTGAATAATGTGAAAAAGTGAACAGAGTAACCTAAGTGAATAAAGTGATGAAAGTGAACAGTGTAACCTAAGTGAATAATGTGAAAAAGTGAACAGAGTAACCTAAGTGAATAAAGTGATGAAAGTGAACAGTGTAACCTAAGTGAATAATGTGAAAAAGTGAACAGTGTAACCTAAGTGAATAATGTGAAAAAGTGAACAGAGTAACCTAAGTGAATAAAGTGATGAAAGTGAACAGTGTAACCTAAGTGTATAATGTGAAAAAGTGAACAGTGTAACCTAAGTGAATAATGTGAAAAAGTGAACAGAGTAACCTAAGTGAATAAAGTGATGAAAGTGAACAGTGTAACCTAAGTGTATAATGTGAAAAAAGTGAACAGTGTAACCTAAGTGAATAATGTGAAAAAGTGAACAGTGTAACCTAAGTGAATAATGTGAAAAAGTGAACAGTGTAACCTAAGTGAATAAAGTGATGAAAGTGAACAGTGTAACCTAAGTGAATAATGTGAAAAAGTGAACAGTGTAACCTAAGTGTATAATGTGATGAAAGTGAACAGTGTAACCTAAGTGAATAAAGTGATGAAAGTGAACAGTGTTACCTAAGTGAATATTGTGAAAAAGTGAACAGAGTAACCTAAGTGAATATTGTGAAAAAAGTGAACAGTTTAACCTAAGTGAATAAAGTGATGAAAGTGAACAGTGTAACCTAAGTGAATAATGTGAAAAAAGTGAACAGTGTAACCTAAGTGAATAATGTGAAAAAAGTGAACAGTGTAACCTAAGTGAATAATGTGAAACAAGTGAACAGTGTAACCTAAGTGAATAAAGTGATAAAAGTGAACAGTGTAGCCTAAGTGAATAATGTGAAAAAAGTGAACAGTGTAACCTAAGTGAATAATGTGAAAAAAGTGAACAATGTAACCTAAGCAAATAATGTGAAAAAAGTGAAAAGTGTAACCTTAGTGTATAATGTGATAAAAGTGAACAGTGTAACCTAAGTGAATAATGTGAAAAAAGTAAACAGTGTAACCTAAGTGTATAATGTGAAAAAGTGAACAGAGTAACCTAAGTGAATATTGTGAAAAAGTGAACAGAGTAACCTAAGTGAATATTGTGAAAAAAGTGAACAGTGTAACCTAAGTGAATAATGTGAAAAAAGTAAACAGTCTAACTTAAGTGTATAATGTGAAAAAAGTGAACAGTGTAACCTAAGTGAATAATGTGAAAAAAGTGAACAGTGTAACCTAAGTGAATAATGTGAAAAAAGTAAACAGTCTAACTTAAGTGTATAATGTGAAAAAAGTGAACAGTGTAACCTAAGTGAATAATGTGAAAAAAGTAAACAGTCTAACTTAAGTGTATAATGTGAAAAAGTGAACAGTGTAATCTAAGTGAATATTGTGAAAAAAGTGAACAGTGTAACCTAAGTGAATAATGTGAAAAAAGTGAACAATGTAACCTAAGCAAATAATGTGATAAAAGTGAACAGTGTAACCTAAGTGAATAATGTGAAAAAAGTAAACAGTGTAAACTAAGTGTATAATGTGAAAAAGTGAACAGTGTAACCTAAGTGAATAATGTGAAAAAAGTGAACAGTGTAACCTAAGTGAATAATGTGAAAAAAGTGAAAAGTGTAACCTAGGTGTATAATGTGATAAAAGTGAACAGTCTAACTTAAGTGTATAATGTGAAAAAGTGAACAGTGTAACCTAAGTGAATATTGTGAAAAAAGTGAACAGTGTAACCTAAGTGAATAATGTGAAAAAAGTAAACAGTCTAACTTAAGTGTATAATGTGAAAAAGTGAACAGTGTAACATAAGTGAATAATGTGAAAAAGTGAACAGAGTAACCTAAGTGAATAAAGTGATGAAAGTGAACAGTGTAACCTAAGTGTATAATGTGAAAAAGTGAACAGTGTAACCTAAGTGAATAATGTGAAAAAGTGAACAGTGTAACATAAGTGAATAATGTGAAAAAGTGAACAGTGTAACATAAGTGAATAATGTGAAAAAGTGAACAGTGTAACCTAAGTGTATAATGTGAAAAAGTGAACAGTGTAACATAAGTGAATAATGTGAAAAAGTGAACAGAGTAACCCAAGTGAATAAAGTGATGAAAGTGAACAGTGTAACCTAAGTGAATATTGTGAAAAAAGTGAACAGTGTAACCTAAGTGAATAAAGTGATGAAAGTGAACAGTGTAATCTAAGTGAATATTGTGAAAAAAGTGAACAGTGTAACCTAAGTGAATAATGTGAAAAAAGTGAACAATGTAACCTAAGCAAATAATGTGATAAAAGTGAACAGTGTAACCTAAGTGAATAATGTGAAAAAAGTAAACAGTGTAAACTAAGTGTATAATGTGAAAAAGTGAACAGTGTAACCTAAGTGAATAATGTGAAAAAAGTGAACAGTGTAACCTAAGTGAATAATGTGAAAAAAGTGAAAAGTGTAACCTAGGTGTATAATGTGATAAAAGTGAACAGTCTAACTTAAGTGTATAATGTGAAAAAGTGAACAGTGTAACCTAAGTGAATAATGTGAAAAAAGTAAACAGTCTAACTTAAGTGTATATTGTGAAAAAGTGAACAGTGTAACATAAGTGAATAATGTGAAAAAGTGAACAGAGTAACCTAAGTGAATAAAGTGATGAAAGTGAACAGTGTAACCTAAGTGTATAATGTGAAAAAGTGAACAGTGTAACCTAAGTGAATAATGTGAAAAAGTGAACAGAGTAACCCAAGTGAATAAAGTGATGAAAGTGAACAGTGTAACCTAAGTGAATATTGTGAAAAAAGTGAACAGTGTAACCTAAGTGAATAAAGTGATGAAAGTGAACAGTGTAACCTAAGTGAATAATGTGAAAAAAGTGAACAGTGTAACCTAAGTGAATAATGTGAAAAAAGTGAACAATGTAACCTAAGCAAATAATGTGAAAAAGTGAAAAGTGTAAACTAAGTGTATAATGTGAAAAAGTGAACAGTGTAACCTAAGTGAATAATGTGAAAAAAGTGAACAGTGTAACCTAAGTGAATAATGTGAAAAAAGTGAAAAGTGTAACCTAGGTGTATAATGTGATAAAAGTGAACAGTCTAACTTAAGTGTATAATGTGAAAAAGTGAACAGTGTAACCTAAGTGAATATTGTGAAAAAAGTGAACAGTGTAACCTAAGTGAATAATGTGAAAAAAGTAAACAGTCTAACTTAAGTGTATAATGTGAAAAAGTGAACAGTGTAACATAAGTGAATAATGTGAAAAAGTGAACAGAGTAACCTAAGTGAATAAAGTGATGAAAGTGAACAGTGTAACCTAAGTGTATAATGTGAAAAAGTGAACAGTGTAACCTAAGTGAATAATGTGAAAAAGTGAACAGTGTAACATAAGTGAATAATGTGAAAAAGTGAACAGTGTAACATAAGTGAATAATGTGAAAAAGTGAACAGTGTAACCTAAGTGTATAATGTGAAAAAGTGAACAGTGTAACATAAGTGAATAATGTGAAAAAGTGAACAGAGTAACCCAAGTGAATAAAGTGATGAAAGTGAACAGTGTAACCTAAGTGAATATTGTGAAAAAAGTGAACAGTGTAACCTAAGTGAATAAAGTGATGAAAGTGAACAGTGTAATCTAAGTGAATATTGTGAAAAAAGTGAACAGTGTAACCTAAGTGAATAATGTGAAAAAAGTGAACAATGTAACCTAAGCAAATAATGTGATAAAAGTGAACAGTGTAACCTAAGTGAATAATG
Organism: Romanogobio albipinnatus; assembly: GCA_023566225.1. NCBI lineage: Eukaryota > Metazoa > Chordata > Actinopteri > Cypriniformes > Gobionidae > Romanogobio > Romanogobio albipinnatus. The sequence continues at coordinate 48,072,075 of CM042248.1, forward strand.
TGAAAAAAGTAAACAGTGTAAACTAAGTGTATAATGTGAAAAAGTGAACAGTGTAACCTAAGTGAATAATGTGAAAAAAGTGAACAGTGTAACCTAAGTGAATAATGTGAAAAAAGTGAAAAGTGTAACCTAGGTGTATAATGTGATAAAAGTGAACAGTCTAACTTAAGTGTATAATGTGAAAAAGTGAACAGTGTAACCTAAGTGAATAATGTGAAAAAAGTAAACAGTCTAACTTAAGTGTATATTGTGAAAAAGTGAACAGTGTAACATAAGTGAATAATGTGAAAAAGTGAACAGAGTAACCTAAGTGAATAAAGTGATGAAAGTGAACAGTGTAACCTAAGTGTATAATGTGAAAAAGTGAACAGTGTAACCTAAGTGAATAATGTGAAAAAGTGAACAGAGTAACCCAAGTGAATAAAGTGATGAAAGTGAACAGTGTAACCTAAGTGAATATTGTGAAAAAAGTGAACAGTGTAACCTAAGTGAATAAAGTGATGAAAGTGAACAGTGTAACCTAAGTGAATAATGTGAAAAAAGTGAACAGTGTAACCTAAGTGAATAATGTGAAAAAAGTGAACAATGTAACCTAAGCAAATAATGTGAAAAAGTGAAAAGTGTAACCTAAGTGTATAATGTGATGAAAGTGAACAGTGTAACCTAAGTGAATATTGTGAAAAAGTGAACAGAGTAACCTAAGTGAATATTGTGAAAAAAGTGAACAGTGTAACCTAAGTGAATAAAGTGATGAAAGTGAACAGTGTAACCTAAGTGAATAAAGTGATGAAAGTGAACAGTGTAACCTAAATGAATAATGTGTTAAAAGTGAACAGTGTAACCTAAGTGAATAAAGTGAAAAAAGTGAACAATGTAACCTAAGCAAATAATCTGAAAAAGTGAAAAGTGTAACCTAAGTGTATAATGTGCAAAAAGTGAACAGTGTAACCTAAGTGAATAATGTGAAAAAGTGAACAATGTAACCTAAGCAAATAATGTGAAAAAGTGAAAAGTGTAACCTAAGTGAATAATGTGCAAAAAGTGAACAGTGTAACCTAAGTGTATAATGTGAAAAAGTGAACAGTGTAACCTAAGTGTATAATGTGAAAAAGTGAACAGTGTAACCTAAGTGAATAAAGTGATGAAATGTGATGAAAGTGAACAGTGTAACCTAAGTGAATAATGTGAAAAAAGTGAACAGTGTCACCTAAGTGAATAATGTGAAAAAAGTGAACAATGTAACCTAAGCAAATAATGTGAAAAAGTGAAAAGTGTAACCTAAGTGTATAATGTGATAAAAGTAAACAGTGTAACCTAAGTGAATAATGTGAAAAAAGTAAACCGTGTAACCTAAGTGTATAATGTGAAAAAGTGAACCGTGTAACCTAAGTGAATAATGTGAAAAAGTGAACAGTGTAACCTAAGTGAATAATGTGAAAAAGTGAACAGAGTAACCTAAGTGAATAATGTGAAAAAAGTAAACAGTCTAACTTAAGTGAATAATGTGAAAAAGTGAACAGAGTAACCTAAGTGAATAAAGTGATGAAAGTGAACAGTGTAACCTAAGTGAATAATGTGAAAAAGTGAACAGAGTAACCTAAGTGAATAAAGTGATGAAAGTGAACAGTGTAACCTAAGTGAATATTGTGAAAAAAGTGAACAGTGTAACCTAAGTGAATAATGTGAAAAAAGTAAACAGTCTAACTTAAGTGTATAATGTGAAAAAAGTGAACAGTGTAACCTAAGTGAATAATGTGAAAAAAGTGAACAGTGTAACCTAAGTGAATAATGTGAAAAAAGTAAACAGTCTAACTTAAGTGTATAATGTGAAAAAGTGAACAGTGTAACCTAAGTGAATATTGTGAAAAAAGTGAACAGTGTAACCTAAGTGAATAATGTGAAAAAAGTAAACAGTCTAACTTAAGTGTATAATGTGAAAAAGTGAACAGTGTAACATAAGTGAATAATGTGAAAAAGTGAACAGAGTAACCTAAGTGAATAAAGTGATGAAAGTGAACAGTGTAACCTAAGTGTATAATGTGAAAAAAGTGAACAGTGTAACCTAAGTGTATAATGTGAAAAAGTGAACAGTGTAACCTAAGTGAATAATGTGAAAAAGTGAACAGAGTAACCCAAGTGAATAAAGTGATGAAAGTGAACAGTGTAACCTAAGTGTATAATGTGAAAAAAGTGAACAGTGTAACCTAAGTGAATAATGTGAAAAAGTGAACAGTGTAACCTAAGTGAATAATGTGAAAAAGTGAACAGTGTAACCTAAGTGAATAAAGTGATGAAAGTGAACAGTGTAACCTAAGTGTATAATGTGAAAAAAGTGAACAGTGTAACCTAAGTGTATAATGTGAAAAAGTGAACAGTGTAACCTAAGTGAATAATGTGAAAAAGTGAACAGAGTAACCCAAGTGAATAAAGTGATGAAAGTGAACAGTGTAACCTAAGTGTATAATGTGAAAAAAGTGAACAGTGTAACCTAAGTGAATAATGTGAAAAAGTGAACAGTGTAACCTAAGTGAATAATTTGAAAAAGTGAACAGTGTAACCTAAGTGAATAAAGTGATGAAAGTGAACAGTGTAACCTAAGTGAATAATGTGATAAAAGTGAAAAGTGTAACCTAAGTGTATAATGTGAAAAAGTGAACAGTGTAACCTAAGTGAATAATGTGAAAAAGTGAACAGAGTAACCTAAGTGAATAAAGTGATGAAAGTGAACAGTGTAACCTAAGTGTATAATGTGAAAAAGTGAACAGTGTAACCTAAGTGAATAATGTGAAAAAGTGAACAGCGTAACCTAAGTGTATAATGTGATAAAAGTGAACAGTGTAACCTAAGTGAATAATGTGAAAAAGTGAACAGTGTAACCTAAGTGTATAATGTGAAAAAGTGAACAGTGTAACCTAAGTGAATAATGTGAAAAAGTGAACAGTGTAACCTAAGTGAATAATGTGAAAAAGTGAACAGTGTAACCTAAGTGAATAAAGTGATGAAAGTGAACAGTGTAACCTAAGTGTATAATGTGAAAAAAGTGAACAGTGTAATCTAAGTGAATATTGTGAAAAAAGTGAACAGTGTAACCTAAGTGAATAATGTGAAAAAAGTGAACAATGTAACCTAAGCAAATAATGTGATAAAAGTGAACAGTGTAACCTAAGTGAATAATGTGAAAAAAGTAAACAGTGTAAACTAAGTGTATAATGTGAAAAAGTGAACAGTGTAACCTAAGTGAATAATGTGAAAAAAGTGAACAGTGTAACCTAAGTGAATAATGTGAAAAAAGTGAAAAGTGTAACCTAGGTGTATAATGTGATAAAAGTGAACAGTCTAACTTAAGTGTATAATGTGAAAAAGTGAACAGTGTAACCTAAGTGAATATTGTGAAAAAAGTGAACAGTGTAACCTAAGTGAATAATGTGAAAAAAGTAAACAGTCTAACTTAAGTGTATATTGTGAAAAAGTGAACAGTGTAACATAAGTGAATAATGTGAAAAAGTGAACAGAGTAACCTAAGTGAATAAAGTGATGAAAGTGAACAGTGTAACCTAAGTGTATAATGTGAAAAAGTGAACAGTGTAACCTAAGTGAATAATGTGAAAAAGTGAACAGAGTAACCCAAGTGAATAAAGTGATGAAAGTGAACAGTGTAACCTAAGTGAATATTGTGAAAAAAGTGAACAGTGTAACCTAAGTGAATAAAGTGATGAAAGTGAACAGTGTAACCTAAGTGAATAATGTGAAAAAAGTGAACAGTGTAACCTAAGTGAATAATGTGAAAAAAGTGAACAATGTAACCTAAGCAAATAATGTGAAAAAGTGAAAAGTGTAACCTAAGTGTATAATGTGATGAAAGTGAACAGTGTAACCTAAGTGAATATTGTGAAAAAGTGACCAGAGTAACCTAAGTGAATATTGTGAAAAAAGTGAACAGTGTAACCTAAGTGAATAAAGTGATGAAAGTGAACAGTGTAACCTAAGTGAATAAAGTGATGAAAGTGAACAGTGTAACCTAAATGAATAATGTGATAAAAGTTAACAGTGTAACCTAAGTGAATAAAGTGAAAAAAGTGAACAATGTAACCTAAGCAAATAATGTGAAAAAGTGAAAAGTGTAACCTAAGTGTATAATGTGCAAAAAGTGAACAGTGTAACCTAAGTGAATAATGTGAAAAAGTGAACAGTGTAACCTAAGTGAATAATGTGAAAAAGTGAACAATGTAACCTAAGCAAATAATGTGAAAAAGTGAAGTGTAACCTAAGTGAATAAAGTGATGAAATGTGATGAAAGTGAACAGTGTAACCTAAGTGAATAATGTGAAAAAAGTGAACAGTGTCACCTAAGTGAATAATGTGCAAAAAGTGAACAATGTAACCTAAGCAAATAATGTGAAAAAGTGAAAAGTGTAACCTAAGTGTATAATGTGATAAAAGTAAACAGTGTAACCTAAGTGAATAATGTGAAAAAAGTAAACCGTGTAACCTAAGTGTATAATGTGAAAAAGTGAACAGTGTAACCTAAGTGAATAATGTGAAAAAGTGAACAGAGTAACCTAAGTGAATAATGTGAAAAAAGTAAACAGTCTAACTTAAGTGAATAATGTGAAAAAGTGAACAGAGTAACCTAAGTGAATAAAGTGATGAAAGTGAACAGTGTAACCTAAGTGAATAATGTGAAAAAGTGAACAGAGTAACCTAAGTGAATAAAGTGATGAAAGTGAACAGTGTAACCTAAGTGAATAATGTGAAAAAGTGAACAGTGTAACCTAAGTGAATAATGTGAAAAAGTGAACAGAGTAACCTAAGTGAATAAAGTGATGAAAGTGAACAGTGTAACCTAAGTGTATAATGTGAAAAAGTGAACAGTGTAACCTAAGTGAATAATGTGAAAAAGTGAACAGAGTAACCTAAGTGAATAAAGTGATGAAAGTGAACAGTGTAACCTAAGTGTATAATGTGAAAAAAGTGAACAGTGTAACCTAAGTGAATAATGTGAAAAAGTGAACAGTGTAACCTAAGTGAATAATGTGAAAAAGTGAACAGTGTAACCTAAGTGAATAAAGTGATGAAAGTGAACAGTGTAACCTAAGTGAATAATGTGAAAAAGTGAACAGTGTAACCTAAGTGTATAATGTGATGAAAGTGAACAGTGTAACCTAAGTGAATAAAGTGATGAAAGTGAACAGTGTTACCTAAGTGAATATTGTGAAAAAGTGAACAGAGTAACCTAAGTGAATATTGTGAAAAAAGTGAACAGTGTAACCTAAGTGAATAAAGTGATGAAAGTGAACAGTGTAACCTAAGTGAATAATGTGAAAAAAGTGAACAGTGTAACCTAAGTGAATAATGTGAAAAAAGTGAACAGTGTAACATAAGTGAATAATGTGAAAAAGTGAACAGTGTAACCTAAGTGTATAATGTGAAAAAGTGAACAGTGTAACATAAGTGAATAATGTGAAAAAGTGAACAGAGTAACCCAAGTGAATAAAGTGATGAAAGTGAACAGTGTAACCTAAGTGAATATTGTGAAAAAAGTGAACAGTGTAACCTAAGTGAATAAAGTGATGAAAGTGAACAGTGTAATCTAAGTGAATATTGTGAAAAAAGTGAACAGTGTAACCTAAGTGAATAATGTGAAAAAAGTGAACAATGTAACCTAAGCAAATAATGTGATAAAAGTGAACAGTGTAACCTAAGTGAATAATGTGAAAAAAGTAAACAGTGTAAACTAAGTGTATAATGTGAAAAAGTGAACAGTGTAAACTAAGTGAATAATGTGAAAAAAGTGAACAGTGTAACCTAAGTGAATAATGTGAAAAAAGTGAAAAGTGTAACCTAGGTGTATAATGTGATAAAAGTGAACAGTCTAACTTAAGTGTATAATGTGAAAAAGTGAACAGTGTAACCTAAGTGAATAATGTGAAAAAAGTAAACAGTCTAACTTAAGTGTATATTGTGAAAAAGTGAACAGTGTAACATAAGTGAATAATGTGAAAAAGTGAACAGAGTAACCTAAGTGAATAAAGTGATGAAAGTGAACAGTGTAACCTAAGTGTATAATGTGAAAAAGTGAACAGTGTAACCTAAGTGAATAATGTGAAAAAGTGAACAGAGTAACCCAAGTGAATAAAGTGATGAAAGTGAACAGTGTAACCTAAGTGAATATTGTGAAAAAAGTGAACAGTGTAACCTAAGTGAATAAAGTGATGAAAGTGAACAGTGTAACCTAAGTGAATAATGTGAAAAAAGTGAACAGTGTAACCTAAGTGAATAATGTGAAAAAAGTGAACAATGTAACCTAAGCAAATAATGTGAAAAAGTGAAAAGTGTAACCTAAGTGTATAATGTGATGAAAGTGAACAGTGTAACCTAAGTGAATATTGTGAAAAAGTGAACAGAGTAACCTAAGTGAATATTGTGAAAAAAGTGAACAGTGTAACCTAAGTGAATAAAGTGATGAAAGTGAACAGTGTAACCTAAGTGAATAAAGTGATGAAAGTGAACAGTGTAACCTAAATGAATAATGTGTTAAAAGTGAACAGTGTAACCTAAGTGAATAAAGTGAAAAAAGTGAACAATGTAACCTAAGCAAATAATCTGAAAAAGTGAAAAGTGTAACCTAAGTGTATAATGTGCAAAAAGTGAACAGTGTAACCTAAGTGAATAATGTGAAAAAGTGAACAATGTAACCTAAGCAAATAATGTGAAAAAGTGAAAAGTGTAACCTAAGTGAATAATGTGCAAAAAGTGAACAGTGTAACCTAAGTGTATAATGTGAAAAAGTGAACAGTGTAACCTAAGTGTATAATGTGAAAAAGTGAACAGTGTAACCTAAGTGAATAAAGTGATGAAATGTGATGAAAGTGAACAGTGTAACCTAAGTGAATAATGTGAAAAAAGTGAACAGTGTCACCTAAGTGAATAATGTGAAAAAAGTGAACAATGTAACCTAAGCAAATAATGTGAAAAAGTGAAAAGTGTAACCTAAGTGTATAATGTGATAAAAGTAAACAGTGTAACCTAAGTGAATAATGTGAAAAAAGTAAACCGTGTAACCTAAGTGTATAATGTGAAAAAGTGAACCGTGTAACCTAAGTGAATAATGTGAAAAAGTGAACAGTGTAACCTAAGTGAATAATGTGAAAAAGTGAACAGAGTAACCTAAGTGAATAATGTGAAAAAAGTAAACAGTCTAACTTAAGTGAATAATGTGAAAAAGTGAACAGAGTAACCTAAGTGAATAAAGTGATGAAAGTGAACAGTGTAACCTAAGTGAATAATGTGAAAAAGTGAACAGAGTAACCTAAGTGAATAAAGTGATGAAAGTGAACAGTGTAACCTAAGTGAATATTGTGAAAAAAGTGAACAGTGTAACCTAAGTGAATAATGTGAAAAAAGTAAACAGTCTAACTTAAGTGTATAATGTGAAAAAAGTGAACAGTGTAACCTAAGTGAATAATGTGAAAAAAGTGAACAGTGTAACCTAAGTGAATAATGTGAAAAAAGTAAACAGTCTAACTTAAGTGTATAATGTGAAAAAGTGAACAGTGTAACCTAAGTGAATATTGTGAAAAAAGTGAACAGTGTAACCTAAGTGAATAATGTGAAAAAAGTAAACAGTCTAACTTAAGTGTATAATGTGAAAAAGTGAACAGTGTAACATAAGTGAATAATGTGAAAAAGTGAACAGAGTAACCTAAGTGAATAAAGTGATGAAAGTGAACAGTGTAACCTAAGTGTATAATGTGAAAAAAGTGAACAGTGTAACCTAAGTGTATAATGTGAAAAAGTGAACAGTGTAACCTAAGTGAATAATGTGAAAAAGTGAACAGAGTAACCCAAGTGAATAAAGTGATGAAAGTGAACAGTGTAACCTAAGTGTATAATGTGAAAAAAGTGAACAGTGTAACCTAAGTGAATAATGTGAAAAAGTGAACAGTGTAACCTAAGTGAATAATGTGAAAAAGTGAACAGTGTAACCTAAGTGAATAAAGTGATGAAAGTGAACAGTGTAACCTAAGTGTATAATGTGAAAAAAGTGAACAGTGTAACCTAAGTGTATAATGTGAAAAAGTGAACAGTGTAACCTAAGTGAATAATGTGAAAAAGTGAACAGAGTAACCCAAGTGAATAAAGTGATGAAAGTGAACAGTGTAACCTAAGTGTATAATGTGAAAAAAGTGAACAGTGTAACCTAAGTGAATAATGTGAAAAAGTGAACAGTGTAACCTAAGTGAATAATTTGAAAAAGTGAACAGTGTAACCTAAGTGAATAAAGTGATGAAAGTGAACAGTGTAACCTAAGTGAATAATGTGATAAAAGTGAAAAGTGTAACCTAAGTGTATAATGTGAAAAAGTGAACAGTGTAACCTAAGTGAATAATGTGAAAAAGTGAACAGAGTAACCTAAGTGAATAAAGTGATGAAAGTGAACAGTGTAACCTAAGTGTATAATGTGAAAAAGTGAACAGTGTAACCTAAGTGAATAATGTGAAAAAGTGAACAGCGTAACCTAAGTGTATAATGTGATAAAAGTGAACAGTGTAACCTAAGTGAATAATGTGAAAAAGTGAACAGTGTAACCTAAGTGTATAATGTGAAAAAGTGAACAGTGTAACCTAAGTGAATAATGTGAAAAAGTGAACAGTGTAACCTAAGTGAATAATGTGAAAAAGTGAACAGTGTAACCTAAGTGAATAAAGTGATGAAAGTGAACAGTGTAACCTAAGTGTATAATGTGAAAAAAGTGAACAGTGTAATCTAAGTGAATATTGTGAAAAAAGTGAACAGTGTAACCTAAGTGAATAATGTGAAAAAAGTGAACAATGTAACCTAAGCAAATAATGTGATAAAAGTGAACAGTGTAACCTAAGTGAATAATGTGAAAAAAGTAAACAGTGTAAACTAAGTGTATAATGTGAAAAAGTGAACAGTGTAACCTAAGTGAATAATGTGAAAAAAGTGAACAGTGTAACCTAAGTGAATAATGTGAAAAAAGTGAAAAGTGTAACCTAGGTGTATAATGTGATAAAAGTGAACAGTCTAACTTAAGTGTATAATGTGAAAAAGTGAACAGTGTAACCTAAGTGAATATTGTGAAAAAAGTGAACAGTGTAACCTAAGTGAATAATGTGAAAAAAGTAAACAGTCTAACTTAAGTGTATATTGTGAAAAAGTGAACAGTGTAACATAAGTGAATAATGTGAAAAAGTGAACAGAGTAACCTAAGTGAATAAAGTGATGAAAGTGAACAGTGTAACCTAAGTGTATAATGTGAAAAAGTGAACAGTGTAACCTAAGTGAATAATGTGAAAAAGTGAACAGAGTAACCCAAGTGAATAAAGTGATGAAAGTGAACAGTGTAACCTAAGTGAATATTGTGAAAAAAGTGAACAGTGTAACCTAAGTGAATAAAGTGATGAAAGTGAACAGTGTAACCTAAGTGAATAATGTGAAAAAAGTGAACAGTGTAACCTAAGTGAATAATGTGAAAAAAGTGAACAATGTAACCTAAGCAAATAATGTGAAAAAGTGAAAAGTGTAACCTAAGTGTATAATGTGATGAAAGTGAACAGTGTAACCTAAGTGAATATTGTGAAAAAGTGACCAGAGTAACCTAAGTGAATATTGTGAAAAAAGTGAACAGTGTAACCTAAGTGAATAAAGTGATGAAAGTGAACAGTGTAACCTAAGTGAATAAAGTGATGAAAGTGAACAGTGTAACCTAAATGAATAATGTGATAAAAGTGAACAGTGTAACCTAAGTGAATAAAGTGAAAAAAGTGAACAATGTAACCTAAGCAAATAATGTGAAAAAGTGAAAAGTGTAACCTAAGTGTATAATGTGCAAAAAGTGAACAGTGTAACCTAAGTGAATAATGTGAAAAAGTGAACAGTGTAACCTAAGTGAATAATGTGAAAAAGTGAACAATGTAACCTAAGCAAATAATGTGAAAAAGTGAAGTGTAACCTAAGTGAATAAAGTGATGAAATGTGATGAAAGTGAACAGTGTAACCTAAGTGAATAATGTGAAAAAAGTGAACAGTGTCACCTAAGTGAATAATGTGCAAAAAGTGAACAATGTAACCTAAGCAAATAATGTGAAAAAGTGAAAAGTGTAACCTAAGTGTATAATGTGATAAAAGTAAACAGTGTAACCTAAGTGAATAATGTGAAAAAAGTAAACCGTGTAACCTAAGTGTATAATGTGAAAAAGTGAACAGTGTAACCTAAGTGAATAATGTGAAAAAGTGAACAGAGTAACCTAAGTGAATAATGTGAAAAAAGTAAACAGTCTAACTTAAGTGAATAATGTGAAAAAGTGAACAGAGTAACCTAAGTGAATAAAGTGATGAAAGTGAACAGTGTAACCTAAGTGAATAATGTGAAAAAGTGAACAGAGTAACCTAAGTGAATAAAGTGATGAAAGTGAACAGTGTAACCTAAGTGAATAATGTGAAAAAGTGAACAGTGTAACCTAAGTGAATAATGTGAAAAAGTGAACAGAGTAACCTAAGTGAATAAAGTGATGAAAGTGAACAGTGTAACCTAAGTGTATAATGTGAAAAAGTGAACAGTGTAACCTAAGTGAATAATGTGAAAAAGTGAACAGAGTAACCTAAGTGAATAAAGTGATGAAAGTGAACAGTGTAACCTAAGTGTATAATGTGAAAAAAGTGAACAGTGTAACCTAAGTGAATAATGTGAAAAAGTGAACAGTGTAACCTAAGTGAATAATGTGAAAAAGTGAACAGTGTAACCTAAGTGAATAAAGTGATGAAAGTGAACAGTGTAACCTAAGTGAATAATGTGAAAAAGTGAACAGTGTAACCTAAGTGTATAATGTGATGAAAGTGAACAGTGTAACCTAAGTGAATAAAGTGATGAAAGTGAACAGTGTTACCTAAGTGAATATTGTGAAAAAGTGAACAGAGTAACCTAAGTGAATATTGTGAAAAAAGTGAACAGTGTAACCTAAGTGAATAAAGTGATGAAAGTGAACAGTGTAACCTAAGTGAATAATGTGAAAAAAGTGAACAGTGTAACCTAAGTGAATAATGTGAAAAAAGTGAACAGTGTAACCTAAGTGAATAATGTGAAACAAGTGAACAGTGTAACCTAAGTGAATAAAGTGATAAAAGTGAACAGTGTAGCCTAAGTGAATAATGTGAAAAAAGTGAACAGTGTAACCTAAGTGAATAATGTGAAAAAAGTGAACAATGTAACCTAAGCAAATAATGTGAAAAAAGTGAAAAGTGTAACCTTAGTGTATAATGTGATAAAAGTGAACAGTGTAACCTAAGTGAATAATGTGAAAAAAGTAAACAGTGTAACCTAAGTGTATAATGTGAAAAAGTGAACAGAGTAACCTAAGTGAATATTGTGAAAAAGTGAACAGAGTAACCTAAGTGAATATTGTGAAAAAAGTGAACAGTGTAACCTAAGTGAATAATGTGAAAAAAGTAAACAGTCTAACTTAAGTGTATAATGTGAAAAAAGTGAACAGTGTAACCTAAGTGAATAATGTGAAAAAAGTGAACAGTGTAACCTAAGTGAATAATGTGAAAAAAGTAAACAGTCTAACTTAAGTGTATAATGTGAAAAAAGTGAACAGTGTAACCTAAGTGAATAATGTGAAAAAAGTAAACAGTCTAACTTAAGTGTATAATGTGAAAAAGTGAACAGTGTAATCTAAGTGAATATTGTGAAAAAAGTGAACAGTGTAACCTAAGTGAATAATGTGAAAAAAGTGAACAATGTAACCTAAGCAAATAATGTGATAAAAGTGAACAGTGTAACCTAAGTGAATAATGTGAAAAAAGTAAACAGTGTAAACTAAGTGTATAATGTGAAAAAGTGAACAGTGTAACCTAAGTGAATAATGTGAAAAAAGTGAACAGTGTAACCTAAGTGAATAATGTGAAAAAAGTGAAAAGTGTAACCTAGGTGTATAATGTGATAAAAGTGAACAGTCTAACTTAAGTGTATAATGTGAAAAAGTGAACAGTGTAACCTAAGTGAATATTGTGAAAAAAGTGAACAGTGTAACCTAAGTGAATAATGTGAAAAAAGTAAACAGTCTAACTTAAGTGTATAATGTGAAAAAGTGAACAGTGTAACATAAGTGAATAATGTGAAAAAGTGAACAGAGTAACCTAAGTGAATAAAGTGATGAAAGTGAACAGTGTAACCTAAGTGTATAATGTGAAAAAGTGAACAGTGTAACCTAAGTGAATAATGTGAAAAAGTGAACAGTGTAACATAAGTGAATAATGTGAAAAAGTGAACAGTGTAACATAAGTGAATAATGTGAAAAAGTGAACAGTGTAACCTAAGTGTATAATGTGAAAAAGTGAACAGTGTAACATAAGTGAATAATGTGAAAAAGTGAACAGAGTAACCCAAGTGAATAAAGTGATGAAAGTGAACAGTGTAACCTAAGTGAATATTGTGAAAAAAGTGAACAGTGTAACCTAAGTGAATAAAGTGATGAAAGTGAACAGTGTAATCTAAGTGAATATTGTGAAAAAAGTGAACAGTGTAACCTAAGTGAATAATGTGAAAAAAGTGAACAATGTAACCTAAGCAAATAATGTGATAAAAGTGAACAGTGTAACCTAAGTGAATAATGTGAAAAAAGTAAACAGTGTAAACTAAGTGTATAATGTGAAAAAGTGAACAGTGTAACCTAAGTGAATAATGTGAAAAAAGTGAACAGTGTAACCTAAGTGAATAATGTGAAAAAAGTGAAAAGTGTAACCTAGGTGTATAATGTGATAAAAGTGAACAGTCTAACTTAAGTGTATAATGTGAAAAAGTGAACAGTGTAACCTAAGTGAATAATGTGAAAAAAGTAAACAGTCTAACTTAAGTGTATATTGTGAAAAAGTGAACAGTGTAACATAAGTGAATAATGTGAAAAAGTGAACAGAGTAACCTAAGTGAATAAAGTGATGAAAGTGAACAGTGTAACCTAAGTGTATAATGTGAAAAAGTGAACAGTGTAACCTAAGTGAATAATGTGAAAAAGTGAACAGAGTAACCCAAGTGAATAAAGTGATGAAAGTGAACAGTGTAACCTAAGTGAATATTGTGAAAAAAGTGAACAGTGTAACCTAAGTGAATAAAGTGATGAAAGTGAACAGTGTAACCTAAGTGAATAATGTGAAAAAAGTGAACAGTGTAACCTAAGTGAATAATGTGAAAAAAGTGAACAATGTAACCTAAGCAAATAATGTGAAAAAGTGAAAAGTGTAACCTAAGTGTATAATGTGATGAAAGTGAACAGTGTAACCTAAGTGAATATTGTGAAAAAGTGAACAGAGTAACCTAAGTGAATATTGTGAAAAAAGTGAACAGTGTAACCTAAGTGAATAAAGTGATGAAAGTGAACAGTGTAACCTAAGTGAATAAAGTGATGAAAGTGAACAGTGTAACCTAAATGAATAATGTGTTAAAAGTGAACAGTGTAACCTAAGTGAATAAAGTGAAAAAAGTGAACAATGTAACCTAAGCAAATAATCTGAAAAAGTGAAAAGTGTAACCTAAGTGTATAATGTGCAAAAAGTGAACAGTGTAACCTAAGTGAATAATGTGAAAAAGTGAACAATGTAACCTAAGCAAATAATGTGAAAAAGTGAAAAGTGTAACCTAAGTGAATAATGTGCAAAAAGTGAACAGTGTAACCTAAGTGTATAATGTGAAAAAGTGAACAGTGTAACCTAAGTGTATAATGTGAAAAAGTGAACAGTGTAACCTAAGTGAATAAAGTGATGAAATGTGATGAAAGTGAACAGTGTAACCTAAGTGAATAATGTGAAAAAAGTGAACAGTGTCACCTAAGTGAATAATGTGAAAAAAGTGAACAATGTAACCTAAGCAAATAATGTGAAAAAGTGAAAAGTGTAACCTAAGTGTATAATGTGATAAAAGTAAACAGTGTAACCTAAGTGAATAATGTGAAAAAAGTAAACCGTGTAACCTAAGTGTATAATGTGAAAAAGTGAACCGTGTAACCTAAGTGAATAATGTGAAAAAGTGAACAGTGTAACCTAAGTGAATAATGTGAAAAAGTGAACAGAGTAACCTAAGTGAATAATGTGAAAAAAGTAAACAGTCTAACTTAAGTGAATAATGTGAAAAAGTGAACAGAGTAACCTAAGTGAATAAAGTGATGAAAGTGAACAGTGTAACCTAAGTGAATAATGTGAAAAAGTGAACAGAGTAACCTAAGTGAATAAAGTGATGAAAGTGAACAGTGTAACCTAAGTGAATATTGTGAAAAAAGTGAACAGTGTAACCTAAGTGAATAATGTGAAAAAAGTAAACAGTCTAACTTAAGTGTATAATGTGAAAAAAGTGAACAGTGTAACCTAAGTGAATAATGTGAAAAAAGTGAACAGTGTAACCTAAGTGAATAATGTGAAAAAAGTAAACAGTCTAACTTAAGTGTATAATGTGAAAAAGTGAACAGTGTAACCTAAGTGAATATTGTGAAAAAAGTGAACAGTGTAACCTAAGTGAATAATGTGAAAAAAGTAAACAGTCTAACTTAAGTGTATAATGTGAAAAAGTGAACAGTGTAACATAAGTGAATAATGTGAAAAAGTGAACAGAGTAACCTAAGTGAATAAAGTGATGAAAGTGAACAGTGTAACCTAAGTGTATAATGTGAAAAAAGTGAACAGTGTAACCTAAGTGTATAATGTGAAAAAGTGAACAGTGTAACCTAAGTGAATAATGTGAAAAAGTGAACAGAGTAACCCAAGTGAATAAAGTGATGAAAGTGAACAGTGTAACCTAAGTGTATAATGTGAAAAAAGTGAACAGTGTAACCTAAGTGAATAATGTGAAAAAGTGAACAGTGTAACCTAAGTGAATAATGTGAAAAAGTGAACAGTGTAACCTAAGTGAATAAAGTGATGAAAGTGAACAGTGTAACCTAAGTGTATAATGTGAAAAAAGTGAACAGTGTAACCTAAGTGTATAATGTGAAAAAGTGAACAGTGTAACCTAAGTGAATAATGTGAAAAAGTGAACAGAGTAACCCAAGTGAATAAAGTGATGAAAGTGAACAGTGTAACCTAAGTGTATAATGTGAAAAAAGTGAACAGTGTAACCTAAGTGAATAATGTGAAAAAGTGAACAGTGTAACCTAAGTGAATAATTTGAAAAAGTGAACAGTGTAACCTAAGTGAATAAAGTGATGAAAGTGAACAGTGTAACCTAAGTGAATAATGTGATAAAAGTGAAAAGTGTAACCTAAGTGTATAATGTGAAAAAGTGAACAGTGTAACCTAAGTGAATAATGTGAAAAAGTGAACAGAGTAACCTAAGTGAATAAAGTGATGAAAGTGAACAGTGTAACCTAAGTGTATAATGTGAAAAAGTGAACAGTGTAACCTAAGTGAATAATGTGAAAAAGTGAACAGCGTAACCTAAGTGTATAATGTGATAAAAGTGAACAGTGTAACCTAAGTGAATAATGTGAAAAAGTGAACAGCGTAACCTAAGTGAATAATGTGAAAAAGTGAACAGTGTAACCTAAGTGTATAATGTGAAAAAGTGAACAGTGTAACCTAAGTGAATAATGTGAAAAAGTGAACAGCGTAACCTAAGTGAATAATGTGAAAAAGTGAACAGTGTAACCTAAGTGTATAATGTGAAAAAGTGAACAGTGTAACCTAAGTGAATAATGTGAAAAAGTGAACAGTGTAACCTAAGTGAATAATGTGAAAAAGTGAACAGTGTAACCTAAGTGAATAAAGTGATGAAAGTGAACAGTGTAACCTAAGTGTATAATGTGAAAAAAGTGAACAGTGTAACCTAAGTGAATAATGTGAAAAAGTGAACAGTGTAACCTAAGTGAATAATGTGAAAAAGTGAACAGAGTAACCCAAGTGAATAAAGTGATGAAAGTGAACAGTGTAACCTAAGTGTATAATGTGAAAAAAGTGAACAGTGTAACCTAAGTGAATAATGTGAAAAAGTGAACAGTGTAACCTAAGTGAATAATGTGAAAAAGTGAACAGTGTAACCTAAGTGAATAAAGTGATGAAAGTGAACAGTGTAACCTAAGTGAATAATGTGATAAAAGTGAAAAGTGTAACCTAAGTGTATAATGTGAAAAAGTGAACAGTGTAACCTAAGTGAATAATGTGAAAAAGTGAACAGAGTAACCTAAGTGAATAAAGTGATGAAAGTGAACAGTGTAACCTAAGTGTATAATGTGAAAAAGTGAACAGTGTAACCTAAGTGAATAATGTGAAAAAGTGAACAGCGTAACCTAAGTGTATAATGTGATAAAAGTGAACAGTGTAACCTAAGTGAATAATGTGAAAAAGTGAACAGTGTAACCTAAGTGTATAATGTGAAAAAGTGAACAGTGTAACCTAAGTGAATAATGTGAAAAAGTGAACAGTGTAACCTAAGTGTATAATGTGATAAAAGTGAACAGCGTAACCTAAGTGTATAATGTGATAAAAGTGAACAGTGTAACCTAAGTGTATAATGTGAAAAAGTGAACAGTGTAACCTAAGTGAATAATGTGAAAAAGTGAACAGAGTAACCTAAGTGAATATTGTGATAAAAGTGAACAGTGTAACCTAAGTGTATAATGTGAAAAAGTGAACAGTGTAACCTAAGTGAATAATGTGAAAAAGTGAACAGAGTAACCTAAGTGAATAAAGTGATGAAAGTGAACAGTGTAACCTAAGTGAATAATGTGAAAAAAGTGAACAGTGTAACCTAAGTGAATAATGTGAAACAAGTGAACAGTGTAACCTAAGTGTATAATGTGAAAAAGTGAACAGTGTAACCTAAGTGAATAATGTGATGAAAGTGAACAGCGTAACCTAAGTGAATAATGTGAAAAAGTGAACAGTGTAACCTAAGTGAATAAAGTGATGAAAGTGAACAGTAAACCTAAGTGAATAATGTGATAAAAGTGAACAGTGTAACCTAAGTGTATAATGTGAAAAAGTGAACAGTGTAACCTAAGTGAATAATGTGAAAAAAGTGAACAGTGTAACCTAAGTGAATAATGTGAAAACAGTGAAAAGTGTAACCTAGGTGTATAATGTGAAAAAAGTGAACAGTGTAACCTAAGTGAATAATGTGAAAAAGTGAACAGTGTAACCTAAGTGAATAATGTGAAAAAGTGAACAGAGTAACCCAAGTGAATAAAGTGATGAAAGTGAACAGTGTAACCTAAGTGTATAATGTGAAAAAAGTGAACAGTGTAACCTAAGTGAATAATGTGAAAAAGTGAACAGTGTAACCTAAGTGAATAATGTGAAAAAGTGAACAGTGTAACCTAAGTGAATAAAGTGATGAAAGTGAACAGTGTAACCTAAGTGAATAATGTGATAAAAGTGAAAAGTGTAACCTAAGTGTATAATGTGAAAAAGTGAACAGTGTAACCTAAGTGAATAATGTGAAAAAGTGAACAGAGTAACCTAAGTGAATAAAGTGATGAAAGTGAACAGTGTAACCTAAGTGTATAATGTGAAAAAGTGAACAGTGTAACCTAAGTGAATAATGTGAAAAAGTGAACAGCGTAACCTATGTGTATAATGTGATAAAAGTGAACAGTGTAACCTAAGTGAATAATGTGAAAAAGTGAACAGTGTAACCTAAGTGTATAATGTGAAAAAGTGAACAGTGTAACCTAAGTGAATAATGTGAAAAAGTGAACAGTGTAACCTAAGTGTATAATGTGATAAAAGTGAACAGCGTAACCTAAGTGTATAATGTGATAAAAGTGAACAGTGTAACCTAAGTGTATAATGTGAAAAAGTGAACAGTGTAACCTAAGTGAATAATGTGAAAAAGTGAACAGAGTAACCTAAGTGAATATTGTGATAAAAGTGAACAGTGTAACCTAAGTGTATAATGTGAAAAAGTGAACAGTGTAACCTAAGTGAATAATGTGAAAAAGTGAACAGAGTAACCTAAGTGAATAAAGTGATGAAAGTGAACAGTGTAACCTAAGTGAATAATGTGAAAAAAGTGAACAGTGTAACCTAAGTGAATAATGTGAAACAAGTGAACAGTGTAACCTAAGTGTATAATGTGAAAAAGTGAACAGTGTAACCTAAGTGAATAATGTGATGAAAGTGAACAGCGTAACCTAAGTGAATAATGTGAAAAAGTGAACAGTGTAACCTAAGTGAATAAAGTGATGAAAGTGAACAGTGTAACCTAAGTGTATAATGTGATAAAAGTGAACAGTGTAACCTAAGTGAATAATGTGAAAAAAGTAAACAGTGTAACCTAAGTGTATAATGTGAAAAAGTGAACAGAGTAACCTAAGTGAATATTGTGAAAAAGTGAACAGAGTAACCTAAGTGAATATTGTGAAAAAAGTGAACAGTGTAACCTAAGTGAATAATGTGAAAAAAGTAAAAAGTCTAACTTAAGTGTATAATGTGAAAAAAGTGAACAGTGTAACCTAAGTGAATAATGTGAAAAAAGTGAACAGTGTAACCTAAGTGAATAATGTGAAAAAAGTAAACAGTCTAACTTAAGTGTATAATGTGAAAAAGTGAACAGTGTAACCTAAGTGAATATTGTGAAAAAAGTGAACAGTGTAACCTAAGTGAATATTGTGAAAAAAGTGAACAGTGTAACCTAAGTGAATAATGTGAAAAAGTGAACAGTGTAACCTAAGTGAATATTGTGAAAAAAGTGAACAGTGTAACCTAAGTGAATAATGTGAAAAAGTGAACAGTGTAACCTAAGTGAATATTGTGAAAAAAGTGAACAGTGTAACCTAAGTGAATAATGTGAAAAAGTGAACAGTGTAACCTAAGTGAATAATGTGAAAAAGTGAACAGTGTAACCTAAGTGAATAAAGTGATGAAAGTGAACAGTGTAACCTAAGTGAATAATGTGATAAAAGTGAAAAGTGTAACATAAGTGAATAATGTGAAAAAGTGAACAGTCTAACTTAAGTGTATAATGTGAAAAAGTGAACAGAGTAACCTAAGTGAATATTGTGATAAAAGTGAACAGTGTAACCTAAGTGTATAATGTGAAAAAGTGAACAGTGTAACCTAAGTGAATAATGTGAAAAAGTGAACAGAGTAACCTAAGTGAATAATGTGAAACAAGTGAACAGTGTAACCTAAGTGTATAATGTGAAAAAGTGAACAGTGTAACCTAAGTGAATAAAGTGATGAAAGTGAACAGTGTAACCTAAGTGAATAATGTGAAAAAGTGAACAGAGTAACCTAAGTGAATAATGTGAAACAAGTGAACAGTGTAACCTAAGTGTATAATGTGAAAAAGTGAACAGTGTAACCTAAGTGAATAATGTGATGAAAGTGAACAGCGTAACCTAAGTGAATAATGTGAAAAAGTGAACAGTGTAACCTAAGTGAATAAAGTGATGAAAGTGAACAGTAAACCTAAGTGAATAATGTGATAAAAGTGAACAGTGTAACCTAAGTGAATAATGTGAAAAAAGTGAACAATGTAACCTAAGCAAATAATGTGAAAAAAGTGAGCAATGTAACCTAAGCAAATAATATGAAAAAAGTGAAAAGTGTAACCTAAGTGTATAATGTGAAAAAGTGAACAGTGTAACCTAAGTGAATATTGTGAAAAAAGTGAACAGTGTAACCTAAGTGAATAATGTGAAAAAAGTGAACAGTGTAACCTAAGTGAATAATGTGAAAAAAGTGAACAATGTAACCTAAGCAAATAATGTGAAAAAAGTGAAAAGTGTAACCTAAGTGAATAATGTGAAAAAAGTGAACAATGTAACCTAAGCAAATAATGTGAAAAAAGTGAAAAGTGTAACCTAAGTGAATATTGTGAAAAAGTGAACAGAGTAACCTAAGTGAATATTGTGAAAAAAGTGAACAGTGTAACCTAAGTGAATAATGTGAAAAAAGTGAACAGTGTAACCTAAGTGTATAATGTGCAAAAGTGAACAGTGTAACCTAAGTGAATATTGTGAAAAAGTGAACAGAGTAACCTAAGTGAATATTGTGAAAAAAGTGAACAGTGTAACCTAAGTGTATAATGTGATAAAAGTGAACAGTGTAACCTAAGTGAATATTGTGAAAAAGTGAACAGAGTAACCTAAGTGAATATTGTGAAAAAAGTGAACAGTGTAACCTAAGTGAATAATGTGAAAAAAGTAAACAGTCTAACTTAAGTGTATAATGTGACAAAGTGAACAGTGTAACCTAAGTGAATAATGTGAAAAAGTGAACAGAGTAACCTAAGTGAATAATGTGAAAAAAGTAAACAGTCTAACTTAAGTGAATAATGTGAAAAAGTGAACAGAGTAACCTAAGTGAATAAAGTGATGAAAGTGAACAGTGTAACCTAAGTGAATAATGTGAAAAAGTGAACAGAGTAACCTAAGTGAATAAAGTGATGAAAGTGAACAGTGTAACCTAAGTGAATATTGTGAAAAAAGTGAACAGTGTAACCTAAGTGAATAATGTGAAAAAAGTAAACAGTCTAACTTAAGTGTATAATGTGAAAAAAGTGAACAGTGTAACCTAAGTGAATAATGTGAAAAAAGTGAACAGTGTAACCTAAGTGAATAATGTGAAAAAAGTAAACAGTCTAACTTAAGTGTATAATGTGAAAAAGTGAACAGTGTAACCTAAGTGAATATTGTGAAAAAAGTGAACAGTGTAACCTAAGTGAATAATGTGAAAAAAGTAAACAGTCTAACTTAAGTGTATAATGTGAAAAAGTGAACAGTGTAACATAAGTGAATAATGTGAAAAAGTGAACAGAGTAACCTAAGTGAATAAAGTGATGAAAGTGAACAGTGTAACCTAAGTGTATAATGTGAAAAAAGTGAACAGTGTAACCTAAGTGTATAATGTGAAAAAGTGAACAGTGTAACCTAAGTGAATAATGTGAAAAAGTGAACAGAGTAACCCAAGTGAATAAAGTGATGAAAGTGAACAGTGTAACCTAAGTGTATAATGTGAAAAAAGTGAACAGTGTAACCTAAGTGAATAATGTGAAAAAGTGAACAGTGTAACCTAAGTGAATAATGTGAAAAAGTGAACAGTGTAACCTAAGTGAATAAAGTGATGAAAGTGAACAGTGTAACCTAAGTGTATAATGTGAAAAAAGTGAACAGTGTAACCTAAGTGTATAATGTGAAAAAGTGAACAGTGTAACCTAAGTGAATAATGTGAAAAAGTGAACAGAGTAACCCAAGTGAATAAAGTGATGAAAGTGAACAGTGTAACCTAAGTGTATAATGTGAAAAAAGTGAACAGTGTAACCTAAGTGAATAATGTGAAAAAGTGAACAGTGTAACCTAAGTGAATAATTTGAAAAAGTGAACAGTGTAACCTAAGTGAATAAAGTGATGAAAGTGAACAGTGTAACCTAAGTGAATAATGTGATAAAAGTGAAAAGTGTAACCTAAGTGTATAATTTGAAAAAGTGAACAGTGTAACCTAAGTGAATAATGTGAAAAAGTGAACAGAGTAACCTAAGTGAATAAAGTGATGAAAGTTAACAGTGTAACCTAAGTGTATAATGTGAAAAAGTGAACAGTGTAACCTAAGTGAATAATGTGAAAAAGTGAACAGCGTAACCTAAGTGTATAATGTGATAAAAGTGAACAGTGTAACCTAAGTGAATAATGTGAAAAAGTGAACAGTGTAACCTAAGTGTATAATGTGAAAAAGTGAACAGTGTAACCTAAGTGAATAATGTGAAAAAGTGAACAGTGTAACCTAAGTGAATAATGTGAAAAAGTGAACAGTGTAACCTAAGTGAATAAAGTGATGAAAGTGAACAGTGTAACCTAAGTGTATAATGTGAAAAAAGTGAACAGTGTAACCTAAGTGAATAATGTGAAAAAGTGAACAGTGTAACCTAAGTGAATAATGTGAAAAAGTGAACAGAGTAACCCAAGTGAATAAAGTGATGAAAGTGAACAGTGTAACCTAAGTGTATAATGTGAAAAAAGTGAACAGTGTAACCTAAGTGAATAATGTGAAAAAGTGAACAGTGTAACCTAAGTGAATAATGTGAAAAAGTGAACAGTGTAACCTAAGTGAATAAAGTGATGAAAGTGAACAGTGTAACCTAAGTGAATAATGTGATAAAAGTGAAAAGTGTAACCTAAGTGTATAATGTGAAAAAGTGAACAGTGTAACCTAAGTGAATAATGTGAAAAAGTGAACAGAGTAACCTAAGTGAATAAAGTGATGAAAGTGAACAGTGTAACCTAAGTGTATAATGTGAAAAAGTGAACAGTGTAACCTAAGTGAATAATGTGAAAAAGTGAACAGCGTAACCTAAGTGTATAATGTGATAAAAGTGAACAGTGTAACCTAAGTGAATAATGTGAAAAAGTGAACAGTGTAACCTAAGTGTATAATGTGAAAAAGTGAACAGTGTAACCTAAGTGAATAATGTGAAAAAGTGAACAGTGTAACCTAAGTGTATAATGTGATAAAAGTGAACAGCGTAACCTAAGTGTATAATGTGATAAAAGTGAACAGTGTAACCTAAGTGTATAATGTGAAAAAGTGAACAGTGTAACCTAAGTGAATAATGTGAAAAAGTGAACAGAGTAACCTAAGTGAATATTGTGATAAAAGTGAACAGTGTAACCTAAGTGTATAATGTGAAAAAGTGAACAGTGTAACCTAAGTGAATAATGTGAAAAAGTGAACAGAGTAACCTAAGTGAATAAAGTGATGAAAGTGAACAGTGTAACCTAAGTGAATAATGTGAAAAAAGTGAACAGTGTAACCTAAGTGAATAATGTGAAACAAGTGAACAGTGTAACCTAAGTGTATAATGTGAAAAAGTGAACAGTGTAACCTAAGTGAATAATGTGATGAAAGTGAACAGCGTAACCTAAGTGAATAATGTGAAAAAGTGAACAGTGTAACCTAAGTGAATAAAGTGATGAAAGTGAACAGTAAACCTAAGTGAATAATGTGATAAAAGTGAACAGTGTAACCTAAGTGTATAATGTGAAAAAGTGAACAGTGTAACCTAAGTGAATAATGTGAAAAAAGTGAACAGTGTAACCTAAGTGAATAATGTGAAAACAGTGAAAAGTGTAACCTAGGTGTATAATGTGATAAAAGTGAACAGTGTAACCTAAGTGAATAATGTGAAAAAAGTAAACAGTGTAACCTAAGTGTATAATGTGAAAAAGTGAACAGAGTAACCTAAGTGAATATTGTGAAAAAGTGAACAGAGTAACCTAAGTGAATATTGTGAAAAAAGTGAACAGTGTAACCTAAGTGAATAATGTGAAAAAAGTAAAAAGTCTAACTTAAGTGTATAATGTGAAAAAAGTGAACAGTGTAACCTAAGTGAATAATGTGAAAAAAGTGAACAGTGTAACCTAAGTGAATAATGTGAAAAAAGTAAACAGTCTAACTTAAGTGTATAATGTGAAAAAGTGAACAGTGTAACCTAAGTGAATATTGTGAAAAAAGTGAACAGTGTAACCTAAGTGAATAATGTGAAAAAGTGAACAGTGTAACCTAAGTGAATATTGTGAAAAAAGTGAACAGTGTAACCTAAGTGAATAATGTGAAAAAGTGAACAGTGTAACCTAAGTGAATATTGTGAAAAAGTGAACAGTGTAACCTAAGTGAATAATGTGAAAAAGTGAACAGTGTAACCTAAGTGAATAATGTGAAAAAGTGAACAGTGTAACCTAAGTGAATAAAGTGATGAAAGTGAACAGTGTAACCTAAGTGAATAATGTGATAAAAGTGAAAAGTGTAACATAAGTGAATAATGTGAAAAAGTGAACAGTCTAACTTAAGTGTATAATGTGAAAAAGTGAACAGAGTAACCTAAGTGAATATTGTGATAAAAGTGAACAGTGTAACCTAAGTGTATAATGTGAAAAAGTGAACAGTGTAACCTAAGTGAATAATGTGAAAAAGTGAACAGAGTAACCTAAGTGAATAAAGTGATGAAAGTGAACAGTGTAACCTAAGTGAATAATGTGAAAAAGTGAACAGAGTAACCTAAGTGAATAATGTGATAAAAGTGAACAGTGTAACCTAAGTGAATAATGTGAAAAAAGTGAACAATGTAACCTAAGCAAATAATGTGAAAAAAGTGAGCAATGTAACCTAAGCAAATAATATGAAAAAAGTGAAAAGTGTAACCTAAGTGTATAATGTGAAAAAGTGAACAGTGTAACCTAAGTGAATATTGTGAAAAAAGTGAACAGTGTAACCTAAGTGAATAATGTGAAAAAAGTGAACAGTGTAACCTAAGTGAATAATGTGAAAAAAGTGAACAATGTAACCTAAGCAAATAATGTGAAAAAAGTGAAAAGTGTAACCTAAGTGAATAATGTGAAAAAAGTGAACAATGTAACCTAAGCAAATAATGTGAAAAAAGTGAAAAGTGTAACCTAAGTGAATATTGTGAAAAAGTGAACAGAGTAACCTAAGTGAATATTGTGAAAAAAGTGAACAGTGTAACCTAAGTGAATAATGTGAAAAAAGTGAACAGTGTAACCTAAGTGTATAATGTGCAAAAGTGAACAGTGTAACCTAAGTGAATATTGTGAAAAAGTGAACAGAGTAACCTAAGTGAATATTGTGAAAAAAGTGAACAGTGTAACCTAAGTGTATAATGTGATAAAAGTGAACAGTGTAACCTAAGTGAATATTGTGAAAAAGTGAACAGAGTAACCTAAGTGAATATTGTGAAAAAAGTGAACAGTGTAACTTAAGTGAATAATGTGAAAAAAGTAAACAGTCTAACTTAAGTGTATAATGTGACAAAGTGAACAGTGTAACCTAAGTGAATAATGTGAAAAAGTGAACAGAGTAACCTAAGTGAATAATGTGAAAAAAGTAAACAGTCTAACTTAAGTGAATAATGTGAAAAAGTGAACAGAGTAACCTAAGTGAATAAAGTGATGAAAGTGAACAGTGTAACCTAAGTGAATAATGTGAAAAAGTGAACAGAGTAACCTAAGTGAATAAAGTGATGAAAGTGAACAGTGTAACCTAAGTGAATATTGTGAAAAAAGTGAACAGTGTAACCTAAGTGAATAATGTGAAAAAAGTAAACAGTCTAACTTAAGTGTATAATGTGAAAAAAGTGAACAGTGTAACCTAAGTGAATAATGTGAAAAAAGTGAACAGTGTAACCTAAGTGAATAATGTGAAAAAAGTAAACAGTCTAACTTAAGTGTATAATGTGAAAAAGTGAACAGTGTAACCTAAGTGAATATTGTGAAAAAAGTGAACAGTGTAACCTAAGTGAATAATGTGAAAAAAGTAAACAGTCTAACTTAAGTGTATAATGTGAAAAAGTGAACAGTGTAACATAAGTGAATAATGTGAAAAAGTGAACAGAGTAACCTAAGTGAATAAAGTGATGAAAGTGAACAGTGTAACCTAAGTGTATAATGTGAAAAAAGTGAACAGTGTAACCTAAGTGTATAATGTGAAAAAGTGAACAGTGTAACCTAAGTGAATAATGTGAAAAAGTGAACAGAGTAACCCAAGTGAATAAAGTGATGAAAGTGAACAGTGTAACCTAAGTGTATAATGTGAAAAAAGTGAACAGTGTAACCTAAGTGAATAATGTGAAAAAGTGAACAGTGTAACCTAAGTGAATAATGTGAAAAAGTGAACAGTGTAACCTAAGTGAATAAAGTGATGAAAGTGAACAGTGTAACCTAAGTGTATAATGTGAAAAAAGTGAACAGTGTAACCTAAGTGTATAATGTGAAAAAGTGAACAGTGTAACCTAAGTGAATAATGTGAAAAAGTGAACAGAGTAACCCAAGTGAATAAAGTGATGAAAGTGAACAGTGTAACCTAAGTGTATAATGTGAAAAAAGTGAACAGTGTAACCTAAGTGAATAATGTGAAAAAGTGAACAGTGTAACCTAAGTGAATAATTTGAAAAAGTGAACAGTGTAACCTAAGTGAATAAAGTGATGAAAGTGAACAGTGTAACCTAAGTGAATAATGTGATAAAAGTGAAAAGTGTAACCTAAGTGTATAATTTGAAAAAGTGAACAGTGTAACCTAAGTGAATAATGTGAAAAAGTGAACAGAGTAACCTAAGTGAATAAAGTGATGAAAGTGAACAGTGTAACCTAAGTGTATAATGTGAAAAAGTGAACAGTGTAACCTAAGTGAATAATGTGAAAAAGTGAACAGCGTAACCTAAGTGTATAATGTGATAAAAGTGAACAGTGTAACCTAAGTGAATAATGTGAAAAAGTGAACAGTGTAACCTAAGTGTATAATGTGAAAAAGTGAACAGTGTAACCTAAGTGAATAATGTGAAAAAGTGAACAGTGTAACCTAAGTGAATAATGTGAAAAAGTGAACAGTGTAACCTAAGTGAATAAAGTGATGAAAGTGAACAGTGTAACCTAAGTGTATAATGTGAAAAAAGTGAACAGTGTAACCTAAGTGAATAATGTGAAAAAGTGAACAGAGTAACCCAAGTGAATAAAGTGATGAAAGTGAACAGTGTAACCTAAGTGTATAATGTGAAAAAAGTGAACAGTGTAACCTAAGTGAATAATGTGAAAAAGTGAACAGTGTAACCTAAGTGAATAATGTGAAAAAGTGAACAGTGTAACCTAAGTGAATAAAGTGATGAAAGTGAACAGTGTAACCTAAGTGAATAATGTGATAAAAGTGAAAAGTGTAACCTAAGTGTATAATGTGAAAAAGTGAACAGTGTAACCTAAGTGAATAATGTGAAAAAGTGAACAGAGTAACCTAAGTGAATAAAGTGATGAAAGTGAACAGTGTAACCTAAGTGTATAATGTGAAAAAGTGAACAGTGTAACCTAAGTGAATAATGTGAAAAAGTGAACAGCGTAACCTAAGTGTATAATGTGATAAAAGTGAACAGTGTAACCTAAGTGAATAATGTGAAAAAGTGAACAGTGTAACCTAAGTGTATAATGTGAAAAAGTGAACAGTGTAACCTAAGTGAATAATGTGAAAAAGTGAACAGTGTAACCTAAGTGTATAATGTGATAAAAGTGAACAGCGTAACCTAAGTGTATAATGTGATAAAAGTGAACAGTGTAACCTAAGTGTATAATGTGAAAAAGTGAACAGTGTAACCTAAGTGAATAATGTGAAAAAGTGAACAGAGTAACCTAAGTGAATATTGTGATAAAAGTGAACAGTGTAACCTAAGTGTATAATGTGAAAAAGTGAACAGTGTAACCTAAGTGAATAATGTGAAAAAGTGAACAGAGTAACCTAAGTGAATAAAGTGATGAAAGTGAACAGTGTAACCTAAGTGAATAATGTGAAAAAAGTGAACAGTGTAACCTAAGTGAATAATGTGAAACAAGTGAACAGTGTAACCTAAGTGTATAATGTGAAAAAGTGAACAGTGTAACCTAAGTGAATAATGTGATGAAAGTGAACAGCGTAACCTAAGTGAATAATGTGAAAAAGTGAACAGTGTAACCTAAGTGAATAAAGTGATGAAAGTGAACAGTAAACCTAAGTGAATAATGTGATAAAAGTGAACAGTGTAACCTAAGTGTATAATGTGAAAAAGTGAACAGTGTAACCTAAGTGAATAATGTGAAAAAAGTGAACAGTGTAACCTAAGTGAATAATGTGAAAACAGTGAAAAGTGTAACCTAGGTGTATAATGTGATAAAAGTGAACAGTGTAACCTAAGTGAATAATGTGAAAAAAGTAAACAGTGTAACCTAAGTGTATAATGTGAAAAAGTGAACAGAGTAACCTAAGTGAATATTGTGAAAAAGTGAACAGAGTAACCTAAGTGAATATTGTGAAAAAAGTGAACAGTGTAACCTAAGTGAATAATGTGAAAAAAGTAAAAAGTCTAACTTAAGTGTATAATGTGAAAAAAGTGAACAGTGTAACCTAAGTGAATAATGTGAAAAAAGTGAACAGTGTAACCTAAGTGAATAATGTGAAAAAAGTAAACAGTCTAACTTAAGTGTATAATGTGAAAAAGTGAACAGTGTAACCTAAGTGAATATTGTGAAAAAAGTGAACAGTGTAACCTAAGTGAATATTGTGAAAAAAGTGAACAGTGTAACCTAAGTGAATAATGTGAAAAAGTGAACAGTGTAACCTAAGTGAATATTGTGAAAAAAGTGAACAGTGTAACCTAAGTGAATAATGTGAAAAAGTGAACAGTGTAACCTAAGTGAATATTGTGAAAAAGTGAACAGTGTAACCTAAGTGAATAATGTGAAAAAGTGAACAGTGTAACCTAAGTGAATAAAGTGATGAAAGTGAACAGTGTAACCTAAGTGAATAATGTGATAAAAGTGAAAAGTGTAACATAAGTGAATAATGTGAAAAAGTGAACAGTCTAACTTAAGTGTATAATGTGAAAAAGTGAACAGAGTAACCTAAGTGAATATTGTGATAAAAGTGAACAGTGTAACCTAAGTGTATAATGTGAAAAAGTGAACAGTGTAACCTAAGTGAATAATGTGAAAAAGTGAACAGAGTAACCTAAGTGAATAAAGTGATGAAAGTGAACAGTGTAACCTAAGTGAATAATGTGAAAAAGTGAACAGAGTAACCTAAGTGAATAATGTGAAACAAGTGAACAGTGTAACCTAAGTGTATAATGTGAAAAAGTGAACAGTGTAACCTAAGTGAATAATGTGATGAAAGTGAACAGCGTAACCTAAGTGAATAATGTGAAAAAGTGAACAGTGTAACCTAAGTGAATAAAGTGATGAAAGTGAACAGTAAACCTAAGTGAATAATGTGATAAAAGTGAACAGTGTAACCTAAGTGAATAATGTGAAAAAAGTGAACAATGTAACCTAAGCAAATAATGTGAAAAAAGTGAGCAATGTAACCTAAGCAAATAATATGAAAAAAGTGAAAAGTGTAACCTAAGTGTATAATGTGAAAAAGTGAACAGTGTAACCTAAGTGAATATTGTGAAAAAAGTGAACAGTGTAACCTAAGTGAATAATGTGAAAAAAGTGAACAGTGTAACCTAAGTGAATAATGTGAAAAAAGTGAACAATGTAACCTAAGCAAATAATGTGAAAAAAGTGAAAAGTGTAACCTAAGTGAATATTGTGAAAAAGTGAACAGAGTAACCTAAGTGAATATTGTGAAAAAAGTGAACAGTGTAACCTAAGTGAATAATGTGAAAAAAGTGAACAGTGTAACCTAAGTGTATAATGTGCAAAAGTGAACAGTGTAACCTAAGTGAATATTGTGAAAAAGTGAACAGAGTAACCTAAGTGAATATTGTGAAAAAAGTGAACAGTGTAACCTAAGTGTATAATGTGATAAAAGTGAACAGTGTAACCTAAGTGAATATTGTGAAAAAGTGAACAGAGTAACCTAAGTGAATATTGTGAAAAAAGTGAACAGTGTAACCTAAGTGAATAATGTGAAAAAAGTAAACAGTCTAACTTAAGTGTATAATGTGACAAAGTGAACAGTGTAACCTAAGTGAATAATGTGAAAAAAGTGAACAGTGTAACTTAAGTGAATAATGTGAAAAAAGTAAACAGTGTAACCTAAGTGAATAATGAGAAAAAGTGAACAGTGTAACCTAAGTGAATAATGTGAAAAAGTGAGTGAGTAACCTAAGTGAATAAAGTGATGAAAGTGAACAGTGTAACCTAAGTGAATAAAGTGATGAAAGTGAACAGTGTAACCTAAGTGAATAAAGTGATGAAAGTGAACAGTGTAACCTAAGTGAATAAAGTGATGAAAGTGAACAGTGTAACCTAAGTGAATAAAGTGATGAAAGTGAACAGTGTAACCTAAGTGAATAAAGTGATGAAAGTGAACAGAGTAACCTAAGTGAATATTGTGAAAAAAGTGAACAGTGTAACCTAAGTGAATAATGTGAAAAAAGTAAACAGTCTAACTTAAGTGTATAATGTGACAAAGTGAACAGTGTAACCTAAGTGAATAATGTGAAAAAAGTGAACAGTTTAACTTAAGTGAATAATGTGAAAAAAGTAAACAGTGTAACCTAAGTGAATAATGAGAAAAAGTGAACAGTGTAACCTAAGTGAATAATGTGAAAAAAGTGAACAGTGTAACTTAAGTGAATAATGTGAAAAAAGTAAACAGTCTAACTTAAGTGTATAATGTGACAAAGTGAACAGTGTAACCTAAGTGAATAATGTGAAAAAAGTGAACAGTGTAACTTAAGTGAATAATGTGAAAAAAGTAAACAGTGTAACCTAAGTGAATAATGAGAAAAAGTGAACAGTGTAACCTAAGTGAATAATGTGAAAAAGTGAGTGAGTAACCTAAGTGAATAAAGTGATGAAAGTGAACAGTGTAACCTAAGTGAATAAAGTGATGAAAGTGAACAGTGTAACCTAAGTGTATAATGTGAAAAAGTGAACAGTGTAACCTAAGTGAATTAAGTGATGAAAGTGAACAGTGTAACCTAAGTGAATAAAGTGATGAAAGTGAACAGTGTAACCTAAGTGAATAAAGTGATGAAAGTGAACAGTGTAACCTAAGTGAATAAAGTGATGAAAGTGAACAGTGTAACCTAAGTGAATAAAGTGATGAAAGTGAACAGTGTAACCTAAGTGAATAATGTGATAAAAGTGAACAGTGTAACCTAAGTGTATAATGTGAAAAAGTGAACAGAGTAACCTAAGTGAATAAAGTAATGAAAGTTAACAGTGTAACCTAAGTGTATAATGTGACAAAGTGAACAGTGTAACCTAAGTGAATAATGTGAAAAAAGTGAACAGTTTAACTTAAGTGAATAATGTGAAAAAAGTAAACAGTGTAACCTAAGTGAATAATGAGAAAAAGTGAACAGTGTAACCTAAGTGAATAATGTGAAAAAAGTGAACAGTGTAACTTAAGTGAATAATGTGAAAAAAGTAAACAGTCTAACTTAAGTGTATAATGTGACAAAGTGAACAGTGTAACCTAAGTGAATAATGAGAAAAAGTGAACAGTGTAACCTAAGTGAATAATGTGAAAAAGTGAGTGAGTAACCTAAGTGAATAAAGTGATGAAAGTGAACAGTGTAACCTAAGTGAATAAAGTGATGAAAGTGAACAGTGTAACCTAAGTGTATAATGTGAAAAAGTGAACAGTGTAACCTAAGTGAATTAAGTGATGAAAGTGAACAGTGTAACCTAAGTGAATAAAGTGATGAAAGTGAACAGTGTAACCTAAGTGAATAAAGTGATGAAAGTGAACAGTGTAACCTAAGTGAATAAAGTGATGAAAGTGAACAGTGTAACCTAAGTGAATAAAGTGATGAAAGTGAACAGTGTAACCTAAGTGAATAATGTGATAAAAGTGAACAGTGTAACCTAAGTGTATAATGTGATGAAAGTGAACAGTGTAACCTAAGTGTATAATGTGAAAAAGTGAACAGTGTAACCTAAGTGAATAAAGTGATGAAAGTGAACAGTGTAACCTAAGTGAATAAAGTGATGAAAGTGAACAGTGTAACCTAAGTGAATAAAGTGATGAAAGTGAACAGTGTAACCTAAGTGAATAAAGTGATGAAAGTGAACAGTGTAACCTAAGTGAATAAAGTGATGAAAGTGAACAGTGTAACCTAAGTGAATAATGTGATAAAAGTGAACAGTGTAACCTAAGTGTATAATGTGATGAAAGTGAACAGTGTAACCTAAGTGAATAAAGTGATGAAAGTGAACAGTGTAACCTAAGTGAATAAAGTGATGAAAGTGAACAGTGTAACCTAAGTGAATAAAGTGATGAAAGTGAACAGTGTAACCTAAGTGAATAATGTGAAAAAGTGAACAGTGTAACCTAAGTGAATAAAGTGATGAAAGTGAACAGTGTAACCTAAGTGAATAAAGTGATGAAAGTGAACAGTGTAACCTAAGTGAATAATGTGATGAAAGTGAACAGTGTAACCTAAGTGAATAATGTGATGAAAGTGAACAGTGTAACCTAAGTGTATAATGTGAAAAAGTGAACAGTGTAACCTAAGTGAATAAAGTGATGAAAGTGAACAGTGTAACCTAAGTGAATAAAGTGATGAAAGTGAACAGTGTAACCTAAGTGAATAATGTGATGAAAGTGAACAGTGTAACCTAAGTGAATAAAGTGATGAAAGTGAACAGTGTAACCTAAGTGAATAAAGTGATGAAAGTGAACAGTGTAACCTAAGTGAATAATGTGATAAAAGTGAACAGTGTAACCTAAGTGTATAATGTGATGAAAGTGAACAGTGTAACCTAAGTGTATAATGTGAAAAAGTGAACAGTGTAACCTAAGTGAATAAAGTACTTTGGTAATAAATATATGTTTAATGACACTTTTAAGAAATATGCTAAACACAAGCAAACTTTATGTCGAGTTTTAATGTATTTATATGTGCAATATATTTATGCAATATACAATATATATATACAATGCAATATATTTTAAATATTTATGTATTTATCATTTAAATACTTTCAAAAGTAAGATATTTTGAAAAAAACACTTAACTTTTAAAATGTACCAACTTAAAATGTATTATAAACATTTGTCAACTATTAATAAAGGGATATTTCACTCTGAAGGCAAGGCAAGGCAAGGCAAGTTTATTTGTATAGCACATTTCATACACAGTGGCAATTCAAAGTGCTTTACAGAGAAATGAAGTTAAAATATTCATAAGTGAATAAAATAAAAATAAAAATATATATAGTATAACAGTTATAATAGGAATTAAAATAAAATAAAAATTAGAGAAAAAAAATTAAATGAAATGAAAATAAAGCCATCTTTTACTCACCCTGCTGTTGTTCCAATGCCCTATGTCCTTCTATTGTTTTCAGACCTCAAAAGGAGAAATTTTGAAACACGTCCTGCACGTGCTCCTCCATATAATGGCAGTGATTGGCGACCAGGCTAAAACTTTAAAAAAGGATACAAAATTATCACGCAATTATACAGGGAGACTCGTATGGAACATATGGATATATACGCCATATATGGAAAGTGGAACGAAAGAATTTATAAAAGTATAGAATATAATGGCATATTTCTAATAGGGGCTCATTGTAACGCAGTGTTAAAACACACCCCACCCCATCTGCTTGTGTCTTCTACTGTTAGATCAGCATTAAGAACGATCTCAACTGTTAAATAACAGATATAAGATTACAATAATATCCGATTTGTCTTATTTTAAATAAACACAAAAAACAGAGATGAAAACTAAACTTAAGTAAGAAATGTACTTTTGCTATGGTTAAATACATGTTCAGTAATAAATACATGTTCAGTGATATCTTCCAGAGATTTTTTATTTTTGGAGCAATTTTTTCTCTAAATAATGTTGATATGGCAACTAGTAAATACACTAAGTTTCGTCATCCTGGCATGTGTGGAAAGGGTTAAAACATGCGTGTTATAACTAACCCCGCGTTAGGTTGTGCCCTGCTCTCCCCTACATTTGAAAAGAAGGAAACCCAGGAAACCACACAAGCAGTGTGCAAGCTACACTCTATTTCAGTGAACTCTTGAGTACAAATCTGTGGCAGTCCAGTCATGTGACTGGAGCTGTGACTCATCCTGACACACCTAGACACCTGTAGCTTGACTCTGAACAGTGAATTTCTCTTGCTTATGACTAACCCCTCACATTTGTGGAGGAGCTGATGTCACACATCAGAACTCTATGACTACAATAAATGTTTACCCAATGTAGCCCATGCATACAGTCCTTATCTGTATATAGGCTAGTTGTTGAGGAGGTATTTTTTCCGAGGTATACATAATAAATGTTGTTAAATAATTGACTAATAGAGTATTAACACTACTTAAAGTGCTGCAAGGTTATCTTCTTATCTGAGCTGCCCAGCCTGCGGTCTGTCACCACTCGCTGTATTAGGTGAGAAATGTTAAACAATGAAAAGATTATCAGCCAGAGCGTAGCTTTAGGAGGGGAAGAGACAGGGCAAGAGAAGGAGACTGAGAGAAAGAGGGATGAAATGAGGAGAGCAGGTATGACAGATAATCTACTGCCCACTAACATGGTTTTGAAAGCTATTTATTATATATTTTTTAGCCTTCAAACATCTTAAAATGCACATATGTAGATCAGAGAAATCTACATTTTCCCCCAAAATAGCTCAAAGTTTGGGACCTTACTGGTTTTAAAACTCCTTAAGGCAGTTGCATGCTCAAAAGTTGTTGTCCTTCTTTGCTTGGACCTCATATCTGGAGTTAATGCATTTATGCTGTTAATTTGTTGCAGCCTGGAATATTTATATATACTTAATATTAAAATAGAATATTGAGACAGTATATACTCATTGTATCTCTGTGTTTTGAAGATTTTGTTTAAAAAAAACAAAAAAAAACAACGAATTGTGGCACCAAGATTGGCTATAGGGGGCCCTTGGGTTTGTTATAACCCCAGGGCCCTACATGTTCTTCTACATGTTTCCCGGAAGGTCCGGGAGTCTCCCGGAATATTGCACGCAACAGGAGCAGGGATAAGAGGTTAAAAACTATTTTAGGGTGACTTTATTGTTTATTATACCGGGTTGGGAGGCTAGCTTTTCTTGCCTTCTGGTGGTGGTATTTCGTACACAGTGTGGTTTGCCGCTAATAACCTGTGTGTGTGTGTGTGTGTGTGTGTGTGTGTGTGTGTGTGTGTGTGTGTGTGTGTGTGTGTGTGTGTGTGTGTGTGTGTGTGTGTGTGTGTGTGTGTGTGTGTGTGTGTGTGTGTGTGTGTGTGTGTGTGTGTGTGTGTGTGTGTGTGTGTGTGTGTGTGTGTGTGTGTGTGTGTGTGTGTGTGTGTGTGTGTGTGTGTGTGTGTGTGTGTGTGTGTGTGTGTGTGTGTGTGTGTGTGTGTGTGTGTGTGTGTGTGTGTGTGTGTGTGTGTGTGTGTGTGTGTGTGTGTGTGTGTGTGTGTGTGTGTGTGTGTGTGTGTGTGTGTGTGTGTGTGTTTTGGGATAAATCACCTCCCCTGCTACGGGTCGGGTAAGCCTCAGTAGTCGTGATTTAATTTTCGTGTGTAGAAAGTGTCCCCCTTTGATACATGGACTCTCCCAGTCACCTCCCAGATCACATGAAGATTGTATATAGGCTAGTTGTTGAGTAAAATAGTGTATTAGTCCATATCAGAGGAGTTCTTATCAATTGTGCATGTGCATGCCTCACACTGTAAATAACCATTTACTTTAATGCATTTGGCAGACGCTTTTATCCAAAGCGACTTACAGTGCACTTATTATATACAGCAACGTGGAGTAAAGTGCCTTCCTCAAGGACACACTGGTGGTGACTGCTGGGATTGAACCAGCAACCTTCTGCATATCAGTTCAGTGGTTTAACCCACTGGACCACCATCTCCAGATCATTATTGAACATTCTCGGCCAATGCAAAGACAAACGCTCTCTGTCTGTATCTGTATTTCATTTAATGTTACTTACATTATTATATTCTGCAACTGTGACATAACCGTCATTCCATATTTATGTCAATTACTGTCAGTTTTAGTCATTTTCATTCCTTATAAACACAGATGCACGTTGCATCTCAGGTGGGTAGCGTGCATGTGCTCTAAATTTGTTTATATCTCCGTGTGACCGCAAAAGTCTGATGCCAGCTTGGCCCTTTGGTGGCTAAACGAATGGGTCTTATCAAGAGCCCTCTGGTGGTGTTAATGTTTCACAAAATATAGTTTTAAGTCCTTTTCAGGCGAGAATGTAGTTGTTTAAAGCTCAAATCTGTGGTTTATTTATAAACTTGATCTGCCGTTTTCGGAGTTGTGAGCTCCAGTGGATCAGCGGCGCTCAATCGCTCATTAACCCCACCGAGAGGTGCCTTTCCTCAGCCAGTCCTTCTGCCGTCTGCCGCTGGCTCTGATGTCTCTGTAGTGGTTAAACATAAGATATGATTCGTCTGGTGTAGATCTAACGGCTGATCTTTGCTCTCATTAATCTATAATTTGTTCCCTGATAGATCGTTTTGTCTGAGGGCAAAGTGAAGTTTCATAACTTTATATTTGTAAGCTATTAAACTTTACCGTTGTAGTCTCCTAGCGCTGACTTTGTTTGACTGAATTGCTTTATTTATTGTATAGCTTCTTATACCTTTTACTTATACTTTTATAATGGCTATTGATCACATATAAACTGACATTTAACAAAAAGAGACTGGGTTGTGTTTTATGTCATATTTCATTTATTACACTGATAATCATAGCCTATATTATGCACACATTAATGTGTGTTTTTTTAAAATGTAAACGAAAAGGCTGGGTTTTTTATATTTCGTTTTGTTATAAACATGCATTGAAGATAATATGCATTGCCTGCACTACATTTGTGTGGCTATAATATGTTTAATATTTTTTTTAATGAAAATTAAAAGAGGTAGAGTGGTGTTTTATCATATATTTCGTTTTATTGTAGCCTAAAATATACAAATAAATACTGAGTGATACTGTCAAGAACGCTGCTTGTCCATTAGCAGAGGAGGCGGACTAGTGTCCCGTCCTCGGGAGTTCGTTCTCCGGAGTCAAACTGGGTAAGTCACAGACGCAAGTCAGAAGTTTGAGTATGAAATATGTCATAAAACACCACTGCCTCATTTCATAAAAAAAAAAAACATTCTTAAACATAATAGCCTCACGAATGTGATTAGGCCAATGTAGCTAGGCCTACATTGATTATCTTATATATTTATAATAGAACGAAGTATAAAACACCCTGCCTCTTTTCGTTTACAGTTAAAATAATATATTAAACATTAATATGTGGTTTAGGTAAGGTGACCAGATTTCTGAAATGGAAACCAGGGACATTTCCTATTTGAGAACACAAGTACAGACAAGAACGCATATTGAGAGACGGCCAGAATCTCAGATGTTTCTCCGTCGCTCTGCATACGTCATCTCCCTCATCGCTCTGATTGGTTTTAGGTCTATCCAATTGCGCCGAGAGGCATTTGAGCGATGCCCGTTGGTGACGCCCCTTTGGAAATGATTTGTCTATGAAGCTTTGCCAGATCATAACTCAGTTACTACTGAGAATGGTCTGGTTTTAACCAGGCTAGAAACACGTTGGGAATTTAATCATTTGACGAGTGCAAATACAGAAACGCACTGGCTCTTTTGCCAAATCTTTTTCGCTAATAAGATGCTATTATTACAATTTCTTACAGTGGATTACAGATCCTAGATCAGCAGTGTTGGGCAGCTTTTCCCTCTAAAAGCAATAAGCCGAAGCAGTAAATCCTGAGTGCCAGTGGGTTTGAGTGTGAAAATGACACGCTATTATCAAGTCCATCTCCCTCGGTCCGGAGGCGGGCACAGGGATGTCCATGGGGTCCGTGGCCAAGCCTCCCCTAGTCTATGCTAAAAGGGCCAATCATGGGCGGGGTTTCCCTACTCTCACATAAGAGTATGGGGAAATATGAAACAGCGTGCCATTAGAGATTGATAATGATTGATGGGGATTATAAAGTATTGGGTGGATTTTAACCATTACAGGCTGGTTGTTTACACACGCTGTGGACACATGTGTTCAAACACCTTATAAAAGTGAATTTTTCATAATGTTTCCCCTTTAAACCCTTAAGCCTGAAGTGTACTATCGGCGGGTAGTTTTGAGTCTTTACTTTTGCATATATCACACAGAAAAAAAGAGTTCCACGGCCAAGTCTCTCATTTGATCTCAATGGGACTTCCTTGTAAAATAAAGGAAAAATAAAAAAAAGCTGAAAAATTAAATGTTTACTTTGATATTGTTGATAATATTTCAAGATGAACACTTACTGGACTGAAGCAACTTATTGTAGGTTTACTCGATTCTTGTAGATTTACTTTGAAAAAAATCATGTTGAAATGTTGGTATCAAATGTGTCATTGTTTTGAAGAACGCTGCCTTTCATTAAATGTCTTTAACAGTGACGGGTTGCGCTGCCTCTGTGGTGCCAAGTTTGTGGCAGGTCTCTGTGGGTCTGCTGAAAGATTTTACCCCAGTGATCATGTTTATGATCCCTGGATGAGGCGTTTTGCAGAGGTCGAAGTAGCATTCGTATTTGGAAAAATCGGTGGGAGCAATACGTTTGTTATATTTATAATGTGCATATGTTGGGCACAATATATCTTGAGATGTGCATGTTGCAGAGCGCCCCCTTGAGGAATATGTTAAATAGTCATTCTAGTGTACTAAAGACTTTTTTGTAGTGATTTTACTGTACTTTGCCATCACAGTGCAAACCAGATTACCAAAAAAAAATGTAATTATTGGTGTTGTTTTAAAGACAAGCTTCACTAAAATTATCTCTTTTTTATTAGACAATAATATTATATTTTGTCTTGGTGGTGATCAGTGGCACGAACTCCTGCACGTTCTCTTAATCACAGACAGAGCCGGATTAACGCAAAGGCAAACTAGGCACGTGCCTAGGGCCCGATTGGCGGGATGGGGCCCAGACAGAGTCTACAATCTACAATTTATTTCAATATTTATTAATTAACTAAAAATAGTGACGATGTTTATCTTAACCATAGACTGTTACATTATGTCACATTAACGCCAGCCCGTGACTGTATTTATATAGAGGCGCCAGCCAGTTAAGACCGAGGAGACGTCAGTGGCGGGCAGAGGTTAGAAACAAAGCTAGCAGGCAGGTGTGTTTTTTAAGTAGGCTAACATTCAAGATGCTTTCGGGTGCGGCAAAACGTAAAAAGAAAAAAAATGAAGAGGAACAAAAGAAGAGACAGCGGGGGGCTTTACAGAAGTTTCTGTCGGGCAGCCGTCCGACAGCTGTGAACCTGCTCGAGTCAGCAGAGCCAGGCCCGGAGACACGGCCCGAAGACGCGGTGGAAGATGCGGCGGTAATATCTGTAGACCAGTGGCGGCTACTGGTCTGTCAGAGAGGGGAAGCTCATTTTCGGCCTACATCATAAAATTGTCTATTTATTTAAAAGTAAATTCTGCCCTACGTTCCTTTTCAAGAAAATGGTCTATGACCCTGTCGTACCAACTAGGAGTCTTTCAGTCAGTCAGCCAGCTAACTTTGTCATACCAGGAGAGCTGAAAAGACCTGTTATTTTCCCCTATCTTTTGCACTAAATCAATCTTAGGTGTTGATCTGCCCTGCTGTTTAATTCTAAGTTTTTCCTCGTAAGGAACACTTTCAAATGGCTTCGCCAAAATCAGGTCGACAATATTAGCACCGTCTGCCATCGTGCGCAGTTTCACCCACGACGCTAGCCTAGCCTACTAACGTTATATGAATGAATGAAGGAATGAACGATCTAAAAAAAAATTTAAACTCTGTAAAACTGAAACAAGGAATGTGGTGTATAATTGTGTGAAATGTATGATGAAAATCAAGCAATTTCGCCAAGCAAATATCAAAGAAATAGGTTGCAGCAGTTTTTATTTCGACTGAACTTGAGAAATCCGCGATGGGACTGAGCGCGAATAGCTTCAGTGATTCCTTATAGTACAGAATCGCTGTCAGTCAAAGGGAGATGCAGTCTTTCGACAGACCCTCCAATCATCACGCAGAAGCTCGGCGTCCGGGCCAGTCCACTCCCCATTCACCCCCAGATACCCCTTTTCCACCAAGGCAGTGCTAGAGCTAGATCGGAGCCAGAGCTAGTCCCAGTTCATAGTTGGTTCAACTGAGGAGCCTGCTAAGAACCGTTTGCGTTTCCACAGGCTAGAGAGCCACAACAGAGCCAGGTCTTACGTCACTGTATACGTCTCATCTTTCTCAGCAACGCTAGCGGGAAACACACACACACCAGGCTTGTTTGAGATGCATCGGCGCTGCGCAGACCGATCCACGTATAATATTTAAAAAAACGCATGAGTGAATCAAAAGCATAAGGAGTCATGTGCTCTCGCTGGACTCGTGATCGGTCTCTGCACAGCACCGCTGCGAACAAGCCTTCCATCAACAATGCAAACGTTGCGTTACTATTGATTCACATGGCTTTACGATCCTACATCGGCATCAAAACACAACGAAAACACAGCGAATCCAACGCATTCGTGCAGTTCGCCGTAATTTGTATAGACGGAGATTACAAACGAGCAGCAGCTGTTAGCTCCATTAGCTGCTATTTCAACAATGGCGGATCTCAAGTCTGTGTTCGTCTTGTTGACCCCGCCCCCAGTGCCTGACGTAATCGTTCTTACTTCTAGCCCTGTTTTAGCCCAGCAATGTTTTGGTGCTACTTAAGAACCACTTTTCCTGGCTCGGAGCTGGAGCTTTGGGTGTGGAAACACAAAGAACCGATTTGGAACTAGGCTCTGGCTCCAATCTAGCTCTGGCTCTGCTTTGGTGGAAAAGGGGTATATGTAACTGGCTTTATGCACAGCTGCACTACTTCCTGAACTTCAGCCAGCTCCTTTGTTTCCTGTCTGCCATTATTGGACAAACTGATTAATCCAGGTGTGTCTGATTATTGTTGTTGTGACTACAGAGGTCAAACACACCTGGATTAATCAGTTTGTCCAATAATGGCAGACAGGAAACAAAGGAGCTGGCTGAAGTTCAGGAAGTAGTGCAGCTGTGCATAAAGCCAACTGATTCTGAACGAACTCGTCTTTGAGATGAACGTTTTCTAACTCATTTTTAGTCAATAAAATATTAATACAATAGTACATATTTGACCATTAATTTTGTGACATTATAAGGGAAGCCGAGCTTCCCTTGCAGTCTTAAAAAAATCGCCACTGCTGTAGACCTGGAAGACATAAAACTTTTAAGCTGTGAATATAAAAAAAAAACATGTTTTGAGGGAATCTGGTGTTTTTCACAATTCTTGAAATGTAAGAAGTATTCCATCCATATACAAGTCTTTAATAGTCTGAATACCTTTAGTTTTCCACAGTTTAAATCCTCCATCCTTATATTTATTATTATTTATTGTTAGACAGTTTCTAAATGGTCTTGATGAATGTGAAGGGGTCATGTTTGCCTTCTTGTTCTTAATTACAACATTTATAAATGTTGTAAGCTATTGCATTTTGCAGAAAATCTTAATTAAATGTGTTGATTAAATGTAAACAGAGCAAATAAGATAAACTTATTTGCTTTGTTTACATAGTTTACTGACACCTATTGGTTATTTACTGGTACTACTGCCTTAACAATGACACTCCCAATGGATGAGGATAATTTAATAGCATTTAATAGAGCCGTGTAATGACATATAAATAATGAATATCAAAAAATAGTCTGATAGACTGTTTAATATACAACACAACCAATTTGTAACTAAAGACTATGCTATGTAAAATGTGAATTAACTTTTATTAGTAACTTTGGTAAGTTTCAGATTTCAGTTCATAAATAACATCGATGGAGGGGGGGCCAAAAAATGCAGCCTGCCTAGTGTAGTCCGTTTATTTAATCCGGCTCTGATCACAGAATAAACATCTGGAATGAGAACTGGAGGCCAATCAGACTCTTTATGTTGCAACAGCCGGTCAGCAGTCAATACACTCAATTCATCGATTGACATTGAAAGGCATGCAGTGAAGGTGTAAAGTCATGTGACTAGTGGAACTAAGAGAGAAATTATCCTTCCAAAGTGAACGTCTAAATTCTTCTAGATTTATGGTCTGTATTCGTGAAAAGCTGTGATGAAATGTTCATTGTTGAAAGGTTTTTAGCTGCCCTCTAGCAGGTAACGTCTGATTCTGTGGTCAACGTGTCACTTCCTGATGAAAGTCAGAGAGACTTTAAGTCTTCACTGAATGTTCATCAGATCAGGTCGAGGATCATCATCGAGTTACAACACAGCGATACCTGAAAATTGTTCATAATGTCCAGCAGCGTCTGGCTATTGATGGTGTTTTTCATCAGGATGGAGGGTAGGATAAATCTTTTAATTATGATGTTCTTTTTATGATTATTTTTTCAGTGGTTGTACTGAAAAACATGATCTGAAACCATAGAGAGTGTCATGGGTTAGTCTGGAGAAACATGAAACTTAATGAGGATGAGAAATATAAACTTGCTTTGTCCTTTTTAGATTTATATGTAGAAATTGTATCACTAGTTTTCAGGAAAGAAATAAATAGGTCAATCTGTGGGTGTTGCCATGACAGTGACATAATGTAAATATATATATATATATATATATATATATATATATATATATATATATATATATATATATATATACAGTGAGGAAAATAAGTATTTGAACACCCTACTATTTTGCAAGTTTTCCCACTTAGAAATCATAGAGGGGTCTGAAATTGTCATCGCATGTCCACTGTGAGAGACATAATCTAAAAAAAAATCCAGAAATCACAATGTATGATTTTTTAACTATTTATTTGTATGATACAGCTGCAAATAAGTATTTGAACACCTGAGAAAATCAAAGTTAATATTTGGTACAGTAGCCTTTGTTTGCAATTACAGAGGTCAAACGTTTCCTGTAGTTGTTCAGCAGGTTTGCACTGCAGGAGGGATTTTGGTCCACTCCTCCACACAGATCTTCTCTAGATCAGTCAGGTTTCTGGCCTGTCGCTGAGAAACACGGAGTTGGAGCTACCTCCAAAGATTCTCTATTGGGTTTAGGTCTGGAGACTGGCTAGACCACGCCAGAACCTTGATATGCTTCTTACAGAGCCACTCCTTGGTTATCCTGGCTGTGTGCTTCGGGTCATTGTCATGTTGGAAGACCCAGCCTCGACCCATCTTCAATGCTCTAACTGAGGGAAGGAGGTTGTTCCCCAAAATCTCGCAATACATGGCCCCGGTCATCCTCTCCTTAATACAGTGCAGTCGCCCTGTCCCATGTGCAGAAAAACACCCCCAAAGCATGATGCTACCACCCCCATGCTTTACAGTAGGGATGGTGTTCTTGGGATGGTACTCATCCTTCTTCTTCCTCCAAACACGTTTAGTGGAATTATGACCAAAAAGTTCTATTTTAGTCTCATCTGACCACATGACTTTCTCCCATGATTCCTCTGGATCATCCAAATGGTCATTGGCAAACTTAAGACGGGCCTTGACATGTGCTGGTTTAAGCAGGGGAACCTTCCGTGCCATGCATGATTTCAAACCATGACGTCTTAGTGTATTACCAACAGTAACCTTGGAAACGGTGGTCCCAGCTCTTTTCAGGTCATTGACCAGCTCCTCCCGTGTAGTTCTGGGCTGATTTCTCACCTTTCTTAGGATCATTGAGACCCCACGAGATGAGGTCTTGCATGGAGCCCCAGTCCGAGGGAGATTGACAGTCATGTTTAGCTTCTTCCATTTTCTAATGATTGCTCCAACAGTGGACCTTTTTTCCCCAAGCTGCTTGGCGATTTCCCTGTAGCCCTTTCCAGCCTTGTGGAGGTGTACAATTTTGTCTCTAGTGTCTTTGGACAGCTCTTTGGTCTTGGCCATGTTAGTAGTTGGATTCTTACTGATTATATGGGGTGGACAGGTGTCTTTATGCAGCTAACGACCTCAAACAGGTGCATCTAATTTAGGATAATAAACGGAGTGGAGGTGGACATTTTAAAGGCAGACTAACAGGTCTTTGAGGGTCAGAATTCTAGCTGATAGACAGGTGTTCAAATACTTATTTGCAGCTGTATCATACAAATAAATAGTTAAAAAAATCATATTGTGATTTCTGGATTTTTTTTTTTAGATTATGTCTCTCACAGTGGACATGCACCTACGATGACAATTTCAGACCCCTCCATGATTTCCAAGTTGGAGAACTTGCAAAATAGCAGGGTGTTCAAATACTTATTTTCCTCACTGTATATGTATATGTATATAATATATATATATATATATATATATATATATATATATATATATATATATATATATATATATATATATATATATATATATATATATATATATATATATATACACACTAATTAAGTGAATATATAGGCTAATATAGTGAATATATAGGCTAAGGCTTATATAGTGAATATATATAAGCTAATATAATTATTATATAGGCTAATATAGTGAACATATAGGCTAATATAGTGAATATATAGGCTAATATAATGAATATATAGGCTAATATAGTGAATATGTAGGCTAATTTAGTGAATATATAGGCTAATATAATGAATGTATAGGCTAATATAGTCAATATATAGGCTAATATAGTGAAAATATAGGCTAATATCATGAATATATAGGCTAATATAATGAATATATAGACTAATATAATTAATATATAGGCTAATATAATTAATAATTAGGCTAATATAGTGAATATATAGGCTAATATAAGTAATATATAGGCTAATATAATGTATAGGCTAAGATAATGAATATATAGGCTAATATAATTAATATATAGGCTAATATAGGTGATATATTTAGTGAAAGAGTTGATTTCTCTAGTGAACTCCCAGCTGTGGACACTGAATGACTCCTGAGGTCATGTGATGCTGTGTGA
The DNA here is from genome assembly GCA_023566225.1 of Romanogobio albipinnatus. NCBI lineage: Eukaryota > Metazoa > Chordata > Actinopteri > Cypriniformes > Gobionidae > Romanogobio > Romanogobio albipinnatus. The sequence continues at coordinate 48,116,447 of CM042248.1, forward strand.
CTTTGTTCTCAAGCTGTTTTATTGACGTCTTTCAGCCATTGAAGTGATTACTGAGTGATTACACCACATATGATACGTTTCAGTAAGTGTGTATCCTCAACACACCTTCAGATATTAATTCATGTTTATTCTTTGACTATGACGAGATGATCGCATTCACTGACGCGTCCATACACATGATCAGTCACGTCACATTAAAGAGCCTCAAAACGGCATTTATCGCTTGAATTTCGTGAGAAAATGGACTGAATACTTCATATGTTCATGTGGGAACTCAGATTGAAGTGTGTTCCACACGTAAAACAAGCCGACTGTTGACTGTTAAAGATTGCAATCGTACCATTCGGTTCACACATGCACCAGAAGCCCTGTACCCGAAACGGTTTGGTACGAATATGCTGTGGCGGTGTTTGTTCTGTTTTAGCTTTTCAGTATATTTAGTTTAGTTTTATAATTTTAGAGTTAATAGATATTATCTAAATAGTGCTAATGCTAGGAAGTAACAGGCGTTCCACATGCCTCTGTGGGTAGTTGAGGTTTGTAGGCCTGTATATTATAGCACTAAACGTGTCTAACCAGTTTTAAAATTCTTTCTGATTTAGTGACTAGCGAGTGGGATGAGTTAAAGATTGTGATGGAGGGAGAAGTTCTCACTCTGCAAACAAGAAACACGGAGCTTGAGAGTCTCAGTGAAGCAACATGGCTGTTAGAAAGAGGGGATCTAACTGTCCGTATCGCACAGATGTATCAGGGTTTTGAACCCTTTTATGAGAGACTGACCGGCAGAGTGAAAATGGACCCAAAGACCGGAGCCCTGACCATCTGGAACATCAGCGCCAGTGACTCTGGACTGTATGAAGTTTCTATCCACACTCGATCCATCTACGAGAGAAGGTTCAAGGTTGATGTTTATGGTAAGTTTTAGCTGCAGGAGGAACAAAAGAAATAACAGAAACTATCAATAATGGTCAGGAAAAAAGAGATGTAATTTTTGCTTTTTTCAAATTGCTTTTGTCAGTATCTTAATATTTATTTAATGCCCACATTATCGAGTATTAGAACTATAAGACATAATTACAATAACCAACTCACATTGATTAAAGTTGCAATGTTTTTTTATATATATAGTGCATACATTCAAAATATTTCAGCTTTGGTTTCCCTGGAAATCCTATCTCAAAGTTTCTTCTTTTCTTAAAGGGCCAGTCTCTGTACCTGTCATCATGCCTCTAGTTACTGTAAACCGAGATAAAGGTGAGTCCCTCAACCTTTCTCAGTTTAGCAGACTTTCCAATTTACAAGTGAAGAGTAATGCATAACTAGTAAATCAACATTTGGTCATAATAATATTCAAACTGCTGTCAACATCTGCACACAGATAACACAAATAAGAAATGCACTTTCATATACTGTAGATGTCACCCTGATTGTATGTTGTGTCCTGCTTTTATTGTTAAAAAAAATATTTGCTTCAAAATGTTACAATATTTTATACTTTTATTTAAGACCAATACATCAAACTAACTAAATTCCAAGATACATCTAAATTCACTATCACCCAGTCCCTACAATGTGGATGCAATTTACAATCCAAAAAGAAAAGAAGCTGACAGAAAAAGAATCAACAAAGCAAACCACGGACAGGCAATCAAACAGAGTTACGACACTCCCATAGATTTCCAGAGGAACTGAGGAATGCGGTAAAGTGTGTCATGCATTGAACCCCATTCATTTCAAGCACACTCGTTGCCAAGTTGATGAAATCACTGCATATTTATCAACCTCTCAGGAATATTGATAGAAGTGGTATTTTATGAAGTGCTTTAGAGTTAATGTTTCTTGTTATATAATAGATAGTTAGACTCTAACTGCAGTTAGATAACGTGAGCAGCACTGCAACAGCTACTATATCCAGCTGCTATCGTCATATTTCAACAGTTTTTAGTCTCTCTGAGATCTTTCTGTCGAATGGGTTTCTATGAAGGACCCCATTCAAGGAATAACGAATCTACCCCCTGGATATAAAGAGTTGAATTAAATTGGTTGAATAGTTTTTTTTTAACACTATTTAAAACTTCTTTCTTGGGTTAAATTCTGTATAGCATTATTCATTTATATTCACCTGTTGTGTATGCTAGTATCATAAAACAGTCCTTCCAGAAAAATGCGGCTTTTTTTTGTGATTGTTGCGGGCAAAAATCCTTGATTATGCGGCACGTTTTCTAAAAAAATGCGATGGAAAATGCAGGATATTTATGCAATTTTATGCAATAAAAAACTGCGGTTTGATGAAAAAGAGAAAAAAAGCACTACATCACAGAAAAGGCTGGGAATATTTAAGTTCTCATCTTGTTTTATTGAAGACATTAATAACGGCTCAAATTGACAAAACATTGAGTCAAACAAGTTCTGTAGCTTTACAAAAGGAATATTCTACAACTTCTGAAAAAATGAATAAATAACTTCCTGCTTACAGACATTTGAGTGCTTCCAATGCACAAAGTGCAATCTCTTAAAGGGTTAGTTCACCCAGAAATGTAAATTCTGTCCTCATGTCGTTGGACACCCGTTGAAATCCGATGGCTCAGAAAGGCCTCCATTGGCTCAATGCACTGTGCACTCTCAAGACCCATAAAAGCACTAAAGACGTCGTTACAAAGTCCATCTCACTACAGTGGTTTTACAATAACTTTATGAAGTGATGAGAATAGTTTTTGTGCTAAAACCTAAATAACGACTTATATAGTGATGACAAATTTCAAAACACCGCATCATGAAGCTTCGAAGCGTTATGAATAAGTGAGTCGATTCATGATTCGGATTGCGTGTCAAACTGCTGAAATACGAGACTTTGGCGATCCAAACCGCTGAATCGACTCACTGATTCATAACGCTTCAAACCGCTGAATCGACTCACTGATTCATAACGCTCCAAACCGCTGAATCGACTCACTGATTCATAACGCTTCAAACCGCTGAATCGACTCACTGATTCATAACGCTTCGAAGCTTCATGATGCTGTGTTTTGAAATCGGTCAGCACACCGGGAAACTGCTTTGAGCGTCTTTTGCTGTTATTTTTGTTGGCAAATGGGAATTTGCGCTTCATCATGGTTTCACCGATATCTATGTTTCTCCACGGGGTTTGCAGCTTTTCAATGACGTTCACGTCGGGTAATTACGTCACTTCAAAACGTTCCCATGGCAACAGGGGGAAATGGCGGCTCTTGTGTGAAGTAAACGAACATTTTTCAACTTTCTGCTAATATATATGACTTTTTTGCAACGAAAATGCAGAGATTATGAAATCATGCTAGCCCCGCATATTTTGCAATCCAACCCAATGGTTGGGTTAAATGTTTGCTTAAAACAACCCAATTGCTGGGTTAAAACAACCCAATTGCTAGGTTAGTCCATTTTCAACCCAACTTGGGTTATTTTTAACCCAGCATTTCTTAGAGTGTACACAGCAAGCCAGTATTCAAAACCATCTCCTTACCTTAGCCCCATTCACAACGGTAAGCTTGTGATAATGTGTTATAATTACAGTGGTATGATGGATTTCTGCGGGAAATTCACGCATGTCTTTGCGTCATTACGTCACGTCTTTATACATAAAGAAAGAGTGCGGCTAGTAGTAGTAACGCACGTGAGGAGCATGAATGCCGCATGTTCTTTAGCGGATCATTTATAGCCTTTTCTCACAGCAGCCGGAGTAAATAAACTGACCGTTTTGATGGCGGATTGTAATCCAGAAAGGCCATCAATCATCAGTGGAGATTTACCTGCAGTCAAAAGCAAAAGATAAGACTGTACAGAATCTACAGGTAACGCTAATAAACACTAAATACACACAGTCACGCAATGCTTAGGCTGTTAATTAACAATTTGAGAACATTGTAAAACAATAATAATAATAATAATTTGCACGAATTGAGGTTATATGAGCGATAGGTAGATTTAATCACCGTTGGTTGCACGATTTATTGTAGTGTGTTGTTCCTAAAAGTGGCAGACATGTTACTTACTTGTTCAGAAGACACTTTCCGGTGAAACTTCTTATTTAGGTTATACTCCAAGATGTAGAATCTGTGACCGGTGCGGTGACTGAATGACAGCCACAAAACTCACAAAACATTAGATTCATCCGCGCTGAGGTGCCGCCGATGCACAAGTCACGTACAGATAACTCCGTAAATAACTGCAATTACAGGTTTCAAACAGAGATGGTGACATAGAGGCAAAACTTACAGACTGCAGCTTTAACAACATTCAAATTGTAAAAGAAATGACCACTAGAACCAGTAGATGGCGGAAGAGGAACACTAATTGGCTCATTAGCCATTTTCACTCCCTAACATTTTTTTTCCTGTTTAATAATTTTTTTATAGATTATCACATGACTATTATAATGGTCACTTTATTTGTACTGAAGTGTTAAATATATCGGCTAAATAACAAAAACGTCTGACTAAACTTCACAATAAATCTTTATTTAAATCTGTGCTTTGTTTGTTATAATGAGAGGATTTGAAGATAATGAGAAGATTCGTGTAAAACGTAAACTTGCACTAAATTTCATTCAGCATTTTGATCGATACTGAGCGGATTCTCATGGTAAATTAAACATTTATGATTGGTCGTTATTTTCAACAGAAATGCCCGTGATTGACTACAATACTCAACGCTGTAAAATCATGTTGTACTCGCATGACCGAAATAAAACACCCAGATCACTCAAGAAAAACATTAACATTGTCTTTTCTTTATCTCTCCCCAGAATACAATGCTACTGTAAAGCCTAGTCAATGCACATATTGTGTTAATATTTATTATATTATATAATCTATCCTGCTTAATCCTATTTAAATAGATTGACAGCAGATTGACAATAGTTCTTTGGAACTATTAAGAGCTGTATGAACCGCAAGATCAAATCGTGTCACGACTCACAACTACACAAACAACCTGTCTAACAGGTTTAACCACAGAAACCCCCCACCCCGCCCCCAATGTGTCATTGGTGCCGCGAGTCAAGGGTAACACAGGTTGTGATAAACTGGATAACAGAATCAAAGGTGAAAACTTACGATAAATTCAAAATCTTCTATAAATCCAATAAAGTATTCAGCTTGAGTCATCTCAATAATGAAATGTTGAATCATAAAGCAGCTCTACAGAAAACAGTTGGGTCATCATAGTGTCAGTTCAAGTTTTATTCTCATCTGATATTGTTAGAGTGGTCAAATCAATAATATATTACTAAATATAAAGTGTCTTATAACCCCAGCTAAGCAAGCCAAAGGCGACAGTGGAAAGGACTTCCAGATGGACTTCTCTTCTCCATCTACATGTCATCACTGGGATCTGCCATTCAGAAACATGGCTTTTCCTATCACTGCTATGCCGACGACACTCAACTCTACTTCTCATTTCAACCAGATGATCCCACGGTTGGTGTTCGTACCGCTGCCTGCCTAACAGACATTTCTGCCTGGATGAAGGAGCATCACCTGCAACTCAACCTTGCAAAGACAGAACTGCTTGTGGTCTCAGCCAATCCAGCACTTCATCATAATCTCTCCATTCAGCTAGGATCATCAACCATAACTCCGTCCAGGACAGCCAGGAATCTTGGAGTTGTGATTGATGATCAGCTAAAATTCACTGACCACATCACTGCAACAACCCGGTCCTGCAGATTTGCATTATACAATATTAGGAGGATCAGACCCTTCCTATCAGAGCAGGCCACTCAACTCTTGGTCCAAGCTCTTGTTCTCTCCAGACTGGACTACTGTAATGCTCTTCTAGCGGGCCTTCCGGCATGTACTATCAAACCCTTGCAGCTGATCCAGAATGCAGCGGCGAGAGTGATCTTTAACGAGCCGAAGAGGGCGCACGTCACGCCTCTCTTCATCAGTCTCCACTGGCTGCCAATAGCCGCTCGCATCAAATTCAAGACACTGGTGCTCGCCTACAAAGCAACCATTGGCTCTGCACCAATATACCTAAACTCGCTTGTTCAGACTTACACACCCTCCAGGAGCTTACGTTCTGCCAGTGAACGACGCCTTGTGGTGCCATCCCAAAGAGGCATGAAATCACTCTCACGGACCTTTTCCTGGACCGCCCCCACCTGGTGGAATGACCTGCCTATCTCAATTCGAGCAGCCGAGTCTGTAGCCATTTTCAAAAAACAGCTAAAGACACGTCTTTTCCAGCAGCACCTAACCAATCAAGAATAGCACTTAACATTCTATTCATTTTTTTGTCTGTCTAATTTATTTAAAAAAAAAAAAAAAAAAAAAAAAGTCCTGTGTTCTGTGTTTAGATTAACTGAGACTTGTTACAGCACTTGCATACTGTAGCCTTTGACTGTTCTAGTTGCTTCTATTGCTCTCATTTGTAATTCGCTTTGGATAAAAGCGTCTGCTAAATGACTAAATGTAAATGTAAATGTAAAGGAAACCAACTTCTGTACCGTTTAGCAATCCTGACCTATGATTCACAGCTGCAAAAGCTTGTTTTTGTCACAATAAAAATATGACAGAAAATGTTCTCAAAATGTCCTTTAGGTACATCAATGCAGCCACAGAAGACAGAGGAAGTATGCTCTGTGGTCTGCTCTGTGAGAAACGATCGAGACGTGTCCATCTCATGGTATAAAGGGAGTGAAAAGATGAACCAGACCAGCAATCCTGATCTCAGCATCAACCTCAGTTTACCATTAGAGCTTCATTATAATGATCCAGAGATCTACAGCTGCACGGCTGCAAATCCAGTGAGCAATGAGAGCGTCCGTCTTCACAGGAAAGAGATCTGCCCACGACGTGAAGGTAGGAAAACTCATTTACCACAAAACCCTCTTCCTGCCACAGTGGTGACCTCTGTGGAAAAACAGACACTGCACAAAGAAATTTAAAGTGCTCCTATTATAGTTTTTTGAATATTCCCTTTCATGCAGTGTGTAATATAGATGTTTGTTATAAACGTTCTGCAAAGTTGTAAAGTCGAAAGTGCACAATAAATAAAGTTATTGTCTCCCAAAAGAAAGAATCGTCTCTGAACGCCTAAGGCCCTGATCACACAAAACGCATTTCTTTGCAGTGAGAGGCACCTTTTTAAAAGTGTTTTCTATTGGCAGTGAGCGTTTTGGGCGCTGTTGTTGTGCCTCTGAGCAGAAAAATCGCCTGACGTCATTTGCAGGTTTTTTTTCATTGTCCAATCGAATGAATGGAGAGGTGTAACGAGGGAAGACAATAGACATGACAGCACATGGCACAAATAAATACATGCCATGTTCTCACACCAAACGAGACATGAACACACAACTATGAGGAAAGCTCATAAGCTGCATGTTCACACAAAACATAAGCGCTTGGCCAATGAAAACAAACCAAGCTCTCCAAAACACATGAGACAAGAGCGCACGGAGTGTGAGAGGACACAACCCGTGCGCACACAATAAAGACAGAACAGGGACCCTTGACACGAAACCGAAACTGAACTAAACATGAGTGCCGGGATCCGAACACTACGCTTTCAACATGAAACGACATGCAGACAAGAGAGCGCATGACTCGAGACCGTACACTCACACAAGGAGTGTCAGGGCTCTGTCACAAAACCAAGAATAAACTAGACCGAAGTTACAATTAATTGACAATTTTTGTAGGGGTTGTTGTAATCATCCGAAAATCCTAATGAAGAAAAATAAAATCAAAAGGTAAATGACACATTTTTGACAAAAACCTTAAGGAGTTATTATTATTGTATTTTTTTTTTTAAAACTGGGATTTAACCCCGGCTCGTGTCTGAATGTATAAATAACTTTTTTATTAATAGTTTATTTTATTAATATTAGTATTATTAATATTGTTTTTCCCCCTTTATCTGCCTGGTCTTATAATATCTTGTGGCCTGTTTTTACATAAAAACACAGCATGTTGTGTCAATTAGGTACTTTTATTTTGGAAAATTGTAGGACAATGACAGTGCTCGAACAACAGTTGTTAGCTGTGTTGGGAATAACAGTTCAGGACCAGATGTGAAAAATGAAGTTAATTAAAGAGAAATTTTACTGAAGAACAGTTTGCAGTTTCATCAGCAGAAGCCGGCTTCAAGTCTCACAAGGAGTTTGTAGACTGCGCTCTCTGCATACATACATTTTACACAGCAATTATACTCTTTTCAACGTCTAGCTACGTCATTACTGCAGGTGGAATGATTCTGATTGGCTAAGAGAAAAAAGATAACCATAGTAAATTTCCACACATGGACTGATAATCAGAAGCACGTCTCAATAGATCAACTGTTGACGATGGAATAAGGCCCGTTGTGACCTTCCAGGTCAGGAATAGGCGCCAGCTTGTCTGGAACTAGCCTGGTCCACATTTCATTTGCACAGAGTCTGGCCACTCTCCATTGACAAGCGTTTACTTCCTTGAAGGCGGGAACTCTGTTGAAGTTTAAAACTATTGGATCTGCCATAACCAATCGCTAACGTTTGGTCGTGACATACGTCATCTCAAACTAGCGCACAACATCAACGTCATCGTTCTCAGCCGCTCCCTCTGTCCACTGATTGGACCGGTTAAAATCTGACCGGAGAAAACCAGAGAATATACCACAATCCCAGACGGAGTACTACTCAATGGGCTCCAAACGGTTCAAGGTCCAAATGACAGTTTCAGTGCAGCTTCACAGGGCTTTAAACGACACCAGACGATGAATAAGGGTCTTATCTAGCGAAACGATCAGTTTCTGCGAGAAACCGAGCAGTATTTATGCTATTATTTTACCTCTTATCAGACGAACGTGATCATCTCTGAGCTCCACCATAACTTCCGCTAAGTGAGGTCAAAATACGAGCGTGGTCATAGATGTATACGTAGATGTATTAGCGCCTGCATGGATCAGTAGAATGAGGCATCTACGATCAATATATCTATGACCACACTCGTATTTTGACCTCACTTAGAGGAAGTTATGGCTGAGCTCAGAGATGATCGCATTTGTCTGATAAGAGGTAAAATAATAGCATAAATACCGCTCGTTTTTTTTGCAGAAACTGATCGTTTCGCTAGATAAGACCCTTATTCATCGTCTGGTGTCGTTTAAAGCCCTTTGAAGCTGCACTGAAACTGTCATTTGGACCTTGAACCGTTTGGAGCCCATTGAAGTCCATTATATGGAGAAATATCCTGGACTGTTTTCATCCAAAACCTTAATTTCTTTTCGACTGCAGAAAGAAAGACATTGACATCTTGGATGACATGGTGGTGAGTAAATTATCAGCAAAAGTTTATTTAAAAGTAAACTACCGGTAATCCTTTAATATACAACTTTGATTTTAATGAAGAAAAAAAACTATATGAGGGCGGATTAGAACCTTAACCTTCGACACGGTTTACAAAAACTCTACCACCAGACCACTAAGAAATTCAAATGTTAACAGCGGATCTTCACTAATGTGAAGAATCTCGAGACTAACTAAATATTTGACACAAATTAATGCAAATATTGTTTGCAAATAGTCCCAAAATGAATATTTCCCAACCACAATTAGACCTAGAATTTCGTTCACTGTTCTGTTTCTTTATGCTTTATAAAAATAAAAAAAATAATGTCCAAGACATGGTTATGGCCTTGCATTATTGTATGTATTTTAGTATTTAGTATCTTTAACTCACCTTTAAAGACAATGATCATGTGCGTTTAGCGACCATCACTCGACAACAGCTTTTTTCATGACTTTTTCCTCTGTACAATTAGGTATCGACAACAGGTAGGTAGAAATATTGATAGCCACTTATCAAGTCATAGCTAAATTGGACGGTCACTAAAAGTGTCCGGTTTTAATAAGGGGATTTTAAGGCTTTGTGTCGGGGGAAATAATTTAAGTGTGTAACAACTGCAATTTTGTCTTATTTCTGACCCTGTTTGGATGTAAAGTAAATGGAGTCGACTCCATATAGACTATGTATATGAATTATGTCTCTCTTGACAATAAAAAGGATCATACAGCAAACAGGGACAGAACAAGGTTAGTTCTAAGTTAAGCATTTTTACTAAAGAATTCTTAAGATTAGTGTAAGGCGGGGTTGACCTTATTGCTATGGATGTCACTTTTATGTGCCTGCTCACACACACAGTGGTTCACTCTAATAAATGCTAAGTAGTTTTAACCTTTTTTGGGGTCAAATATGGACAAATCCATCCATTAGATTAAACCATTTGTTAATTACATTTTTAAACCCAATGGTGTGGTTTGTCCATATCTGACCCAAATATACACTGATAAAAATGATTACTGTAGGAACGATTTCTGTAGTAAATACTACAGAAAACACAGATGTAATTTATAAATGAAAAAGTTTTAATAAAGAAATAATTTCCTGTTGAGAGTTTTATCAGTCTGTGTAGATGTATAGCTGAGCTCCAGATGAGCTCCAGATGAGCTCCAGAAAGTCAGCAATGATAGGGATTCTTCGACTCTGAATAGCCTCAGAGTCGACTCCATCACAGGAATTGACTCTCGGTGTTGACTCTGTTGCTGTGTCTCAAATCACTCACTTACTGATTCTCTAATCACTATAAAGTGCATGGCAGTTGAGTGAAAAAGTTAGTTCGGTAAATCCTATATTAGTACTCATTTCAAGATTTTTATGGCGCCATTTGACAAAGTAAAATGTTAAATCTCTAATAAGACTACCGGTATATAATATAATATATACAGTGAGGAAAATAAGTATTTGAACACCCTGCTATTCTGCAAGTTCTCCCACTTGGAAATCATGGAGGGGTCTGAAATTGCCATCGTAGGTGCATGTCCACTGTGAGAGACATAATCTAGAAAAAAAATCCAGAAATCACAATATGACAACACGTGAACGTCAACAAGAAGTTACTCCACCCAGGATCGCTTAGAGCACCTTTAAGCTTTTAACTGAACTATTTCTTATAAGACTTTAAGCCTGGAACACACCAAGCCGACGATCGGCCATCGGGCAGTTTTCGTGCGTCGGTCAACTAAGTTTTCTCTGTGTGTGGGCTGACGTTGGTCCTCGTCGGCAGTGAAAATAACCTCAAGGTTGTAAATGTGCAATTGTATAGGGCCCATTCCTCTATTTTGCTTGGGGCCCCCAAATCACTAAATCCGCCCCTGCCGAGAGTCGCGTGGTTATGACGCAATCGTTAGCCTATTTTTTTTACAAAAACGACTTCTACGGGTCTATAGTGTAAGATACAAGGTAATGGAGCCTTTTATACATTTTTGTGTTTCTTTAGAAATAAACAATGGACAAATGAAGTCTTTAAACGCCTCAGATGTAAAGATATCCGCTGTCAAAGTGAGGCCAAAATGAATGGGAGTCAATGGGATGCTAACAGCAGGTGAAGGTTAGCAATGGCTGCCCCTATGGAAGGTACGCTTTCCGGGGGCTGGATTACCCCCTTGCGCAGAACGGACATATTATTTGGCCGTCGGATGTCGAGCGTCGAGCCAACTCCGCAGTCTGCTTCCAATAGCCAATAGTTGGTCGGCGTCAGTTTGGTGTGTTCCTTGCTTTAGACTCTAGAGTGGGTGGAGCATGTGCCTTTTTTGCAGTTGTTGTTCATTATTTTTTTGTAAACCTGTCTATATGTAACCCAAATCAAAGCTGTTTTCATGTTGTTCCAGTGCGTGGACAGGCTGAAGCATTTGAAACAGTTCAAGTGAAGGAGGGAGGAGTCCTTCGTCTACATCCAGGAGTTGATCTGAAGGGAGACGATCAAATACAGTGGTCTTATGAAAGTGGCAGTCTAAGCACCCGTATTGCCAAGGTGCATCGAGGGGAAATTTACACACACTATGATGAGCGATTTGCTGGCAGAGTGCAGATTGACCAAACCACTGGAGTTCTAACCATCTCAAACATCAGGACCAATGAAACTGGGCTTTTTGAAGCATTCTTTGTTATCAATACACAGATATCAGATAAGAAGTTCAACGTTGAAGTATTCGGTAAGTTTTAGCTTCAACCAATTCAACACTTGACATAAGTGTCAAAAGTCTGGCTTCATGGTGATTGTTTCATTGCAAACATATGAATGTTTTCTCTTGTCCAAAGCAGCGGTCTCAGTGGTTACTGTGGAACAATCTAGACGCAAGTCTGTCTTCATACTGAGCTCATCATCTGATGTCTCAGAGCGGGATGAGAGGGGTACAAGCCACTTATAGGGTTTCACGTTAAGTCCACTCAACTGCTAACGCTGTTTAGTTAGGCTGCACCATTACTTCTTAAGGCAAGACTTAAGCTGCAGGTCGGTAGCGGCTGGTGGCGAGGTCGCTGGGCATTCCCACTGGTTGTCTATGGTTATGAATGACATTCACGGATGCTGTAGACACCACAGTTTTCTTGCCACCAAAAACAAACATTTCAGAGGGAAAAGACTAAGGAAAGATTAAAACTATTTTCTATTTGAGTATATTTTAATATAATTTTCTTCAGTGTCACATGATCCTTCAGAAATCCTTCTAATATGATTATTTTCTGCTCAAGAAACATTTATGATTATCAGGGCGGTTGAAGGCCAAATAGGTGCCCTACTGAATTGTTGTTAATTGGTTCAAAGAAAGTATCAAAAGTAAGTTGTTTTATTGAACAACACTGATAAAATACAATATGTAGTATACACCGATCAGGCATAACATTATGACCGGTGCAGTGAATAACACTGATGATCTCTTCATTAGTGGGTGGGATATATTAGGCAGCAAGTGAACATTCTGTCCTCAGAGTTGATGTGATAGAGGCAGGAAAACTGGGCAAGCATAAGGATTTGAGCGAGTTTGACAAGGGCCAAGTTGTGATGGCTAGACGACTGGGTCAGAGCATCTCCAAAACTGCAGCTCTTGTGGGGTGTTCCCGGTCTGCAGTGGTCAGTCTCTATCAAAAGTGCTCCAAGGAAGGAACAGTGGAGAACCGGCCACAGGGTCATGGGCGGCCAAGGCTCATTGATGCACGTGGGGAGTGAAGGCTGGCCCGTGTGGTCCGATCAAACAGACGAGCTACTGGAGCTCAAATTGCTCATGAAGTTAATGCTGGTTCTGATAGAAAGGTGTCAGAATACACAGAGCATCTCAGTTTGTTGCGTATGGGGCGGCATAGCCGCAGATCAGTCAGGGTGCCCATGCTGACCCCTGTCCACCGCCCAAAGCACCAACAGTGGCATGTGAGCATCAGAACTGGACCACGGAGCAATGGAAGAAGGTGGCCTGGTCTGATGATGGATGGCCGTGTGTGTGTGCGTGGCTTACCTGGGGAACACATGGCACCAGATGCACTATGGAAAGAAGGCAAGCCGGCGGAGGCAGTGATGCTTTGGGCAATGTTCTGCTGGGAAACCTTGGGTCCTGCCATCCATGTGGATGCACCAAGATGTTAGCAGTAGATCCTTTAAGTCCTGTAAGTTGTGAGGTGGGGCCTCCATGGATCGGACTTGTTTGTTCAGCACATCCCACAGATGCTCGATTGGATTGAGATCTGGGGGATTTGGAGGCCAAGTCAACATCCTATTAGTTTCCACAAAAAATGTTAAGCTGCAAAAAAAAGTTTTCAACATTGATAATAATACTAAATGTTTCTTAGGCAGCAAATCATCATATTAGAATTAATCTTTTTATCTTATGATGCTATATTTTCTCTTTTTGAAAGTCATGGAACACGATCATCAATTTTTTTCTTTCTTTTGCTATTTGAGCAAATGGGAATGGAAAAGGTTTACCCAACTGAGTTAACTTTTAACTAAAAATGTTGCCCCACATAAAGCAGCAATAAATTACATTTCCATTAAAATATTACACATAGTTATGAAATCAGGAGTCAGCGTTGTTGATGTTAAGATATGGAAGCAAGAACATTTCAAAGATGGAGTACATTTGACAAGAAAATACCATTTCAGTCTTTCTACTTAAAACATTCACTTTTAAGATAATGTGTTACTTACCTTTTCTTTGTAATTATTTCTGTATATAGTACAATGTATGTGTATTTTATTATATTATGCCTTATGATATTATTGTCACGAACCACACACGGGAAACAGGGGTTAGATCCAATAGCAGTTTTATTGGGATATTCCGTAACGTAATCCAGTCCAAGTAGGGGTCAACATCCAATAAAGCAATCCAAAATACAAGACCAGAACAGGTAAGAAAACAGAACACAGAAGTGGCGTGATAAATACAAGGACTCCGTAACAAACACTAAAACAGACATGGTATAAATACACACAGAACTAACAATCATGATGGGGAACAGCTGGGAACAATGACAGTGATGAGTGCAGACAAGGATTGTGGGAAATGCAGTTCCAGAATGAACGGTGACAATAAGAGAGAGACCTCTAGTGGACCCCCGGGGAACACAAACCAGACACTGTGACAATTATCTTATGTCTTGCTTTCAGAACTTTTATATGATGCTGGTGTATTCTGATGATGGTTTTGTCATTCTATTGGTGTACTGGATAACCCATGTAGAAGCAGTGAAAACTATTGGTTCGCTTGTAACTAGTATCCACAGTATCATAAACAAAAAGCTAGTCAAGTCAGAAACTAAAAGTTAAATTCAACTCAACTGAAATACAAAATACAACTGTCTGCAGGTACATCGCATGCAAACACCACAACCACCCATCCACAGATGAAAGACCATCGCAATGAAGGTATGAATATAAAAGTGTAACACAAAGAGCTTCTTCCTGCCACACTGACCTCAGAGCAACTTCTGTCTCTACAACAAAGGTAGCTGTTAACGCAATAACATTTATTTTTTTCCCAGATTGTCCGGAGCGCTGTGGTGTGACTGAGGTTGTGATCCGATCGGTTCTGTCAGGGCTGGTGGGAATTGCGACTGCTGTCGTTCTGATTGAGCACTTGTGCTGCTCAGTTCGTGGAAGAATTCAAGCTTCTGTGTGATGATGATGCTTCCATTACATTTTACGAAGTGCACTTACTTTGACATTTAAGGAACTATGGAAGTTAAAATGTATAATATTTTACTAACGATATACCAGTGTTATTTTAGTATCTTATATACCATTATATTTTCTATTAACATTTGACAATATTTTTTTATATTTTAGTTAGTTTTGGTAATGTAGATGTTTTTGTCATTTTTTTAATGTCTAAATCTACATAATTTTTAACTTTTGTTATTTTAAGTTAAAGGGGTGGTAAACCACGATTTCACTTTTCTAACTTTAGCTAGTGTGTAATGTTGCTGTTTGAGCATAAACAACATCTGCAAAGTTACAACGTTCAAAGGTTAAAGCAAAGGGAGATATTTGCTTTTAAAGAAATCGATTTCTAAGGACTACAGCAAACGGCCAGTAGGAACTACTACACATTCCTCCAGGGTCTCTGACATCACCAGCCCCAATATTAACATAAACCCCTCCTCCGAGAATATGAAACAAGGGGGGGGGCGAGGCCATTTTGTATCGCCGCAGGGAAGCGTTGTTGTGGTATAGTTAGTAGGCTGGAGTGTTGTTGCCAATGCCGACGAAACGCTGTTATTTTCATCCGGATTGCAGGTCCACTTTGTTCAGCCTTCCTAGAGACGGGGGTGTGTTGCAGTGCGTTTAACATACAACATGTTATATGCATGTGTGTATGAGATATATGCTGCCCATCATAAATCAAAGCACGAGACAGACAGGGGTCGGAGGAGAAGACCGGAAAATGTGACAATGGACAATATTCGTCTGTATTTGCAATACACGAGCCGCAGTTCAGCTGCACGAGACAAACACTGCCAGTGTGAGACGGGCGCGCACGGCTCCCGCTGCACATCTCACGGAGGAAAACTTCCACAATCTTCACGAGTTCAATGAAGGATTCGCACAACGGCTTGTCCTGAAAGATGGATTTAAAAACAGAAGCTGTTTACGGGCCACAACCTGTAAGTGTGATTTATTTTTCGTCGATGTGTTTTCCAGTAATAGTTCGTATTGTTAATTGTACGTTGTAGCAAGGAAGTACACAGATGACAACGCTCATTTGGCTCTGCAAACCAGTTTGTTAAATGCTCATTCATATTAACGTTATCCGACAAACGCCTAACGTTACAAACTTTTTAAAATCTCAACAGCGAACTTGGCATTAGTGTAAATTATTCTTTGATTAGAGCTGTTATGTATTGTTTATCTACAGGCCTGCTAAACATGGTTCTGTGTTTGATTTGGATACTATAGTAAAGCCAATGTTTAGTGTTCGTTCTTGCGACAGATATTTGGCAAATTGTTCTAAAAATACAAAAGTAACGGTGCCATTCAGTAGCAATCACTATAGATCCGCAGTCTTTACTCTTGACGACTGAACAGGTTCTGCTCGATCATCTTCACTAAAATTGTCTGGGTCTGATTCGGGCTCAAATTGGTATGGTTTTATTGACGCCATTGTACTACCCAAAGCACAGTCTACCGGTAAAGGTAAGGGGCGTGACGTTTCCGACAAACGTGCACTAGGCGGTTAGCCAATCACAACACACTGGGCCAGCTAACCAATCTGAGCCCATTGCGTATTTTTGAGGGACCGGCTTCATACAACCCGGAAACCATCAGACCGTTTTTACAAGGAGGGACAGAGCAGTGTAGAATAAAGGTCAAATATATGAAAAATAATGACATTTTTTAAAAACGAAGCATGAACACATGTTACAGTGCCCCCCACAAACACAATCAAGCCTTCGAAAGAATGTGTTTTATCACCCCTTTAAACTAAATGATAATGAGAAATGCTGAAATAAAAATATTAATATTTATTTCAAGCAACAAAAATGTTTTATGGTTTTAGTATTAGTTTAAATTACCTATAAAGACCCTGCAATATACAGCCTGTAAAGTGTAACAATTAATATGACAAATAACAGATTGTTATGCATCA
Source organism: Romanogobio albipinnatus (assembly GCA_023566225.1). Lineage (NCBI taxonomy): Eukaryota > Metazoa > Chordata > Actinopteri > Cypriniformes > Gobionidae > Romanogobio > Romanogobio albipinnatus. Next base: position 48,133,380 of record CM042248.1, read on the forward strand.
ATTAACATAACATAAACATTTGCTTAATTCATAATTCTTTCATAAAAATAAAAAAAGTTTATAAACATTGCCTGTTTTGTTTTTGGTGTGAAAAGTTCTCAAATTCCAAACCATCTTTATTTGTATTATTTGTACTCGTTTAACTCTTTCCCCACCAGCACTGTTTTTGATCATTTCCACAAAACTTTCATCACCCCTGAATATTTTGTTGAATCTGAACAACAATAAATCAAAAGAAAGATCAGAGCCTCTGCTTTAAAAAAAAATGTTGATTGGATCATAAATAGGTTGAAGACGTATTTGAAAAAATATATTTAATTCCTGTTATGATACACCGATCAGGTATAACATTATGACCACCTTCCTAATATTGTGTTATCCCCCTTTTGCTGCTAAAACAGCAACTCCACTAGACCCCTGAAGGTGTGCTGTGGTATCTGGCACCAATATGTTAGCAGCAGATCCTTTAAGATTACATAAAAGATTACATAAAAGTAATCTTACTATTTGCATCTGCAGAAAAGGACTTCTGAACTTCACATGAACTCCACCGCGCTTGTGGATTTCCTGCTGATACACGGGGAACTAAAGCACAGATCATTTACAACATTCTATTACAATCCTGTTTTCATTATAATGCGATGTATTTGACAGATTAGCACTGCACATCTTGCACTGTATTTCATGATCACAGTGATTCCAGGCATCACTGCAGTGCGCGCTTCAGTTTCACTTTATTTCGCCTGGAAGGCGTGTTGTCGAACGCTAACCAATCAAACCTCAGTTACCGCCAAAAATGCCGCAATAACCAATCAGAAAAATAGACACATTTTTTTTTAAGTCAGGGTGATCATCGTTTTCATGATCGATCGTTGCTGTCACGTTCGAGTACTGATTACTGTTGCCCATCCCTACCATCCACAAAGCTTCAGTGTCCTGTACCTCATCCTGGGTCGACATTTCATTGATATGAATCTTGATTTGAGTCTTTATTTATATGCGGTTTAATGTCTGATGATCACGTTAGTTTACATGTGCGCCAGCAATGCTTCTATCACTTGTTTCTGCTTCTTCACATGTTTTGAACAGGAAATTCGCTACTCTTTAGCCGGAAAAACAAACAACAAAATGTTAAAACAACAGTTTAATTCACTTGAAAATTTAAGTTGCTGAAATAAGTCTCTTCAAACCTTTATGGGTAACACTTTATAATAACTACACGCTATGAAGCATTAGTAAATAGTTAATTCATCAATTATAAAGCATTAATATACATTAGCAGTTTATAAATACAGCTATAAATGCTTTATTCTTGATTTATAAGCATATCTATACTGTGTTTAATAATTGTATTTTCATACTTTATAAATGATCAATTTATCATTTCTAAATGAAGTATTACATTATTTACAAACCAGTTATTTAGGAGTTGTCAGTGGTTCATCAGCTCATTTAGAAAGTGTACATAACTTATTAATAAACTATTTACATATACATTTATACATCTTATTATTTAGACATATTGTTATAGTTACTCAGTGTGTTAATAAATGCTTTATAAACCTTTATTCCTACTGTAACTCATGATTATTTCAGGTAGTTATAAAACATTTAGTAGTTGTCAGTAAACTATTTCTGTGAGCTCATCTAAAGTGAGGACGATTTATGCCTCGTCAAGCTTTTACAAATGAGATATAAAGGCTCAGTTCTCTTCTGCACTGTTGTTCTGTGGTACTGTTTTGACACTGACAGTAAAATTGACAAAATATCACAAAAATAGTTTACTGACAACTACTAACTGTTTCATAACTACCTGAATTAATCATGAATTACAGTAGGAATACATGTTAATAAAGTATTTATTAACACACTGAGCAACTATTACTATATGTCTAAATAATAAGATGTATAAATGTATATTTAGATCCTTTACTTACGCTTTCTAAATGATCTGATGAACCACTGACAACTCCTAAATAACTGGTTTGTAAATAATCTAATACTTAATTTAGAAATGATAAATTGATCATTTGTAATTTGTATGAAAATACAATTATTAAACACATTATAGATATGCTTATAAATCAAGAATAAAGCATTTATAGCTGTATTTATAAACTGCCTATTAATGTATATTAATGCTTTATAAATTAAATTGTTTTAAATTAATTTGGGTAATGAAAAGTATATTCAGGTTATTTTACAGGTTGTTGTTAGTCATCATTACAATGGACAGTCTTGTTTTAAAATGGCAATGTTTAATATACGTGTGTAATGGAGCGGAGACATCTCATAAATGCAACAAATGAAGTGTTGATGCAGTAACATTCATTGTGCCTTTTATGGTTTCTTAAACCGCTCTAGGTAGAAAATGATCAATATTTAATTCATATTGAAGGGACGCTATTGAAAAGAAAAGTATTGGAGTAAAGACAACACCTGATCTGATGCAATGAAGTTCACACAATTTACTGTAACAAAACACATTTTTATGGAATAAAATACTTTATTTAAAAAGTAAAAAAAACAATTTTACAACATAATATTTATATATTTATGCATTTGGCAGACGCTTTTATCCAAAGCGACTTACAGTGCACTTATTACAGGGACAATCCCCCTGGAGCAACATGGAGTAAAGTGCCTTGCTCAAGGTCACACTGGTGGTGACCGCTGGGATCGAACCAGCAACCTTCTGCATATCAGTTCCATGGTTTAACCCACTGGACCACCATCTCACAAAATATCACTACAAAGGGGCCAAGCACCATAGAGGCAGAACACAGAGCTAAAAATCAAGGCAGCAAGCATCAGACCAACTGCACAAATGAGTAAAGACATTTGGAGACAATTTTCAGCAAAATAGTTGAAAGCTCACAACTGGGATGTTCGTATTTACGAGGTGGGAAGTCGTGTTTACGACCTGCGTCTATTTGGTTGGAGCAAGATGGCGGTGTGTACCTTCTTTTAATGAATTTCACGGTTTGCTAACTCTGCTTATAGAAAATGAAGAACAAAGAATGCACATCAGCTGAGTTTTAATCTTTTACGTTTTAAATTAATCTATGAAGCCACTGTACACTGTATCGTTATACATTAGGCTAATTGTTATATTACAATGCTAGCTTGCTTTGTTGTAAATGACAAAGTTGTAAATTGATTCCGCCATGTTTCTCACTGACACGCCCCCAACTCGTACAGATCAGGGCTTAAGGAAAACCCCAAACTTCCCGCTGGTATTTACGACTTTGTGGTGGTGTTCAACTCGTGAATACGATCTTTGCGACATGACTTGAACGCACCAATAGCCTCACGGTCTTCGAGAACCAACTAAATAAAATTCACATTATTATTTTGACTCCATTGTCTGAAGATGATCTGGTTCGATTTTCTTGAAAATCTGAGCAATGGTCTAGGAGGAGTTTGAAAAAGTAATTTTTACAGAAAATTCAAAATGGTGGGAAAATTTTCATGATGAAAAATTACGTCATAGGGTGCAATCGAATCATCTTGAGCCAATGAATTAGTGGGGGGGGGGGGGGGGGGGGGATTGCTTCCAACCATAACAGTTAAAGTTATTAGCATACATGTGCAAATTTGGACAGTTGGTGGTGCTAGATGAATTAGGTTAGAGACACCATACGTTTAATGTATGGACAGTGTGCCAAATTTCACAAATTATTCCCATATGGTTCTAAAGGCTGCCATTGACTTCAAGAGCAGAAGAATACTAGCCAAGATATGTGCTTGGTCCCTTATCAAATTTCAAGTAAAATGTACATATAATGTAGTGCAATATACACAAACTGCTTAAAAGCAGATTTACAAAAAAAACTAAAAAAAAAACACTAACCCTACATTTGAAAAAGCCTAGTGTGCACATTGTTTCTAGGATAAGGGCACTATCGAAGAAACAAACAAGAAGAGGTACTTCTTAGAATGAAAAGCCCTTAAAAGTAATAAGTGCTTCAAAACTTCAAATAGCTTATAGGAATTGCACACACTGTTACTGAAACATTAATTTGTATTACAGAAATGTAACCGCACTTGATAAAAAAATATCAATGTACTTCACTAGCACAGGGGTGGACAATGCTGCAACACTTTTGGCAACACTGACATTAGTCATAATGACTGCTATTTATATTGGCATGTATGGCAAAATAATGTAAACTAACTTTTGTATGCCATTTATAGGCAACTAGACCAAAAGAGGTCTAAAAGTGGTTTAGAATTTGGCATTATTACTATCAAACATGCTGCTTTGCAAACTCAAAGCATTTCTGTAAAGCCAAGCTGATGTTAAAATGTGTTGTCACTTTTGCTTGCAAACTCTTCGGTTTGAGGTTCATTTGTTGTGGCTTTAAGCTACTCCATATGTCAAGAATACAGAACCGTGCTATTTTTTCAGAGTAGCTTTAAGTGCATTGTCCACCCTCTGTAGATTACAAATAAAAAAACGAAATAAATAGAAACACTTTATGACAGGCACTGTAAACTTAACTTTTACACATGCCAGACCAAGTTGGTCTTGACTTTTTTTCTCAACAGTCCTGGAGAGCAATAATATCCTGTCCTTTTCCCTAATTTAGGCCTGTAATGAGAAGAATGACAACACATTAGTGTGACCAAAAGCGAAATCATTTACTGTAGATATACACTCACCTAAAGGATTATTAGGAACACCTGTTCAATTTCTCATTAATGCAATTATCTAATCAACCAATCACATGGCAGTTGCTTCAATGCATTTAGGGGTGTGGTCCTGGTCAAGACAATCTCCTGAACTCCAAACTGAATGTCAGAATGGGAAAGAAAGGTGATTTAAGCAATTTTGAGCGTGGCATGGTTGTTGGTGCCAGACGGGCCGGTCTGAGTTTTTCACAATCTGCTCAGTTACTGGGATTTTCACGCACAACCATTTCTAGGGTTTACAAAGAATGGTGTGAAAAGGGAAACACATCCAGTATGCGGCAGTCCTGTGGGCCAAAATGCTTTGTTGATGCTAGAGGTCAGAGGAGAATGGGCCGAGGTATGCAGCAAAGCATTTGTGAAGCCACAACACGCACAACCTTGAGGCGGATGGGCTACAACAGCAGAAGACCCCACCGGGTACCACTCATCTCCACTACAAATAGGAAAAAGAGGCTACAATTTGCACAAGCTCACCAAAATTGGACAGTTGAAGACTGGAAAAATGTTGCCTGGTCTGATGAGTCTGGATTTCTGTTGAGACATTCAGATGGTAGAGTCAGAATTTGGCGTAAACAGAATGAGAACATGGATCCATCATGCCTTGTTACCACTGTGCAGGCTGGTGGTGGTGGTGTAATGGTGTGGGGGATGTTTTCTTGGCACACTTTAGGCCCCTTAGTGCCAATTGGGCATCATTTAAATGCCACGGCCTACCTGAGCATTGTTTCTGACCATGTCCATCCCTTTATGACCACCATATACCCATCCTCTGATGGCTACTTCCAGCAGGATAATGCATCATGTCACAAAGCTCCAATCATTTCAAATTGGTTTCTTGAACATGACAATGAGTTCACTGGACTAAAATGGCCCCCACAGTCACCAGATCTCAACCCAATAGAGCATCTTTGGATTGTGGTGGAACGGGAGCTTCGTGCCCTGGATGTGCATCCCACAAATCTCCATCAACTGCAAGATGCTATCCTATCAATATGGGCCAACATTTCTAAAGAATGCTTTCAGCACCTTGTTGAATCAATGCCACGTAGAATTAAGGCAGTTCTGAAGGCGAAAGGGGGTCAAACACAGTATTAGTATGGTGTTCCTCTTAATGCTTTAGGTGAGTGTGCAATGCTAGTGGAATAAAAAAATATTGTGACATCATATATTGTGATTTAAAAAGCTTGTGCATTATACATAATAAAAATACAACATGTACATCTAGCTTTATTTGTGTCACTCAATTTTAACCAACAAAACATTTTGACACTTTTGGCCACTGTTGTCTTTTAGGGTTGAGCTTCTGAAAGATTGAGTTCAGGGAAAACTTTTGCCTGACGGTGACCTTCAATGGTCTTCAAATGGCACCAATATCTCGTACTCTCAGGTTTGTCTTCTACCTTCTTCAGGCTATATAACAGTGACTTCTATAGCCACCATTCAATGATTATTGTCTTGATCATTATTGTAATGTCTATTCAATGATTTAATCAATGACAATATTGTAATTTTACTGTTTATTTGTAAAATAATATTATTATTAATAAATACTAATATATATTTCACAGTTCAAATGTTATTAATGCCATACTTTAATTTAAATGGCCATAAAAAATATTACTATTATTATTACTACAGAGTTTCCCATAACATAAGCGCTACCTGGGTGACCCACCCATGTAAATTGTACGGAGCCCGGCAGATCACCTATAGGAGAAAAACAAAAAAAATCTGCATTGCAAAACCGACACGCAATGCCGTTACTACACAGTGCTGGGAGATCCAGCAAGAAAGCTTTTAACAACTTTCACGTATTTGTGGGAGACACACGCTTAGCCTCATAACGTCCAACTAAAAACAACTTATTAAAATGATTAAAAAACTAAATATAAAACATACAGTAGCCTATAGTTTGAACCAGTGTAAGATTCAAATTTATTTTACGATGGCCAAAAATAAAAACTATTGCCTTACAAAAAGAAATAAATGAATGCCTAAATAATGCAAACAATGCATTGGACGACACGTATAAAGAATACAAAATGCATATGCTATTGGAATAGCCTCCACACGGACAATAATGAAATTATTTAAATGAAACCATATTGTTGATGAAAAAAATAATACAGAAAAAATAAAATTCCAAGTTATATTAATAATGCATCAATGTTTTTGAAAAAATTATTACCGTTTCAAATAACAGCACTGCTGTTTGAGGTGTGTGCGCTGAATGAACACTGGGAAACTGAAGCGTTTTTGTTCATTTTTAATTTAGTTGCTTTCATTTCTGCTTTAAAATTATAAGCAATAAGTTGTTTTTAGGTTTAGAATGTAATGCTTTAATGTAGTTTAACCCTTTTTTTCTTAAAATGTACAGCATTGCCTACATAGATACATTCACTGTTTGTTTTCATAGGAACATTTTAGCATTGGCATTTTTTTTATTTTATATTACACATTATTTGGAGGACAGCATTGGGCAGGATGTGGAATAATATTGTTTGTTTAAAACAATGGATGAATTCATTTTTAATGTATAATCATTTTTAGATTTGTCATCCGATTATTTGGGGGAAATAATAAACAGCTTGGTGCCGCTTCACTCATGGGACGGCTCACAGGTCTTGATTATTACGCGGGAATGAGAGCATAGTTCCTCGCCATATCGGCCTAGGACCACAAATATGAATCTTTTATGAGGGACCCCCTTCCTAAAATCCATCTATATATTGTTATGTATTAATTTCTTTTTTTTAAACTATTAGATAAATAGCAAGTGTGTGACATTATAACTACAACATATTGTTTCCAAACTTAAATTGGTTATACTTAATGTTGGATGCATAAACCTGAAGAAGAAAATGTTTTATTAAAAATTATTTGTATAAGCAACTTTCACAATAAATGTATGTTAGCAGCTCACGTCCTGTGTTAAGAACCCCAGTGAGCGAGATAAAGGGGACTATAGTGAGAAAAACTCACTAGAAAGATACAAAGTAAACACAAAATTCTGGAAAGTATGTATACGGCAAGAAAGGAGAGAAACATTTAGTAATGAAACCGTTAGAATGTTTGGTTGACTTTATCCAGTTTTGCTTTGTCTTTTCTGGGGACCCCTTAGAACTTTCTGGAGGACCCCTGGGGGTCCCTGGACCCCAGTTTGAAAACCCCTGGCCTAGAAAATCACAACTTTTCATTTTCCGTCTGTCTTAGTACACAATGTAACTACAGAAGAGTCGAGTTTTAAATAGGAAAAATATCGAAACTCTTTGGTCATTTGAGAGCGAGATGCTAACGGTCTAATCAGATTCAATGATCTATGCTAAGCTATGCTAAAAGTGCTACCACCAGACCCGGAGATCAGCTGAATGGATTCGAAAACGGTAAAACTCAACTGTTTAACTCTAGGGGAGTGTTCCTTTAAATGGGTAAGTGTGTGTGATTGCCTGGGTGGAGTGGGATTTTAATGACATGAGCTAAATCAAGGTTGGCAACCTTGACATTGTTCATGATGCAAAACCGAGGGTCATCTAGTGGACTGACCTGATTGGAGATTGGATTTAAAGGAATGTCCACCCCAGTATCCCCTGCACCGGAATCAGCATTAGAATTATTCCGCTTCTTCTGTAAGGAGATGAGAGTTTAAATGTAAATAATTCTTAACCCAATCAATGTTAATACACTGTAAAAAAAAAAACAGGTCTCCAATTGAAAATTTTCTAGTGACTGATCACATCTAAATTTTTCAGTTGGCCAAATTGAATTTCTTTTTTTTTTATTCACAGAAATTCAATTTGGCCAACTAAAAAATTTCGATGTGATCAGTCACTAGAAATGTTTCAATTGGAGACCTTTTTTTTTTTTTTTACACTGTAATGAATGACATTTAATGATCTACTATGACTTTAAAATGAAATCCTTTCTGAGCAAAATATCAAGAAACTTCACGTCTTTCACAAATACTTGAACAAATTTTCCAAAAACCAAACAGCACTGTAGAAAACATGTTCTTCACTTAACACTGCTGTTAATTAATAAGCATTACAATATCAATACAAAAACAGAAGTGTTACTTAGCTTTCCTGTGATAATACTTGCCTTTTGACAACAGTAGATGACAAAAATTAAGGCCAAAATGGCTGCTGTGATGGTGACCCCTGCGATTATTTCTTTGTGACTAATCCCTACAGCGGGACGGATGGATGGAGGATCTGGGCTGATGGTACCGACTGTATAGGACAAAGACAAAAGCAACTAGAGATATAAAGTTCAAGACAAAGTTTGAGTCAAAGTGCAAGCATTGCTACATGTCTGATAACATCCTGGAAGTTCGCTAGTTATTCGCTAGTGAGTTTTGGAAAGAGACTAAACAGTTCAATTGTTTTCTTAGCAGTAAAAGCACAAACATTTTTTATAGTAATAAAATAATTTAGTTCAGTTAGAGAACAGATACTACAATTAGTAACAAATTGTATTCTTTAGGATAAACCCCTTGAGATGCATCATTTCGTTTTCAAGGGGGTCCTAATCAGTGGTGTAGTCTAGTTTTTTGTAGTGAGTATACTGTGATTTTTTTCCCGTCCCAGCCTCATACGTACCCATCCCAGAGCTACACCCCATAGGCACCACCACACTCACTAATGCATAAAGTATGCATCTACATGTAATTGAGAGCATTATTAAAGACTGCTTATATGTTATCAACATTCCAATTTATTATAAAGCAACAAAAGACAGTCAGCTGATAAAACCTGTGCTCCAGGTACCATATTCATATAGTATCATCATTCTTAAAGGTATAGTTCACCCAAAAATGAAGTTGGCAGCACCCACTGACTTCCATAGTAGGAAAAAATATAGACTATGAAAGTCAGTGGGTGCTGCCAACTGTCTGATTACCAGCATTTTTCAAAATATTATCTTTTGTGTTAAACAGAAAAAGAAACTCATACAGTTTTGGAACAACTTGAGGGTAAGGAAATTATAGCACAATTTTCATTTTTGGGTGAACTATCCCTTTAAGAGCTGCATTTAGCCTTAAATGTTATATGAATATGGTACCTGGCATCTGAGGAGTGCATTGCCTCCTTGCTTGTGTGGCAGAGCGGTGTCACCCAAAGCTGCTGTAGCTTTAGGGGCAGGCTTCCGAAAACACTCAAAGAGTGTAGTTTGAGTCTGCTTTCGTTTCATATCTTTTTATAAACTTGCGCCAAAAAAAGACCTTCAAGCACCTGTGCTTTTCCTTGATAGGCGACGTCAGATCCAGGTCACAGGCCACGGAAGCCCCAATGGTCCAAAAACGTTAGAGATTCGCAATCGCAACCACAGTCTAAGTTCGCAACACAGAGACGGGGTGAATTTATGAATGAAAGTTCTGTCACAAAACGATGTTGTTACGTATCCTCACGCTTTTTTAAGTGGGTATACGGAAATCCTTGGCCTTTCCTAGTGGGTATACGGCGTATACCTGCGTATCACGTGGACTACACCACTGGTCCTAATACACAAAAGTTAAATAACATAACACAAAACAATAACAACAGTCACCTAATTCAAAACAAACACACCACTACAAAAATAATCAAATATTATCACTTTACGTTCGAAAATCGATTGCACATTGGATCGGACCAACACAAGTTTCGAAAATGAAAATAGGGAATCGATTTTAACCAAATATGCCTGTCAGACCCGTTCAATAACGGTAAAACTCAACTGTTTAACTCTAGGGGAGTTAAAAATGAGCCTATTTTCAAAAATAGTGGAGTGTCCCTTTAAATGCCCCCTGAATTCGCTTTAGAAAATAGCATTATTAATATTATTGCGGTATCACACTTACCAACAGTGACATTAAAACACTTCATGGTCTTGTCCTTCTTGAGAGAAGAGCCCAGGTAACGAAACGTGTAGATCCCCTCGTCTAGTCTGCTGGCGTTCATCTTAATCAGAGAGCCGTTTTCATAAACTACCGGAATTCCAGGTTTCGTGATGTCGAGCTCACAGGTGACAGTGCAAGCTAGCTGAGCGATTAAAGTGCCATTCAAAGAAACGGACACGTCGATCTCTTTTCCCGAGTTGGTGTCGGGATCTATTGGGAAGGTGATGTTCCCTCCTATTGGCACCGCCAGCGGCTCACAATCTGAATCTTAAATAAAATATGTGTACTGTCAATATGTAAGCAAGTAAAGCAAACACTTTTTTTTTACTTTGCTACAACTCTCGACTTACCTGCAACTGCCAGATAAATAGAAAGTAGACAACCAATTATCTTAGTTATCCTTCTGTGATCCTTCATTTCTGATCGAGGTAGCGACGGTCCTGTTATAAAACAACACTGACTGGTTTAACACAAGCCAGAAATATTCCCAGCCCAATGAGAGCTCAAGACCCGCCCAAAGGGAATGAAAAGTAGCCCAATGTTCCAGTTTCCCAAAGGGCCTAAAAATAAACTATATATATATTAAAAGTATGGCGGCATTTTAATGCCATTAATAACCGAGCGCACAACGGATGCTTGCTCGCGCAGTGAATCACTCCAGCGGGAGAATAACAGATCTACACGCGAGGAAACGGCAGCCCGCGAGCTCCTTTTAAACCCGCGTGCGCGCGCATGACATCTCCTCTGCGCGCAAATCAAGCCCTTGCGAGCACGCGCGTCATCATTCCCCACACTCGCGCTCGCGCTGCTATTTTGCTCGCGCGAAAACTTTTTATTTTTGTCAGTCGTGGGGCGGGACTTTACTTATTTCATTGTAACCTGAAATGTCAATCCTGACTGTGTCAATCCAATCCTGAAATGTCAATCCTGTCAATCCTGTTTTTCCGAAAGTCAGTTGTGAATGGACGCCTTTTGTCAAACATGACATGGCTTCATCAACAGACCAGATGCAAGAGAGTTCAACTTTATTTACTGACTGATTGCATTATTAATATAATATGTCCTTAACAGATACTTTATTAACTTTATTATTTTTATGGAGCTGTAGCTACTGGGGAAAATGAGAATATATATATTGCTGTAGTTCACCGCTACATTACCACTATCCTTCCACTAAATCTGTTGTTTACCCAGCTACAGTTATATCACTTCAGAAATGTGAAAAGTGTCCATTAAATAATTGTATCTATGATTCTAAATTCAAAATTGCTTCATGTGTGGCTTTGGATGAAAGATTAATCACTTGTTCATATCAGTAAGCAAGAGTTGGTGTGTGCTTTGTGTTATCATTCTGTCAGTTTTGAGTGGTTCATATATTTTCCATTAAATAAAGTATAAAAGGGTTTCAGCACTTTACCCCAGTGAAAGGTTGCGGTTACAGTTACAGTACATAACTGTATGAATCATATCCCTTTTTTATTTATAATAATAAGAACAATTATTTTAAAAAATAAGAATCATATTTACAGCTATTTAATAACTTTCCACATTTCTGAAGTTCTCAGAACTAGTATGTCTTTCTGTTTATAATACATTTGTTGAATATGTCTTACATTTTTTAAATAATTTTGTACTTTTTTAAAATAATTGTTCTTATTATTATAAATAAAAAATGGATATGATTCATTAAGATGATACAGAATGATACAGGTAGTGATGGGGAGTCGACTCCAAGAGTCGATTCCTCGACTCTGAATAGCCCCAGAGGAGCTGTCGCTGCAGAAACTCACACACATTTATTTGAGTGCTTACTTTAGAAATAGAAAACAGTCACAGCGACTTTAGTTTGTAATTATACAGGCTTCCTCCATGCTAGCTTTAGTTTAATTGATAGTATATTAATGCAATAAATATACATTTGGTTTTCCATGGTTAACCTTGTTCATAATCATTAAACTAAATCATTAAAAAAAACTCACATCAAGAAGAAATACATGAATAAGTGTACATTATTATATTTATTTTAGTATTTAGAATCTTTAACTCACCTTTTAAGACAATGATCATGTGCATTTAGCCCCATCACTCGACAACAGCTTTTTTCATGACTTTTTTTTCCTGTGTAAAATTAGGTATCGGCAACAGCTAGGTAGAAACGCTGATAGCCTCATCAAATCATCGCTAAATTGGACTCATTTGGACGATCATGCTAAAAGGAGTGAGGTTTTAATAAGGCTTTGTGTTGGGGGAGAAATAATTTAAGTGTGTAACAACTGCAATTTTGTCTTATTTCTGACCCTGTTTTGATGTAAAGTAAATGGAGTCGAAGAGTCGATTCCATAGACTCCTACAGTGGGAGTCGGGAATTGGAGTCGACTCCAAAAAAATCGAACATCCCTAGATACAGGGCTGTAATCTCCCAGTCGATTAATTAGTCAATATGTTCTGGCTCGACCAAATTTCTGATTGGTCGATTTTTTGCCGCGCTCATTTCCTCAGGTGGAGAGCACTAATTGCTAATGGGGGTGTTTTCAGAGCAGCCCTGTTTCACAGGTAACAGTCTGTCTTCAGAACACCCCCTTGTTTCCACTTCTTTTGGATTAGCCCAACCCACTGGAGAAGAGAGAGATTGAAGAAGGCTATAGTTTGCTGTATATTATTTATTTAATTGTGAGCGTTTTTTCTGCTCTTGATCTGGCTTGTTTAATAAATATTCCTCTTTTATTAAAGTGGGCGTGCCTTTTGTGTTTAAGAGTAAAAGCTTTAAGTTAATCGTCTATTCGTGTCTCAGCTGTGAAGCTGAGCTGATCCCATGTTCGAGCTGCACAGAGCGGCTGAAATGATAGTGTCTGTCAGTTATTATAATACATATGACAAAAACAATTGTCTAAATTATGTTGCATATTCCTCAAAAGTTCTTGTGATGATATCACTAGTTGACAACATAGTGCTATATTTTGGGAAATCATAGGCTGTGATATTGCGCAGGTGCACGTGATGCAACGCTGTCAGAGCCGACAGACTCGTGTGTCAGACTCATTTCAGTGCAAAATAATCAGCTCAAAAACTATTTAATATACTGCAAATAGCCTACTAGTTTTTTTTATATTTATAATTCATTTAGGCAGACAACAAGGCTACCAAGTACTGCGCACAGTGTGCAGCTAATTCATTTAACGTTTTTTTTCCCTAGCGTCATTTTTAGTCGAAAATTTCAGGACCTCAGTCGACCAAGATTTTCTTTGGTTGATTACAGCCCTAGAATATACAATACTGGTGGAGCCGCTTTTCCATCGGGCCAAACTGTTCTGTTTATAAACCGGTCCATTCCGTGCTGATCCGAGCCGGCCGGTACGGATAAGGTTTCGTTTTCATCTGTGGTGCTGCGATAATGGATATCTTTGCTACGTAATAGTTGCCTTGGTAACATTAGAGTTTACAGACGAAACGTGATGTAAATATCGACTGCATTATGAAGGATGACCAGATATATATTTTTAACTATTATTCGTGTTCACCAGTGCCACCGCTCCCACCACGCGCATGGGGCGCTGCGCGTAGGGCACCAACTACTCAGGGGGCCGCCACAAGAAAATGCTCTCTCTACTCCCCGCAGCGGTGGGACTGCATATCACTCAAATAGTGCGTTTAGCAAGCTACATACACACATTCTTGCAGCACGGTAGTCGGTGTATGGAGGGAAACTCTTCATACCCCTTCGTTCGAAGTGTGGTCCTGAAAAATCTTCGTTTGAAGGGCTATCTGGCCCTTCCCCTTACCCCTAGCCAAAAGAGAATCGAGACACCCCTACCCCTTCACGTGAACGCGCAAAATGAAGGGGTAGGAGAAAGGGAAGGGCTAAGGGGTAGAAATGGGATTGTGGCCTTATTTTGATAGTTTTGTCCTATTGTTTCTGCTTATTTTCTAGTTTTATTTATTTTCCATTTGAGATTATCAATACTACTGTGTGTATATATATCCCTTTGTTTCAGTCTGTTGTTGGTCATTGTTGCATCATGCTTTTGAGTTTATTATTTGTTTTCTCCCTACCTGTTATGTTCCTTCTTTTTTTTTTTTTACAAAATCAACATATAGATCCCTGCCTCACCATTTTCCCCTTCTTTACCGGAATGTTACAAGCATAGTATCAAAAATAAAAAGATAATATCTTATGAATATCTTTTCTGTCTCCCAGATAGACCTTTGCATGGACATGCACAGATATGAACAAATATTCTGTTACAGTGGATTTTAGTATTTAATTATTTATTATTTATATTATTTATTATATATTATTAATAAGTATTTTTAATAACAAAAACATTTAGATAACATTAAGCGATTGATTTATCATCATCATCGTTACTAATAGCATCATCAAAATCAATTATTTTACTATCATCATTACTATAATAATTACTATCATCATATTCATTTTTATTATTTGTATCATTGCAATGATCATCCTCATCATCACTATAGTTAGGTCTTCCACTTTCTTGTCCCATCGATGCCTTATCTATCAGGACCTCCTTTAGACTGTCCTCATCAGCTGAAGGAGGAATCCCGAGGCTTCCCATCTCGAAGGAATCACCTGTAGCCTGTTCATCTGCTAGTTGTAAGAAAAGGAGAGTTTTGCATCATTAGTAATTGTGCCAGTCAACTGACCCTCATTACTTGTGCAGTGCTCTTATGATCAACAATATGGAAATAAATTAAAATTATTACATTTGTGGGTGTCCGAGAACTATTGTGTGATTGGTCAGAAATTTAAAGAGGGTGGGGTTAACGCAGTGTATTTTTATAAACAAATTTTGGATTTTGATGGCTGCAACTCACTCCAAAAAAAGTCACATGTCAAATCACCTTTCCTTATAAATCACACTTTTTAAATATGTGGGAATTAAGGATATTAATTGTTGCAGTTTAGCAAGTGGATTTTTTCCCCAATCTGCTCAACAGTCTGTGTGTTCATCGTTGTCTGATTCTCCTTTTCATGATGGTACAGTTTCAATAGGAGACAGATCAAATTCACTCTATGGTGTAGAGCAGGGGTCTCCAAACTCGGTCCTGGAGGGCCACTGTCCTGCAGAGTTTAGCTCCAACCCCAAATAAACACACCTGAACCAGCTAATCAGTGTCTTACAAGGCCCTAGCTAGACACTGAGTAGCCGGTTCAGATGTGTTTAACGGGTGTTGGAGCTAAACTCTGCAGGACAGCGGCCCTCCAGGACCGAGTTTGGAGACCCCTGGTGTAGAGTGCCTACGAAACCACTCTGTTGCAGCATGTGCAGAATATGGCCTGGCATTGCCCATCTTTGAGTGTAAAAGGAGCATCTAAGTCTTTGCAACAATAAGTTCACCGACTTATTGTGACAGTTATTCTTCCAGAAAAATGCGGGGGGGTTTTTGTGATTGTTGTGGACAAAAATCCTTGATTATGCGGCACATTTTCTTAAAAAATGCGATGGAAAATGCGGGATATTTATGCAATTTTATGCGATAAAATTGCGGGAACTTGCAAAAACTGCAGTTTGATGAAAAGAGAAAAAAAGCACCACATCACAGAAAGTGCTGGGAATATTTAAGTTCTCATCTTGTTTAATTGAAGACCTTAATAATGGCTCAAATTTACAAAACATTGAGTCAAACAAGTTCTGTAGCTTTACAAAAGGAATATGCTACAACTTCTGAAAAAATGAGTAAATAACTTCCTGTTTTACAGAGGTAGCTTTACAAAACAGACATTTGAGTGCTTCCAATGCACAAAGTGCAATCTCTTAAAGGGTTAGTTCACCAAAAAATGAAAATTCTGTCATTAATGACGTCCCCTCATGTCGCTGGACACCCGTCAGACCTCCGTTCATCTTCAGACACAAATGAAGATATTTTAGTGGAAATCTGATGGCTCAGAAAGGCCTCCATTGGCTCAATGCACTGCACACTCTCAAGACCCACAAAAGTCCATCTCACTACGGCGGTTCTACAATAACTTTATGAAGCGATGAGAATAGTTTGTGCTAAAACCTAAATAACGACTTAAATAGTGATGATCGATTTCAAAACACCGCATTATGAAGCTTCAAAGCGTTATGAATCAGTGAGTCGATTCATGATTCGGATCGCGTGTCAAACTGCTGAAATACGTGACTTTGGCGATCCGAACCACTGAATCAACTCACTGATTCATAACGCTTCAAACCGCTGAATCGACTCACTGATTCATAACGCTTCGAAGCTTCATGATGCTGTGTTTTGAAATCGGTCAGCACACGGGAAACTGCTTTGCGCTGTCTTTTGCTGTTATTTTTGTTGGCAAATGGGAATTTGCGCTTCATCATGGTTTCACCGATATCTATGGTTTCTCCACGGGGTTTGCAGCATTTCGATGACGTTCACGTCGGGTAATTACGTCACTTCAAAACATTCCCATGGCAACAGGGGGAAATGGCGGCTCTTGTGTGAAGTAAACAAACATTTTTCAACTTTCTGCTAATATTTGTAGGACTTTTTTGCAACGAAAATGCGGGGATTATGAAATCATGCTAGTCCAGCATATTTTGCACGCGGAAATAGGCAATTTACAGGAAATAGGAAAGTGCGGCGTATTTGAAAAAATGTGGCCCCCGCATACATATGCAGACTATGGCTGATTATGCATTAAATCATGCGATCGCGTTTTTCCGGAGGGACTGAAAAGAGTTGAACTTGGATATTCTATAGTTTTTTATATTTTGCCTCTGTCCCAAATGTCCCAACTCTGGATTTGGGGTGGTAAAATGTCAAATCCCTCAGAAACATGGGGCCAGATTGACTAAACAGGCAAATTAGCGTGAGAGCACAATCCCATAAAAGTGCAGATGGTAGTGTAAAATTCTGCAAGTGATCTACTGATGAAGCACATTAAAGAACACATGCACAGCCGGATCATTTCTATAATGGCCAACACAATCTACCAAGAGCAACACAATTTAGAGTCTGGTTTAAGACATGCTTTTTTGGGGGCGGTAAATGATGGCGCAAACACCAGTAAATTGACGAGTGCAAACCTTAGTAAATCACCTTGCATGATTCATTTAAATACTCCCATAAATTTTGCGTCTAAAATTTTCCGGTCAGCTGCAAAAATAACCCTGTCCACGCCTTTTCAGCGCTGATTTATAACTGTGCATCTTTAGTAAATCCTGACAGTAGTTTTTAACGCCAAAAGAGGATTTGCACTGGCACAAGCTGTTAGTAAATCTGGCCCTAAATGATATTTCTTCATGATACAAAACCCAGGGTTATCTGGTGAACTCACCTCCACTGCTGATTCCTCTTTGAGAAACGTTGTCCTCTGAATCAACTGTATCGCCACCAGACTTTTTGCACTTGTTCTGTATGGAGAGAAGATTTCAATAAGAAGATTTAAATCGCAATCAGTCAATACCAAATGTGATACCAAAGTAAACAGAATAAGCTTCTTAGACCAGTCAATGTAAATAATGACTTTAAATGTCCTTTTCTGAAGACATTTAAATACAAAAACAAAAGTGTTGCTTAATTTTCCTGTGATAATACTTGCCTTTTTACGTTTGCGTTTAATGAAAAAAATGACCCCTGTGATGAAGATGACGATCCCTCCGATGACCCCTCCGATGACCCCTCCACTGCCATCTGTCTTGGGAGGCTCTGTGTCTTTGGTGGAATAGGATTCAGTAGACACTAATGGAGGATCTGGGCTGACGGTACTGAGCAGTTGATCTAAATAGGACAAAATTAACAAAAACAACTAGAGATTTAAAGTTCTTCAAGAAGGTGCTAGAGAGTTTTGGAAAAACGCTAGACAGTGAAAAGGGGGCTGAGCGCAAGGACAGGGCTGGGCAGTTTAACAGAGAGACCAAGAGCAGTGAATAAGTAAAGAGTGTGTAAAGTTAGTGTCTTATGTCCGCAAGGTGAGATGTATTAAATGTGTATACAAGTTATATTTTATGTTATACTGAAAATGTCCAGCATCAAAAAGTAAAGATCAAAGATTAGATGGTGGTTTTAAGATTTGTGAGGTAAAATAAACATTGGTTTGTTATAATAATGCTTTATAATTACAATTGATCAAAAGGGTATGTCTGTGCCGAATAACTCTGAGAGGTGTGTACCCGTAATCTCCAGAGCAGGTTATGTTCAGAGCGTACTACAGCTACTAACATACCCTAAAAGTAGGGCTGGAACGATTTGACCTAAAATCTAAATCACGATTAATTGAACATTTTACCTTGATTACGATTAATGGACGATTATTATTGTTCGCTATTTTTTTTTTCACTGATAAGGTTTGTACTGTAAATATGCTCAACTATTAAAAGGTGGGATATTTTTTTCTAATGAAAGTGCATTTCTTTGTGATTTTAAAATACTTGGAAGGAAACAGCTCACTTTCAGCAGTTATTGTCTATGGGTTATAACCTTTCTTACAGATTTCTGTTTGTTGTACATCAGATACAGATAAATTAGCACAGATAAATAACATTTATTTGAATGCATTAATGAGAGAGTGATTGTGTGTGAATTAGTCTCTATTAATTATGCATTTTCTGTGTTATCACTGTTATACGCTAGGGGGCGCTATCACACATCTTCTGAATGAGGACAGAATCTCCTGATCAAAAGCCATGTAAGCCAATGCATATATAAAATAATGCGATCATCAACATTAAACATCATATAAATCAAAACCAGCTAATGTTACTGAATGAAATGGACGAGCTCTAGGACTGAAGCTTTGGGGTGTTGATGGTTGATCTACTCCAGGGGTCTCCAACCTTTTTTCATTTGAGAGCTACTTTTTAAAAATGAAAGTCACCGAGAGCTACTCATGTTATACTTAAAACTCTTAAATAATGCATCATAATTCTCATATTAACAACTATCCAAACTGTTTTACACCTGAAAGAGTGCAGTAGTAGTTCCAGTAGTCGGTACCAATATTATAAAAATGTTACGGTACTCTGTACCAATTTTGGTACCACAGCAAAATGTTTTTTATTTTTATTTTATTTAACTTTTAAATATTTTCTTTTTTTTTTAAATCATTTGTTTATTATTTATGATAATGGACAGTGTACACGCGGCCTTATAATGTGGAGGTTCGCGTGACAATATGTAACAAATTCAGCCTCGACATGCACAACAAAACATTTCAAAAGCAATTTAGACAGAGCATAACATAGGCTACTAACCTTTGCCTACGATCAACGTTATCTCGACCACGGAGGAGAAAAAGATCTTGACTAAATAACATCCGGCATCAAGAGGAGTCAAAGAGACAGTCTCATTGTCGAATAAAAATTTAGAGCAGTTCTTGTTGGGGCATCCAGACTTCTCCTCTTCAGGGGAACAATATATGCAGATCTCTTTACTCGTCTTTTCGCAATTGTTATTCGTTTCGTATACTGTCACTCGCCTGTAATTATTTCCAGATTTCTCGTCGAGTAGAGTGACTTTCTCTCCTATATTCGCCTTCATCTCTTCCCGACTGGCACTCACACCTGACAAAATAAACATTGCTCTGTACATTAGGAGTCATGCTTTTTAGATTACAACATCATGTGATGTTTAAACATACGAGACCTACAGTTAATTATACCTGCGATAAAGAGGGTTAGTATCGCGAGGAAGCCGTTCATTTTAAGCGAGCTTTGCGTTCTTGTCACCGCCGGTGGAATGAGAAAAGACTCCCCGAAAGCTGTAGGTAAGCGCTACATTCAGCCAATCACTGACTC
The DNA here is from genome assembly GCA_023566225.1 of Romanogobio albipinnatus. Classification (NCBI taxonomy): domain Eukaryota; kingdom Metazoa; phylum Chordata; class Actinopteri; order Cypriniformes; family Gobionidae; genus Romanogobio; species Romanogobio albipinnatus. The sequence continues at coordinate 48,153,711 of CM042248.1, forward strand.
AAGTAGGCGTGGCTAGGTGTGCACAGGTATGGCTGAGAAGAAAGTTCGAGAAAGTCAGTCACGGCAAACAGGAAATGTGGTTGAAAACAATGCTTATAGTTTCTATAGTACTATATGAAGTACTACCATGTATAAAACAAAAATGTGAATCCGTTAATTACTTATACCTGCTGATAATATATAGTATCACAATACATTGTAAATGTGTTATTTTTTGGAAAACGTTTTATGTACTTTCCTAGCAAGAATCCAATTACTGCAATTGCAATGTTAACGCATATAGTTTATGAACAAATAGTTAATTGTTATTTAGGTATGAAACAGTTTAATTAGTTTTGATAAAGAAAGGTGAAATTTGTACACCCACATTGTGCATGCATCCATCCATCCATCCATCCATCCATCATCCATGCATGCATCCATCCATCCCTCCATCCATGTATCATCCCTCCATCCAATGCATCCATCTATCCATCCATCCCTCCATCCATCCATCCATGTATCCATCCATGCATCCATCCATCCATGCATCCATCCATGCAGCATCCATCCCTCCATCCAATGCATCCATCCATCCATCTATCCATGCATCCATCCATCCATTCATGCATCCATCCATCCATGCATGCATCCATCCATCCATCCATCCATCCATCCATCCATCCATCCATCCATCATCCATGCATGCATCCATCCATCCATCCATGCATGCATCCATCCCTCCATCCATCCATCATCCATGCATGCATCCATCCCTCCATCCACCCCTCCATCCATCCCTCCATCCATGCATCCATCATCCATGCATGCATCCATCCATCCATCCCTCCATCTATGCATCCACCCCTCCATCCATCCATGTATCCATCCATGCATCCCTCCATCCAATGCATCCATCCATCCATCTATCCATGCATCCATCCCTCCATGTATCCATCCATACATCCCTCCATCCATGCATCCACCCATCCCTCCATCCATGCATCCCTCCATCCAATGCATCCATCCATCCCTCCATCCATCCATGTATCCATCCATGCATCCATCCATCCCTCCATCCATGCATCCATCCATCCATCCATCCATGCATCCATCCCCCCATCCATCTCTCTCCCCTTTACACACTTTCCTCCTTTCAATCACCTTTAATCATTAATCTTTCCTTTACACACTTTCCCTGACACTCTGGCTCATGAAACAGCAGTCTCTGCGTCCTCTATGCTGTCGTAGAATCCTCTCAGGCAACCACGCTTCCCATTTCCATAAAAACCTGAGCAGGATTTGAAGAAAGTTTTACGTTAGGCACTCTTTAATTTCAAAAGGCACCCGCAATTCAGCCTTGGATGTTTCACTCCATTTCCCCCAGTTCACAACACCTGTAGCCAGCCACACACACACAAGAAAACACTTTCATATGCAAATATAAGATTATGTTATAGCCATGGTACTTAGGCCTTATGCATACTTCATTACACACATTTAAACTTTAACAAACTTACTGTCAAGCCATGTGTAGTGTGCCTTCTGTCTGAACAGGGCCCGCTTCAATAAGGAGGTTCAACCAACTCTGAGTTTAAACCTGAACTCTGAGTTGACTTACTCTGAGATGGGAAACTCTGAGTTTTGGGTTTCAGAACAGCTGAAATGAGCTAGTTCAATCAACTCTGAGTTAAGCACATGCACCCCAACTATGAAAATCCACGATCAATGGAGCTCCGAAATTACGATTCACCATGGCAACAGCACCCAACAAAAAGATGCTTGCATACTTCCGGGTCAAACTTAAGTTTAATTCTTAATTAGTTTAATTAAGTTTAATTGTCATGGTATCCAAAAGGCAAAAAAAGAATGTGGCAGCAGCTAAAAATGAAAAATAAAAACATAATTCAATCAGGTAAAGCTTTAAGCATAAAATGTTCATGGGTGTAGGTTTAATGACTTTACAAACATTTGACATATTAAATAAATATCATTCAGTGTCCAATGAGCAGCAGCTTTTCCCACATAGACCCTTTTTTTAGGGAATTTTTTTTTTTAATGAAATGAGGCAGTGGTGTTTTATGACATATTTCGTACGCAAACTTCTGACTTGCGTCCGTGACGTCCTCTAGACACAGTTGCTCCTCTGCGCTTAAAGAAGATTACAGAAAATAGTCCAACGCCGTGGTACAACGAGCACACCCGGGCCCTTAAAAAAGCAGCCAGAAAAATGGAGCTCAGCTGGAAGAAAACAAAACTAGAGGTCTTTCGTAATTCGTGGAAATAGCACATGATCACATACAGAAAGGCCGTAAGAACTGCTAGATCTGCTTATTTCTCAACTCTCCTGGAAGAAAACAAACACAACCCAAGGTATTTATTCGATACAGTGGCTAAATTAACCAAAAATAAAGCTTCAACTTCTGATGATTGTAAACAGCACAGCAGTAATGACTTTATGAACTTCTTCACATGTAAGATTGATAATATTAGGATGAAAATTTTAACCATGCAGCCGTCTACTACAGTATCACATCAGACAGAGCATTGTAGTGTCACTGAGGAAAAATTACACTCATTCACTGCTATAGGAGAAGAAGAATTGGCTAAACTCGTTAAATCATCAAAATCAACAACATGTATGCTTGACCCTGTACCGACTAGGCTATTACAAGAGATGCTACCAGAGGTCATAGATCCTCTTCTTAATATCATTAATTCATCTTTGTCATTAGGATATGTACCGAAAACTTTTAAGTTGGCTATTATTAAACCACTTATTAAAAAAACACAACTTGATCCTACAGAATTAGTCAATTATAGACCCATCTCAAATCTACCCTTTCTGTCAAAAATACTTGAAAAGGCAGTGTCTTCACAATTATGTTCCTTTTTAGAAAGAAATGGTATCTGTGAGGATTTCCAGTCAGGATTTAGACCGTATCATAGCACTGAGACTGCTCTCATCAGAGTTACAAATGATTTACTCTTATCATCCGATCGTGGCTGTATCTCTCTATTAGTGTTACTCGATCTTAGCGCTGCATTTGATACCATCGACCACAAAATTATTTTGAATAGACTCGAAAATTATGTAGCTATTAGTGGAATTGCTTTATCATGGTTTAAATCATACCTATGCGACCGTTATCAGTTTGTAGCAGTAAATGAAGAGATGTCACACCGATCGCAAGTTCAGTATGGAGTACCACAAGGCTCAGTGCTAGGACCGCTACTCTTTACCCTGTACATGCTACCACTGGGAGAAATTATTAGGAAGCATGGCATTAGTTTTCATTGTTATGCTGACGATACACAGCTCTATATTTCTTCACGCCCTGAAGAAACTTACCAATTCACAAGATTAACGGAATGCATAGCTGACATAAAACATTGGATGACCGGTAATTTCCTGCAACTCAATTCAGAAAAAAATGAATTTTTAATTATTGGACAAAAAAGCTCCACAAGTAGTAACCTAGAATTCTGTCTAACACTTGATGGCTGCTCTGTCAAGTCCTCGTCGTCAGTGAGGAACCTGGGTGTGCTCTTTGATACCAATCTTTCATTTGAAAGCCACGTTTCGAGCATCTGTAAAACTGCATTCTACCATCTTAAAAATATATCTAAATTACGGCACATGCTCTCAATGCAAAATGCTGAACAATTTGTTCATGCGTTCATGACCTCAAGGCTAGATTATTGTAATGCTCTACTGGGTGGTTGCCCTGCTCGCTTAATAAATAAACTCCAGCTGGTCCAAAACGCAGCAGCTCGAGTTCTTACTAGAACCAGGAAGTATGACCATATTAGCCCAGTTCTGTCAACATTGCACTGGCTACCTATTAAACATCGCATACATTTTAAAATCTTGTTTATTACTTACAAAGCACTAAATGGTTTAGCTCCCCAATACTTGAGCGAGCTCTTAACATATTATACTCCATCATGTCTACTGCACTCTCTAAACTCTGGCCAGTTGATAATACCAAGAATATCCAAATCAACTGCAGGCGGTCGATCCTTTTCCTATTTAGCTCCTAAACTCTGGAACAGTCTTCCTAGCATTGTTCGGGAAGCAGACACACTCAGTTTAAATCTAGACTAAAAACACATCTCTTTACTGTGGCATACACATAAAACACTGATTGCAAATGATTGCTAGCCTGCATTAACTAGGTCAGCCGGAACCGGGAACACTTCCCATAACACCTGATGTACTCGTTACATCATCAGAAGAATGGCATCTACGCTAATGATAGTCTCTCTGTTTTATCCCGAGGTTTACTGCAGTCAGCCGGATCCGGGCCGTATCCAGATCAGATGGTGGACCTGCGCCCAGAGAAGACCAACGCAGGACCCCGAAGTGTCCGCAGAGACCGTGTCAATTAGCCTCCTCATGCAACTGCCTCATCGACACGGCATCTCAATAAACCCGTCTCCAGCGTGATGACTCTGATTGTTCGAATAGTAAAATTAAATAATTCTTAAATCGATATGTCATCCGCAATAAACCCGTTTCCAGCGTGTTGACTCCGATCATTCGAATATTAGACTTTAATAATTATTTAATCAACATCATCCTCAATAAACCCGTCTCCAGCGTGTTTCCTCCGGTCCTTCGAATATTCCGATCTATTGTGACCTCTGACCTGTACGGCCAGAATAATAATAATAATAATACACTATTTGTTAATTGGCCAGAGGAGAACTGGCACCCCGACTGAGCCTGGTTTTTCCCAAGGTTTATTTTTCTCCATTAGGTCACCTAATGGGGTTTTGGTTTCCTTGCCACTGTTGCCTCTGGCTTGGCGTGCTCAGTTGGGGACACTATATTTTTTAACTAAACATCGAAATAAATCTAAATAATAAACTAAATTAACTAAGGGTTAATTAAGGGTTGCTCTCACAGCGCAGTGTAACTGATATTGTAGCGACTGGAAGAAAAATAGTTGGCCATAGGCCTTTATCACAGAGGAATTGAATACCGGAAGTGCGCGTCGAAGCAGTGTGCTGATTCTTCCGGTTATGCATGTTTTCAATGTGCTGTGAACACCTAGCTGAACAAACGACAATTAAAATAAGCATCTGCAGGATGATTTAAAAATCCGGACATTTTCCGAGACAGGAGAAGAGATAAACTGATCATTACTGTGTACAGGATTTTTCAAACTCTGTTGAACTTGTAGTTCCCTTTCGAACGGTCAGTCGTACTGCGTCGAAGACGCATTATGGGATAGGTTCTCCTATTCTCGAATACTGAAGCATTTATAAAATCACGCAGTGCTACTGTCCAGTCAAAACGGGGTCGAGACTTCTCGCGCGCTATTGGCTGGCCAGTGGTAACTACATGAACCAATGGCAGAACAGCGTATCTGAGCAAACCTATGGGCGCTAAGCCCGAGACGCTGAACACAGAAGCCCGCGAACTGAGCGTAAAAGCCCGCGAAGGGCGCCCTTAAAATACGCTGTAATGCCCCAAAAACGCCAGATTTTTCTCCTTCAGCGAAGTTTTCTATCCTCGCTGATACCTTTTCTGAAAGCTTACCGTGAAAGACGAGCCGTCAGCGGAATCGAGCCAGCCAGCCCGGACCCCTGTGAGAGTCGGTCTGTCTTCAGCGCTCTCATCCAGCATCCGCGAGCTGTCGCTCCTTCTCCCCTGCGCTCGCCGGTGATAAACACTTCGGTGTATCCTTGAGTACAATTAAGAATACACGTCACAATTTTGTATTAGGTGCAGCACAACTCTGCATCAGGAGGATGCCCATGACCAGTGTATTACCTGTCTGGGCAAGGCCCACGCTGACACTGCTCTCTCTGGGTCCGGCTGCTCTCACTGCGAGAGCATGCCCATCTCCTCCCTCCGTTCGCGGATCGCGTTCTTCTCAGAGCGCGACCCAGCCCCTCGCGCTCTCCCGCTCCCTTTCCCGTCCGAACCCCGGCGGAAAAAGCAGCGGAGCCAGAGGGCTGACTATACTGAGGCGGGCGAGCTCACGTCGGCCCAGTGCCCGCGTGCCTCGTCCTCGCCTCAGAGAGACGTTTCCCCAGTAACGTTCTCTCGTTCAGACCTGCTTCCTCCGCTCGACGCCGAGGACCTGGTCTCATTCGGCGGCAATGATGAGGACGATCCACACGACGGCTCCGTGTCCCTCGTCGCCTCCGATGCCGAGGAATGGTCTGGCTCCGTTGGCGACCCCACCCCCTCGACATCTCAGCAGCGGAATGACGCGGCTAAGGCTGGTGCGGACACCGAGCTCATCCGTGTCCTCTATAAGGCCGTTGGCGAGCTGGGCCTGGACTGGGCAGCCCCTGAAGAGCCCACACCTAGCCGCCTCGATGAATGGTACCTCCCGGGGCACCAGCAGGCCCCTCGGCAGAGAGCGGCACCCTTTTTCCCTGAGGTGCACCAGGAGCTGGCGAAGTCATGGCGCGCTCCCTACTCCGCTCGCCTCCACCCATCCACCTCGCACGCGCTCTCCACCATTGACGGCGCTGTCGAGAAGGGCTATGAGAAACTCCCACCGCTCGAGGAGTCGGTGGCTGCACACCTCTGCCCGCCCTCCGCGATAGGCTGGAAGCCCAAAATCGCACACCCTTCGAAGCCCTGCCGTACCACGGCGGCCTTGGCGAATAGGGCCTATGCTTCCGCCGGCCAAGCAGGCTCCGCTCTCCACACGATGGCGGTCCTGCAGGTATTCCAGGCGAAGCTCCTTCGGGCTATGGACGAGTCCGGTCCAGACCAGGAGGTGTTTCGTGACCTCCGAAGCGCCACAGATCTGGCCCTTCGAGCTACGAAGGCCACCGCCCAGGCCATTGGCAGGTCGATGGCTAGTCTCGTGGTGTTAGAGCGGCACTTGTGGTTAAACCTCACGGAGATCAAGGAGGCCGATAAAACTGCCTTCCTCGACGCTCCCATTTCTCCGAATGGTCTGTTCGGTCCCGCGGTGGACGGTTTCGCGGAACGTTTCACCACGGCGCAGAAAGCGTCCCAGGCGATGAGCCATTTTCTGCCTAAAAGAGCCAGCGCCGCCTCTTCAACTCGGCCGAGAGCTCCGTACCAGCAGCAGCAACCGCAGCGCAGATCTGCGACCGCGACCACACCCGCGCTCGCTCCCGTGCAGCCCCGCCCACCTTATGACCAACGTCAACGTCAGCGTCATCACCAGGCGAAGCGCTTCCCACCTAGGCGTCAGGGTCCAAGGCCTAAGATCACGCTGGACCCTGATCACAGGAAGCAGTCCTGACAGGCTGACCAGGAAGAGGGGAGGGGTGAGCTCCGCCCAAGCCGTTCCGCCCCCCAAAAGACTCCGAATTCTCTCCCCGCGGCCCGTTTGTGTTCCGGCCCGGGAGAAACATGTTGTGTATGTAAAAAATGTGAGCAGCGAGCCCGCGCTCGTGCGCGCTCCACTGCACTTTACTGCTGTTATTGCGGGTTCAATAAAAAACCTGAATGTTCAACAAATGAGTCTTCTTTCTCTTCCGCACCACACGACGGTCGGCGCGCGGCAAAACGCGCCGCCGTTCGACACTATAAAACCCCTGTGCAACTGGGCAGAGGCTTGGAAGGCAATCCCTGGTGTGTCACAGTGGGTTATAAAAACAATTCAACTAGCCTATTCGCTCCAATTCGCCCGCAAACCCCCGCGATTCGCGGGCATAACTTACACTTCAGTGAAGAGCAACGCAACCCACGTCCTCAAAACCGAAGTGGAAAGTCTATTGATGAAAGGAGCGATAGAGGCGGTGCCTGCAGCTCAAAGCCAGTCAGGGTTTTACAGCCGTTACTTCCTGGTTCCCAAGAAAGATGGCGGCCTCAGGCCCATCTTAGACCTCAGACATCTTAACAAGGCTCTTATCAAACGGCAGTTCAGAATGCTGACATTAAAACAAATCATTGCGCAAATCCGCCCGATGGATTGGTTTTTCTCTGTAGATCTGAAAGATGCCTACTTTCATATCCAAATTATCCCACGTCACAGACCGTTTCTGAGATTCGCGTTCGACGGGAAGGCATACCAGTACACAGTCCTGCCATTTGGCTTGTCCCTGGCACCCCGCCCTTTCACAAAGTGTATGGATGCAGCTCTCTCCCCTTTAAGACAAATGGGAGTGCGCATTTTGAACTACCTCGACGACTGGCTCATACTGGCCCAGTCGGAGGAAGAACTACAATCTCACAAATCTGTGCTACTCAGCCATCTAGAATGCCTGGGTCTCAGAATAAATACAGCCAAGAGCTCGTTGCTTCCCAGACAGAGGATCTCTTTTCTGGGAACGATTTTAGACTCAGCCCAAATGAGGGCGTGGCTGTCAAACGAACGTGCTCTGACTACACAGCAGCTTGCACACTCGTTCAAAACAGGAACCAACAGACCCCTGAGAATTTTTCAGAGAATGCTAGGCCTTATGGCATCAGCTTCTCCAGTACTTCCGCTGGGTATGATGCAAATGCGCCCCCTGCAGTACTGGCTGAAATCACGGGTTCCTCCCCAAGCGTGGCATTCAGGCCAGCTTTGGATCAAAGTGGGCCGCGGCTGTGTCAAAGCCCTGGCCTCTACGAGTCGGGGGTGAGCTTGGGAACAGTTTCCAGACGGATGGTGGTCACCACAGATGCCTCCAACACGGGTTGGGGTGCTCTGTGCGAGGGCGAACCGGCCTTCGGCTCATGGTCGAGCGCGGAGTCGCGGTTGCACATAAACTGCCTAGAAATGCTGGCAGTAGTGCTAGCCCTCGAGACTTTCTCACCACGTCTTTTGGGTCATCACGTCCTAGTCCGTACGGACAACACGACAGTGGTCTCCTACGTAAATCGCCAAGGCGGGCTCAGATCGAGATGGCTCAACCAACAGGTCAGACATCTCCTCCTATGGGCAAAAGACAGAATGCATTCGCTAAGAGCAGTGCATGTGCCGGGCAGACTGAACCAGGGAGCAGACATGCTCTCCAGGGGCCTCGTGTCCCCGGGGGAATGGTCCCTTCATCCCCAAACGGTTCAAATGATATGGAATGTTTTCGAGAGGGCAGAGGTCGACCTCTTCGCCTCCGAAGACAACGGTCATTGCCCAATTTATTTTTCAAAGAGCAAGGATGCGCTGGCCCACGAATGGCCCAACTGCCTGCTTTATGCTTTTCCACCAGTACCGCTCATTCCCCAGGTCTTAAAAAGGATCAGGGAACGCGGGCACACAGTCCTGCTAGTGGCTCCACTCTGGCGAACCCACCACTGGTTTCCCGAGCTGATTCAGCTGCTATCAGCATCCCCTTGGCCAGTCCCGCTGAGAAAAGATCTCCTATCTCAGGCGAACGGGACAATATGGCACCCCCGTCCCAAACTATGGGCACTACATGTTTGGCCCCTCAAGGGGAGCTCGAGAACCTCCCAGTGAGTGTCCTGAACACTATCGGTGAAGCTAGAGCCCCGTCTACTAGACGTCTCTATGCCCTTAAATGGTCAGTGTTTTCTGACTGGTGTTCAGCCAGGAACCATAACCCAGTGTCATGTGAGATATCAGAGATACTTGTTTTTCTACAAGAGATGTTGGATGCAGGACGCACTCCATCCACACTCAAAGTCTACACAGCAGCCATTGCCGCATCTCATACACCTATAGCTGGCCAATCAGTAGGCAGACACGACATGGTCATAAAATTCTTAAAGGGAGCCAGGAGGCTTAACCCTCCTCGCCCTCCTACGGTGCCATCCTGGGATCTTTCATTGGTCCTACGAGCACTAAAAGGACCTCCCTTCGAGCCAATGCAGACGGCTGAACTAAAACCGCTTTCACTGAAAACCGCCCTGCTAATAGCATTGGCATCAGTTAAGCGTGTGGGTGACATTCAAGCGCTCTCCGTGAACGCATCATGTCTAGAATTTGGCCCAGGTGATTCTAAAGTCATCCTCAAACCAAGACATGGCTATGTGCCTAAAGTGCTTTCAACACCATTCAAAGCACAGGTAATCACTCTTTCTGCTCTTCCACCCTCTGAGGATGAGAGACAGTTACACCTGCTCTGCCCTGTTAGGGCGCTCAGAGCATATATTGAGCGGTCCTCCCACTTTAGGCAGTCGGAGCAGCTCTTTGTAAGCTTTGGTGACCGCACTAAGGGACTTCCGGTCATCAAGCAAAGTCTAGCCAGATGGCTAGTTGACGCAATAGCGCTAGCATACGATACTATGGGCCTTCAATGTCCCATAGGTGTCAAAGCTCACTCCACCAGAGGCATGGCCTCCTCCTGGGCATGGTCTAGTGGAGTGTCTATTGGTGACATCTGTAGATCGGCAGGCTGGTCCTCACCATCTACTTTTACCAGATTCTACAGCCTGGAAGTCCCTGCTGTCGTTTGACAGCCACAGATCCTTGCTGTATAATAATAAGTATTAACGGGTAGCCCGTCCTTATTAGTTAGGCATCTGGGTCTTCATATGCTCAATGCATAACTGAGTTTTTTCCCCTTAATTGCTGGCCTCTATGAGCCCAGTACGAATAGGGAGATATATATATATATATATATATATATATATATATATATCATGATGTGTCAATAACTCTAGTCTTGGGCCCCCTTATAGTGCTCAAACTGAGGGGGTACATACCATTGTGCTTCATAGCACGGCGGGATTAAATAGGCTCCCATAATGCGTCTTCGACGCAGTACGACTGACCGTTCGAAAGGGAACGTACTCGGTTACTTGCGTAACCTCGGTTCCCTGAGATAAGGGAAGGAGTACTGCGTAGACTGCCGTGCAATGGCGCTAAAACAACGGGTGACCTTCGCTTCAGTCGAATTAACCTGACGTTTTTGGGGCATTACAGCGTATTTTAAGGGCGCCCTTCGCGGGCTTTTACGCTCAGTTCGCGGGCTTCTGTGTTCAGCGTCTCGGGCTTAGCGCCCATAGGTTCGCTCAGATACGCTGTTCTGCCATTGGTTCATGCAGTTACCACTGGCCAGCCAATAGCGCGCGAGAAGTCTCGACCCCGTTTTGACTGGACAGTAGCACTGCGTGATTTTATAAATGCTTCAGTATTCGAGAATAGGAGAACCTATCCCATAATGCGTCTTCGACGCAGTACTCCTTCCCTTATCTCAGGGAACTGAGGTTACGCAAGTAACCGAGTACGTTTTTTTAATCCGACATAAGCCGAGGGTCGTAAACATACGTGATTATTTCACCACACGGTGTCAGTGCACGTCTAAATAGTGTCCGCGATTAAGTGTGTGTGAGACCTGACGAATAAGATCTGAATGAACATATTGATTTGTATTAATATTTTAGTCATTTTTCTGTCACTTTTCAGTGACAATCATTTCACTGTAGCCTACAGTATATGTAATTCACACATTTATGCCAAAATTCAGTCACGCTGTTAACGTATTACTGTTTAAGATTAATTCAATGCTTAACATTGTTTACTTTCTTTAAGGCAGTTACCGCGCATTCATTCATCTATTTATTACATGAAAATGAACCATGGTTTTTATTACAAATAAAATAAAACATGGTTATTGTAGTTTATCATGGTATTTGTAGTAAAACTAATACAAATGGTAGTCAATCCACGAAAAAAAACATGGTTACTACATTCTTACTATAATAAAACCATGGTTAACTTTCGTAAGGGTGTTTATCAGTCAAATTAATTTAAAAATGTAACAACAGGTATGAAATATGATTAGTAAGAGACACACTGTTAATGAGAAGACTCAATCACTGGACTGCGGCAGGTTAGAAATGTATTTATTATTCAGAATGCACATTTGGATGGGAACATTTCAGCAGGCTGACGATATGAGACGTAAAAATCCGCAGTTTGGAAATGCATACAACACACACACACACAACTTCATCCCACCATATCAGTCTCACCCATGCTCTCCTCTATTCTTTTAGTGTCAGGAAATGTTCAAATCTGAGGTAAGGATGTCATTATTTAGTATTAGAGCACGGGATCGCTGCAGTTACACCCGCGTTTTGATTGAGTCGCGATGGGACCGGAAGTAGAGGTGCACTGCTTCACTTACCGGAAATAGGAAGTGTGATAAAGGCCTATTTCAAACATTCGCAGCTTGCATACTCCCGACTTCAGAATGTGCAGGCACAGCTGGGCCAGCCAAAGAAAAGGCTACAGCAAGATGTCCCAACTCGATGGAACAGCACATATTACATGCTGTCAAGTCTTATGGAGCAAAAGCATGCTTTGGGGGCATATGCTGCAGACTACGAACTACCTGTAACCCTCACCGCGTACCAATGGAGTCTTATAGAGAACATATTGACTATTCTTGCACCATTTGAGGAGCTTACAAAAGAGATCAGCTCTTCCATTGCGACTGCAGCAGATGTCATTCCCTCAATCGTTGCACTAAAACGTCTCCTAAGAAAAAGTGCTGAAACGGATCATGGCGTTAAAACTTTAAAATCCACTCTTTTGGAAGCGGTTGAGAAAAGATTTAGCAACATTGAATTGGAGCCTTTGTACTGTCTGGCTACGATCCTCGATCCAAGGTAACGACAACAACATTGATATTAATAATAATAATCATAATCATAATAATAATTTATTGGATAATAACAGGCTATAATCTATGCCATTTTGTTTGTTTTTTAATTAAAAGGTACAAGGATCGATATTTCTCCAACACAATCAAATAAATAGTACGAGAAATGCTTCAAAAGGTGTTACAAACGGAAACTGGAGAACTGAGGGAAGAGACGAGATGCGCTGAAGGGAATGAAGAGTCCATGGAGGCGTCAGCAGAAAAAATACCACGCAGAGCAAGCTCGCTGTTAGCGATGCACGCAGCACGATGAGATATTAGAAGAACATTCTGAAGTGATTCCGGACACGAGCAGCCCTACAGCACTGGAAATGCAGAGTTACCTGTCTGAGGCACAGATACCAAGAAGCGGACAGCCGTTGGTGTACTGGCGCACAAATAAGAGCCGCTTTCCTGCACTCGCTGAATTTGCGCGAGCTTACCTCTCCGCGCCGTGCACAAGCGTTGTGAGCGTTTGTTCAGCTCAGCTTCTCACGTGTTGGATGAGAAACGAAACAGACTAACTTGTGACAAAGCCGAAATGCTTCTCTTTGTAAAGAAGAACATGCCTGCACTTTTGAAGTGAAATACTGTCACTTAAGGATGGTCATTTTTATTTAACCTTAATTACATTGACTTAATTTTAAAAAGCACCTGTTGTAGCATCTTTGTTTTTTTTTTCGTTGCACTAAACATTATTTGATTTAACATTTTGGAACAATGTATTTATATACTTTTTTTATATTTAAATGTAATTATTTAATTTCATTTAACTGGTAAATATATATATTTTTTTTTACACTGAATTTAAAAACATATGCTGATTTAAGTTACATCTTTGTTTGGATTGTTGAATGTTTGTTGATTGTGTTGTTTGGATTGCAGAAAATGCAGTTGTTAATGTTAATATGTTGATTTTTACATGGGTTCAACCCAATTTAATTTCAGATTACAAACTTGTTTTAATTGGCCAAAAGCCAATTTAGCCTATTAAACACCAAATAAACATCTTGTTCACGTATACTTTCATATTGTTTGTTGCTTAATAAAAAATGAAAAAAAAAAAAAAAATCGGAAATCGGTATCGGAATCGGCCGGTTTGCCTAAAAAAAAAATCGGTATCGGAATCGGCCATGTAAAACCATGATCGGTGCATCCCTATAACACTGTAAAGCTGCTTTGAAACAATCTACATTGTTAAAAGCGCTATATAAATAAAGTTGACTTGAAATGCATAAATGTAAATGGTTATTTACAGTGTGAGGCATGCACATGCACAATTGATAAGAACTCATCTGATATGGACTAATACACTATTTTACTCAACAACTAGCCTATATACAAACTTCATCTGATCTGGGAGGTGACTGGGAGAGTCCATGTATCAAAGGGGGACACTTTCTACACACGAAAATTAAATCAAGACTACTGAGGCTTACCCGACCCGTAGCAGGGAAGGTGATTTATCCAAAACACACACACACACACACACACACACACACACACACACACAGGGGGGGTTTTGTGAAATGTGGGGACATTCCATAGGCGTAATGGTTTTTATACCGTACAAACCGTATTTTCTATCCCCCTACACTGCCCCTGCCCCTAAACTTAACCCTCACAGGAGACTGTGCAGTTTACTTTCTGTGAAAAACACCTCATTCTGTGTGATTTATAAGCATTTTGAAAAGTGAGGATGTGGCGAGCAGCGAGGCCGAGGGACCGTGAGGGCGGGACGAGGCGGCGCTCATCAGTGGGGATGAGCGCCAGCTGCATGCCGCAGTAATCTCGGCCCTCGCGGAGGAGTGAGGGAGTATAAAGGAGGAGCGACGACAGTGAGGGACGAGAGAGGACCAGGCCTGGATTTTATGTTGTATTTTATTTTTGTTATGTTATGTGTTCGCTGCAGTCGTCCGTGAGGGGCTGCAGCTTTTTATTTTCATTTGTGTTTGTTTGTATGTAGGCGACAGTCGTCTGCGAGGGGCTGTCGCCGCCATTTTATTTTGTGTTTGTTTGATTAAAAGTTCTTTTGATTGTCCGCCGGTTCCCGCCTCCTTCTTCCCACACGAAGGTTTACGACAGAGGACATGGGGAACGTCCTCATATTTCACCCTCTTTTTGTAATACCCATGTCATAATACACATTTGTGTCCTGATATTTCACAAAAACATATACACACACACACACACACACACGTAAGAGGTTATTAGCGGCAAACCACACTGTGTACGAAAATACCACCACCAGAAGGCAAGAAAAGCTAGCCTCCCAACCCGGTATAATAAACAATAAAGTCACCCTAAAATAGTTTTGAACCTCTTAACCTCGTATCCCTGCTCCTGTTGCGTGCAATATTCCGGGAGACTCCCGGACCTTCCGGGAAACATGTAGAAGAACATGTAGGGCCCTGGGGTTATAACAAACCCAAGGGCCCCCTATAGCCAATCTTGGTGCCACAATTCGTTGTTTTTTTTTTTTTTTTTTTACAAAATCTTCAAAACACAGAGATACAATGAGTATATACTGTCTCAATATTCTATTTTAATATTAAGTATATATAAATATTCCAGGCTGCAACAAATTAACAGCATAAATGCATTAACTCCAGATATGAGGTCCAAGCAAAGAAGGACAACAACTTTTGAGCATGCAACTGCCTTAAGGAGTTTTAAAACCAGTAAGGTCCCAAACTTTGAGCTATTTTGGGGGGAAATGTAGATTTCTCTGATCTACATATGTGCATTTTAAGATGTTTGAAGGCTAAAAAATATATAATAAATAGCTTTCAAAACCATGTTAGTGGGCAGTAGATTATCTGTCATACCTGCTCTCTCCTCATTTCATCACTCTTTCTCTCAGTCTCCTTCTCTTGCCCTGTCTCTTCCCCTCCTAAAGCTACGCTCTGGCTGATAGTCTTTTCATTGTTTAACATTTCTCTCCTAATACAGCGATGGTGACAGACCGCAGGCTGGGCAGCTCAGATAAGAAGATAACCTTGCAGCACTTTAAGTAGTGTTAATACTCTATTAGTCAATTATTTAACAACATTTATTATGTATACTTCGGGAAAATACCTCATAGTATGTATGTATGTATGTATGTATGCATGGGCTACATTGGGTAAACATTTATTGTAGTCATAGAGTTCTGATGTGTGACATCAGCTCCTCCACAAATGTGAGGGGTTAGTCATAAGCAAGAGAAATTCACTGTTCAGAGTCAAGCTACAGGTGTCTAGGTGTGTCAGGATGAGTCACAGCTCCAGTCACATGACTGGACTGCCACAGATTTGTACTCAAGAGTTCACTGAAATAGAGTAGCTTGCACACTGCTTGTGTGGTTTCCTGGGTTTCCTTCTTTTCAAATGTAGGGGAGCGCGGGGCACAACCTAACGCGGGGTTAGTTATAACACGCATGTTTTAACCCTTTCCACACATGCCAGGATGACGAAACTTAGTGTATTTACTAGTTGCCATATCAACATTATTTAGAGAAGAAAAAGCGCCAAAATAAAAAAATCTCTGGAAGATATCACTGAACATGTATTTATTACTGAACATGTATTTAACCATAGCAAAAGTAAATTTCTTACTTAAGTTTAGTTTTCATCTCTGTTTTTTGTGTTTATTTAAAATAAGACAAATCGGATATTATTGTAATCTTATATCTGTTATTTAACAGTTGAGATGGTTCTTAATGCTGATCTAACAGCAGAAGACACGAGCCACGGTTTACATCCCTGTTGTGCAGATGGGGTGTGTTTTAACACTGCGTTACAATCAGCCCCTATTAGAAATATGCCATTATATTCTATACTTTTATGAATTCCTTTGAGAAACCATGAGAAAAGTGTGAATAATGACTGAGAGTTAATGTTCATAAATTATTAATTATTATTATGTTTTGAACTCTGCTGTATAGCTGTATTTAGCCATGTGTTTGCAGTCAAACTCAAAAATGCTTATATTTTTAATGATTAAAAAATGCCATTATTTTATTTAAAAAAGGTAATAATTGTATTTTGTTGACAAAATATTGTAGTTTGTCTTGTATATTTTTTTGAATATATAAGATTTTAAGCTGTTATTTGGTCATGTTACAATGTACCCCACTTACGGGGTCACATTTCACTTCTATTCTTTCGGGGTAAATCAAGAAAAAAGTATACACTGTATTAATGAAACAAAACCACATAATTGTACTAGACATGTGTGACATTAATGTGGGAAACAATAAATACTCTGAACCCCAAGTGGATTTACACAAACTGAGAAAGTCAAAAAGCGTTAGGTTGTGCCCCGCTCTCCCCTACTATGTATATATTAAAATGCAATTCAATATATGTTAATGCCCTTCAAATAAGCTTGTTGGGAATACAAATGTATTATAAACATACTACTTGAATTTCAAGTATATTTTTAATATATTTAATAGTACGACTTTTTCACCTTGATTTTCACATTGAATTCACATTGAACATAGTAGGGGAGAGCAGGGCACAACCTAACGCTTTTTGACTTTCTCAGTTTGTGTAAATCCACTTGGGGTTCAGAGTATTTATTGTTTCCCACAAACAGGGGGGACAGGACCCCCCCAATCTGAGGGCTGTCCCCCCCTAAAAACCATGCAGAGTATTGTAAATAATATAACAATATATACTTAAAATAAATGTGTAAGTAGTAAAACAATACAAACGGGACAAAAAATGCGTTTTAAGTTTAGAAACATTTTGAGTCCCCCCCCCTTGCCTCCCAGTGGTTTGATCCACCGTGCACCTCAACTAACGTTACCCATAGACCGTAGAAAAACTACCACACAAGTTTGGGGAGAGAACAAAGCTCTTCAGACAGCAGTTGAGAAACACCAGTAAGTAGCTGTCAAGGCTATTTTATTCACTTTAAACGTCAGATGAAGTGATTCTTTTCTCTTTAATACAGATTAGGCAAAACACTGTTAACATCACTTGCCCACCGCCCCGCTCCGCTGTATAGTAACAAAATCATTGAGTTCAGTTAGAGAACTGACAAAACAATTAAAAACTGAACAGGTCTGCTCAATACAGCACGAGCCGAACGAGCAAACAGCTGACAGACAAGATTATCGAAGATTTGGTTTCAAAGCGTAAAAGCGCCTATATAAGGGAGTTTTGTTGTTGTGTTTTTCATTACGAATAATCGGCTAATGAACCCAAAATTCAAGCAACCCGCCCCCAAATTCTAAAAATGTGCTAATTCTAAACCGTAAGTTCATATCTGAATATCATAGTATAAAATACTACATTTACATTTTACATTTATGCATTTGGCAGACGCTTTTATCCAAAGCGTCTTACAGTGCCCTTATTACTGGGACAATCCAACATGGAGTAAAGTGCCTTGCTTAAGGACACACTGGTGGTGACCGCTGGGTGACCGCTGGGATTGAACCAGCAACCTTCTGCATATCAGTTGACTGCATATCAGTTCCATGGTTTAACCCACTGGACCACCATCTCACATGAGACCACCATCTCTTACTATGTGGAGGACGCAAGATAATTTAATAATTATAATATGACTGTGTGGTGAACCTTACTCATATTTAAACAACTATCGCTTTGTGTTGTTGGTCAGATAAAATGACAGAGAAAAGAAAAACGGACATTAGATAATTTTTCAGTACACCAAAACGCCAAATAATTCAATTCAATTCAATTCAATTCAAATTTATTTATATAGCGCTTTTCACAATACACATTGTTTCAAAGCAGCTTTACAGAAAGTGCATTTCATAAATGTACAGTAAAAATGTTAGAAAGACAATGTTAAAGAAAAATGTTCGAAAAAGTTAATCAATCGTGTATTAATTTAGGCCATAACAACGCTGGCGTTGAGTCGGTGTCCCGAGATGACAACAGAAAAGCAGATGGGAAATAATTAGCATAGCTGCTGTTCAGAATATTATATTAATGCTTTTGTTACGATTTAACTGTAGTATAAAGGGTAATTATAATGTGAATGCTTGGTTAAAGAGATGCGTCTGTAATCTAGTTTTAAACTGGGACAGCGAGTCTGAACCTCGGACAATATCAGGAAGACTATTCCAGAGTTTAGGAGCTAAATGTGAAAATGCCCTCCCTCCTTTAGTGGACTTAGATATCCTAGGAATGACCAGAAGCCTAGAGTTTAGTGACCTTAAAGAGCGCGATGGATTGTAGGGCGATAGAAGATCCGTTAGATACACTGGAGCTAAACCATTTAGGGCTTTAAAGGTCAGTAGCAATACTTTGTAATTGATACGGAACGTAATAGGTAACCAGTGTAGCGATGATAAAATTGGTGTTATATGATCATATTTTCTTGACCTAGTAAGAACTCTAGCAGCTGCGTTTTGGACTAACTGTAGTTTGTTTATTGAGGATGCAGGACAACCAGCTAATAAAGCATTACAGTAATCTAATCTCGAGGTCATGAATGCATGAACTAACTTTTCTGCATCAGGAATAGATAGCATGTTACGTAGCTTAGCAATGTTTCTAAGGTGGAAAAATGCCGTTCTTGTAACATATGAAATATGATTTTCGAATGTTAGGTTGCGGTCTAGTATAACACCTAGGTCTTTTACTGTAGTGGATAAAGTGACAGGATATCCTTCCAAGGTAAAATTGTATTGTGAGAGGTTTTGTGGGCAGTTTTTTGGACCAATAAGTAATACCTCCGTTTTATCTGAATTTAATAGCAGAAAATTACACGTCATCCAGTATTTAATATCTTCAACACATGCTGTCAGTTTAGATAATTTAGCATTATCATCCGGTCGTGATGAAATATATAATTGAGTGTCATCAGCATAACAGTGGAAATTAATTCCATGTTTTCTTATAATATTACCAAGTGGCAGCATATATATTGAGAATAGCAGAGGGCCTAACACGGATCCTTGCGGCACCCCATAGTCTACTGACGTCATCTTGGATTTTTCCCCATTTAGACAGACAAAATGGTAGCGGTCTGTTAAGTATGATCTAAACCAGTTTAATGCCTGTCCCTGAACACCAGTATAATTTTGAAGTCGATCTAAGAGTATTTTATAATCTATAGTATCGAACGCAGCACTAAGATCGAGTAGAACTAGTATTGAGATACAGCCTTGGTCAGAAGCTAGAAGTAAATCATTTGTGATTTTAACGAGCGCAGTTTCTGTGCTATGATGCGGCCTGAATCCTGATTGAAATTTTTCATAGATATCATTTTCTTGCAAGAAAGAGCAAAATTGCGCGGACACAACTTTTTCTAGTATTTTAGACATAAATGGAAGATTTGAAATTGGTCTGTAATTTGCTAGGTTATGATCTAATTGTGGCTTCTTAATGAGAGGTTTTATGACTGCCAGCTTGAATATTCTTGGAACATGACCTAAAGATAAAGACGAGTTAATAATATTGAGAAGAGGCTCTTCCACTACAGGTAACAACTCTTTCAGTAGTTTAGTAGGTATTGGATCTAATAAACATGTTGTTGGTTTAGATGCAATGATAAGTTTATTTAGCTCTTCCTGTCCTATAGTTGTAAAGCGGTGTAGTAGTTCTTGAGGGGCGATAGTTGCGGTTGAATCATAAGACATCATTAAAGATTGTACATTTACAATTTTGTTTCTGATGCTTTCTATTTTCTCAGTGAAGAAATTCATAAAATCATTACTACTAAACTGTAACGGAATATTTTGCTCAGGCGATGCTTGTTTATTTGTTAGTCTAGCCACGGTGTTAAATAAAAACCTTGGGTTATTTTGATTATTTTCTATTAGTTTGCGGAGATGCTCAGCCCTGGCTGCTTTTAGGGCCTTTTTATAACGTGACATACTATCTTTCCACGCGATTCTAAAGACCTCTAAATTAGTTTGTTTCCATTTACGCTCTAAGTTACGAGTTTCTCTCTTGATAACATGTGTAGCACTGTTGTACCATGGTGCTTTAGTTCTCTCTAACCTTTTTTAATCTAATTGGTGCAACAATTTCTAATGTGCTAGATAAAATGGTGCTCATACTGCTAGTCATTTCCTCTAGTTCATCTGTTTGTTTGGGTTCACTGAGCAGCTGAGACAGATCAGGTAAGCTATTTGAGAATCTATCTATAGTGGTTGAGATGATTGTTCAACATGACAGATTTCAGCAGTACGCAGTATGCAAGTTACCATATAATGGTCAGTGACATCATCACTTTGCGGTATAATATCTATATCGGTTGGGTTGGTTCCATGTGATATAATTAAATCTAGTGTGTGATTAAGACGATGAGTGGGACCAGTGACGTTTTGCTTGACCCCAAAGGAGTTTAATAGATCTGTAAACGCAGCCCCTAATGCATCATTTGTGTTATCTACGTGTATGTTAAAATCTCCAACAATTAATGCTTTATCGATGTTGACCAATAGATCTGAGAGAAAGTCTGCAAACTCTTTTAAGAAATCAGCATAGGGCCCTGGAGGTCTATACACAGTAGCCAAGGCTAGAGATAATACGGATTTCTTTCTTACATCTAAGAGCGTAACATTTAGCACTAGTACTTCAAACGAATTAAACCTGTGACCTGTTTTCTGAGTAACATTAAGAATATCTCTATAGATTGTTGCGACACCGCCGCCACGGCCAATCAGACGGGGCTCATGCTTATAACAGTATCCTGGCGGAGTAGACTCATTTAGACCGAAATAATCATTTGGCTTAAGCCAGGTTTCAGTAAGGCAAAGTACATCAAAACTATTATCTGTGACCATTTCATTTACAATAACCGCCTTAGGTGTGAGCGATCTAATGTTTAGAAGACCTAGTTTTAGAGATTGTTTTTGTTCACTAATATTGAGATTTTCTGGTTTAAATCACAGTTAGATTTTTCCTAGATCCTACAGTAGATTTAATGTTTGACCTCACTAAACGAGGAATAGACACAGTTTCTATATAATGTTCTACATTGGTACTTATGTCAATTAAGTTAGGACAGGAAAGACTGTGATCTGGACTTTGACTTACTAGTCATATGGTGGTGTGTAACGCCCTGGAGATGTTGTCCGACAGAAGAGCCGCTCCGATTCTGCTGGGGTGAAGGCCATCAGGACGGAAGAGCCTAGGTCGCTCCCAGAAAAGATTCCAATTATTTACAAAGAGCAGCTTCTGTTCATTACACCATGACAATAACCATTCATTTAGAGCAAATAACCTACTGAACTTTTCATGTCCTAGTCGGTACGTGGGAAGGGGTCCAGACACGATGATCGTTGCTTCAGGCGATGTTCTGCGCACCGTCTCCACCAGAGTCTTGTAGTCCTTCTTCAGAACCTCCGTCTGCCGCAGCCTGGTGTCGTTCGTTCCCGAGTGCAACACGACAACTCCGATGCGCTCGTCACCGTTCAGGATCTCGGGAACCTGCGCAGCATCATCGAGAACACAAGCACCAGGAAAGCAGTGAGTGATTACCTTGCCTTTACCTGAGGTAGCGTGGACAATGCGGACGATGGAAGTACCGATCACCACAGCGTCGCGTTCCGTCTCGTGAAGAGGGGAGAAGCGGTTCCGGGTGGAGATCTCGAAGACCGGGAGGGGCAGAGAGGTCCTAGCTCTGGTCCTGGCTCGCGTCTTCTCCTGGGGAAAAACCCACGGTCCCCGGTGCTGTGTCGGTGCCAGAGTGAACGAAACCAGGGATGATGATCGCGTCCTGGGTGCTTGGGTCCTGTGCAAAGAAACACACGGAGTAGACGAGCTCGGAGTCAGACGGTTATTAACCACTGACTTGTGTGCATCGGCGCGTGATGTTTCAAGCACTGATCGTCGCTCTCTCAGCACGGCTTGTCTGTCTAGTAGGTCGCAAATCTGCTTCTCCACCGACTCCAACTCCAACTGCACCGAATGCAGCTCGAACGTGTCCTCGCCTGCACTCAAAGGTAACATTAGACACACATCCGAGTTATTCGATGCTACCGAGCATCCGAGCTACGATGGCGAATTGTCGGTACAGTGACGGGTGTAAACAAGTTTACCACGCGTGCAATGCTAGCGGGCTACGGCTACCGGTGTAAATAAGTTACCACGCGTGCAATGCTAGCGGGCTACGGCTAGTAGTGGAAGTTCGGATACAAGTAGCGATATCAAAGCAATCCGATTGTTTTTTATAGAGAATCGTATCGGAGATATATTCACACGCTGTAAATAGTAGAAAATATTCGTTTGTAAGCGAGTGATAAGGAGAAAATCAAGGATTATGAATCAATTCGACGGAGCTCTAGCACCAACAACGCGCGCACAACCCGCACATAAAGTTGAATCTCAATATGCTTATTGTTCTTAAGAAATAGTTTGATTTATAGTTCTATAGGAATATTTGAGAAAAAGACAATGGGTTATGTTATAGCCTGTTACAGTACAGAGGTGTTATGGCGCTTTTCCACTACACAGTACCAGCTCGCCTCAACTCGCCTTTGTTTGGTTTTCCACTGTGTAAAAATTGTACCTGTACCTGCTTCCAGGTACTTTTTTTCGTATAACCTCCGGCGAGGTTCTGAGCGAGCTGAGGCGATACTAAAATGTGACAAGAACACACAGCAGACTGCTGATTGGTCAGAGAGAATCGTCACACCAGATGGAGTATCCTGAATATTTTTTGTATGGTCTATGGAATAACCCCGCCATTTTTAAATAGTTTGGCCAGAGATTGCGTGATATACCCATTAATATTATGGCAACTCGGAAGAATACGCCATTGTCAAACGAGGAGGTTTGGCTACATATTTGTTAAGTTAGAACCACTTAATTCTACAGTTGACCCAAAAAACGAGCGGTTAAGAGAACAAAAGTGGATACAGTTAATAAGATGTGAAGCATCAGCAGGAAGAATGGGTACATTTTGGGTTCTTGACACTACATGTAGAGTTAAGTGGTTCTAACTTAAATATGCACGGGGGGAGATTTCCAACGTGTGCTCTCAAAGCATGACTTTATTACAGTGCCAGGTTTACCACTTCTCCCGCCAAACCACAAGGGGCAACGTCACATCATGTCCTATAAAATCCTTTAACACTACATCAACACCCTATAAACACTTAGTTCTGTGTTTTTTAGCTTGTTTGCTATACTCTCTGTCACAAAGCAGCTTTTAGACATGGTTCTGTTTTTTTGTTATAAGTCCGAAATGACAAGGAGGCGCTTCACGCAATGCAAAGTCAATGGAGAGCGTTGGATTGTTCCCCCAAGAATAGCAAAAGTCCTGCATATTGACAGCTTGTGGCAAATAAAACTTATCAGGAAATATCAGATGTCTGCTTTTCAACATGTGGTCAAATTAAAAACACGGGAAAAATAGGAATCAGGGGGGGAAAAAAAGCAAAAGTTTATTGAATAATCGGTCAGACTTCATCTGACCAGCACACATTCAACAGGTGTTATACAAAAGCAATAAACACATTTCTGCTTTAAAACGCTGAGACAGACGATTAAACAAAAGAAGAAAGAACAGAAGAGCAATACATCTAAATTTAGCGTCTCCAATCGACCTGCCTTGCATGTATTTGGTAAACTGGAGGACCCGGAGAACACCCCTCAGCAGAGACACAGAGAACATGTGAACTCCACACAGAAAGGCCTCGGACAGGAGACGCTGCTGTGAGCTGGCAGGGCTAGAACCACTGAACCACTGCGCCGCTCCAACAATCAATATAGTGATCATTCAAAAGAAACCAGCAAAAAAGAGCGGTGAAAAATAGTGCAAAAGTAGCAGCTTTGAGCAGATACAGATCCTGATCTGCCCTGATACTTAATCATTTAATGCAATAACATTTTACATTTCCTTAAAAGACAATAATCTCAATAATCTCAAATGTGCAAAAGTTTACAAAAATACAATGTCTTTTTCCATTCATTTACAACGCATGCGGCACACGCACGCACGCCACTTACACACAGTAACAAAACAGCAGTGAACTGGCAAGATAAAAACCCAAACCTGATGGCAAAATACAGACAGGCAGATTTAAGCTTGTTAACTGCTTGAATACAGACTGAATCCCACTAAAGGGATAAAGTCAACCTTTTTTTAATGAAAAGGATGAGGCAATTTTAAATACCCAAAAAAAAAAAAAAAAACACCAACTCAACTCAATGAGATTAAACTCTCATAACAAATAAATCCTTGAGAATAAAGTAATTATGTTTGCAGGGTAATTAATATCTGCTGTTAAAGCTTGGATAATAGTCACTACAAACATGACAGAATTAGACCTTGGGACAAATTTAAAATGGTGTTCAAATGCAAAAAGAGGCAAGAAAATATTTCTATATCTTATAGCAGAGGAGAAAATATCTCGCAGCAGTTCAAAATAATCTGTTTTATTTGTTTATGTTATAATCAAAGGTGGAAAGTAACAAAATGACAAAAGTGCTTAATTTTTTTTTTTTTTTTTTTAGTTTTTTTTCTTAAGTTTTTTTGTGTTCCCATGGGAAATGGGATTGGGATGTGGAATCATATTATATTTGAACTATATTTGAAATTCTGAGGGAGGGAAGATACGGATGTGCCCAGGAGAGAGAAATGACTAATGCAAAATATTTATATCTAAAAGTGAAATAAAAAAAATATATATATATTTTTCCAAGTTATAGAATGTATTAATCTATTGCGCAACAAAAATAAAATGGCAGGGTTGGATATTCCCAATGTTTTTCGGTTGTCTGTGATTTGAGATTACGTGGATGCCATTGCATCTAAAACTAAAGGTGTATTTGGGAAAAATAGAGTGAGACAGAATCATACTGGTACGGGACTGAAACGTTTGTGTACATCTATACTTGTGGGAATTTGCGAATGGGACTGAAAAAAGTCCAAGACTCAATATACCTGGAGCACATGTGGGAACTAACTCCTGGAGACCCACTGTCCTGCAGAGTTCAGCTCCAGCCCTAATCAAACACGCCTGGAACAGCCGATCAAGATCTTCAGGACCGCAGAGGCAGGTTTGCTGAAGCCGGATGGAAATAAACTTTGCATGACAGTGGGTCTCCAGGAGCAGCGTTGAATCCTTAGCATTGATCCCTGCTATATTAAACAGAGCTAAATGTGATTAATATCATCACCATAGCAGGAGCTACAGTTGGGTTAGTATCATCACCATAGCAGGAGCTACAGTTGGGTTAGTATCAGTTCTCACGATTAAAAGATCTGGGATCTGTCAAATCATCTCCGATGTATTAAGCGAGGTACGAAGAACTTTTAATAAAGTCGATCACTTTATTAAAATTATGTCAATGCATTAAATGATCAAATATCAGTAGACTTGCAGTAAGCGTTTGAAAAAAGCAGGATTGTTTTAGTTTCCACCTCTGATTATGCCATGATAGTCTTTTTTTTTTTTATTCCATTTAGTTCTATTTATTATTAGCAGACCTGATGTTTTCTGGCCAGCTTATTAGGCAGTTTAAGTGATTTCTATAGATTAAAAAAAAAAAAGTTTTTGTTAATTTATTTTGCCAATTGTTACCATTACTGGTTCGATTGTTATAAATCAATATTGCTAGAGGTCTAATTATTTCTTTATCTAATGAAATGCAAATTACAAAATAAAGAGCAAGTTCAAAACACTGCTTTGACTAACACTCTTTCTAAAATAAAATACATTCATTGAAAACACTTTATTTTCTTACTCTGGCCCCAATTTACTCAAAGTTTGGCTCTCAAAAACTTGGCACAGACTTTACATTTGTTTGCAGGTTTTCATTATAATTTTGTTTGGATGTCCCTTGCTGTTTATAAAAAGTATAAATATACGTTTGTGCAATTATTCTTTGACAAACACCCACTGTACTCGCACAGCATGTGCAAGCAATAAGACTTAGTTCAATTGTGTGAGCCAATGAGTTTGAGGGATTTTAGCAAATCAGGGCCTCGGAGTAATAACTTCAACAAATACCAGCTCCAAAATTGAGGACGGAGCATCCTTCATTAGAAACAATACGAGTAGACAAAAAGCAACTCATTTTTAAAGACAATAATAAATAGAAATAAATATATTTTTATATTTATATTAAAAATACATTAATCATGTCATCTGTGATATTGTAAACTATTGCACAATACTGGTCGTGTTGTTCTTCACTTCATGTTTTTACTTCACACTTGATCTGTAACGAGAAAAATGACAAATTATCCAACAAAAAACAATTTGTGAGGATCTTGTATGTTAAGCTGTGGACTATTAGTGTCGCCCTAAGTGAGTAAAACATCCTTAACGGGTAACTAAACCCCTGATCAGAGCCTAACTCCACCCACTGGCAATATTTGAAAAATGCTGGAAAAGCGGAGACAGAGCAGACAAACCGAGGGCGGGGGGGCGTGCACCTGAGACCCGCAGTGACGGATTTATTGACAGCTGTCTTACATTTACATTTAGCAGAGGCTTTTATCCATAGCGACTTACAACTTGGGGGTACACGAATCGATTGGTCATGAAGAGTCGAGTAAGCGCAACAAGTGCCTGAAATCCTGAGACCGTGTACATTGCTCAGTGTAGCTCAGGCTAGAGTAGGGAGGGGAAAAGGGAAGAAAGAGGAAAGGAAAAGGTTTTATGAGGTTAAGTGCTCACGGAAGAGCTGAGTTTTTAGTTGACTTTTGAATGCTGTCAGTGATTCTGCATTTCGGATGGTGTTGGGAAGATCGTTCCACCAGCTGGGAACGTTGAATGAAAATGTTCTGGAAAGGGATTTTTTCCCCCTCTGTGATGGTACCACAAGCCGTCGCTCCTTAGCTGAGCGAAGGCTTCTGGTGGGGGTGTGGATTTGTAGAATGGGGTCAAAGTAAGCAGGAGCGGAGCGCGTGGTGGCTCTGTAGGCAAGTGTCGTGACTGCCACATTCACGTGAATCACGGCACAGCCCCGAGAGCAACGAACTCCGGTTGTGTGTTCTCGGGTTCGGTACCTCAGTGCACACCAAGCTCTGTATGTAAGCTTTCACAACCGTGCTCCATTTCGAACTAAACTGCCAGAGTAAAAACACCCTGAGACAACAGAAGAAGAACAAATCGCCTCACGCGCACACTGTAGACTTGTGGCATTTAACGGTTGCGGTAACTTGGGGCAATGTCAAATAACAGTCATATGTTTCAGCGTTACAATAATTATATGGCTTGAGTTGATATAGCCTATTCCCTAATGAATTAAACAGTTTGTCATCACACAGATTGAGAGCGTGAATGGTCTCTCTCCCTCTCTCTCTCTGTTTATATGTGTGAAGCCTTTACATGCGTGCATGTGGGGGATTTTCGAATAAAAATCGAATAATTCCCAGCGATCTTCAAATATTATTTTTGCTTGAAAAGCCCATCCCTACTAGCCAGTGCAGAGAGTCCTTTTGGGCTCGTTGAAGACAAGACGTGCTGCTGCATTCTGGATCATTCAAAGTGTTTGGATCGCACAAGAGGGGAGTCCAGACAATGGGAGTCTTAACTCCCGACAATGCTAGTGAAGCAGTAGCCTGGTCCTACCAGACTCTCGTACATTTCATTTGTACAGAGAGTCTGGCCACTCTTCATTGACAAGCATTTACTTCCTTGAAGGCGGTACTCTGTTGAAGTTTAAAACTATTGGATCTGCCATAACTAATCGCTAGCGTTTGGTCGTGACGCATGTCATGTGCTGTTCGCCTCGGTTTCTCACATGGAAGTCCGTAAAAATAACTGTGCAGATTGTGCACCACCTCAGTGATAAAACCTAAAACTCGAGCATTTGGATGGTGATTTATTCACAGCGGGAGAGTTGTGAGATAAGGAACGGCTGCTCACGTGGTCCATAACATGATTGCTGTAAATAAAATATCATATGCTTGGTTTGATAAGAATAAATGCTGCCGGAAATAACGGCCCAATTCAAATGTTTACGTGCTTTTCTTCTTTTTATTTTTTGAGCGTGATGAATTATATATTGCTCTTGAAAATACTCGCCAGCATTTAAAGAAATACAAGTCTAGAAATGAATCCAAATGACAGCGAAGCGCAACCGTACGGTGCTCTGCAGGGGTCAAAAAGGATAAAAACAGTGAAATTTGAAGTGATATATTTTTGAAAACTCAGAGATGTGGATTCGGACAGCAGTTAAATCACCACTCGACCTTGGCGTTTGTCTAAAAACAGGTCATTCGGCCGGGGATTTTGCGCAGGTGGTGGGAGACGGACGGCAATAAAATCACTGACTAGCCCCTGTAAATGATGACAATACCTTCCGACCCCATGAGAAACGATTACCGCTCGAACAGGGCTTCAGCAACTCCTTCACCACTAACGGAGCGAGCTGGAAAGCTTTAACTTCTGGATATTCACCAGCGGTGCCACAACGGGCCGAATGACTTCGCTTGCATCTTTCTCCACCGCCATTACTCAACTACAACTCAAACTAGAGAACGACATCAACGTCATCGCTCTCAGTCACTCCCTCTGTTCACCGATTGGACCGGTAAAAATTTTCGGATAAAGTAGCTCAAATAAAGTTAGACTATATATGCCAGCACGGTATTGTTTGTTACCACTTGTGTGTCAGGGTTTGAAAGCTGGCTGGCTGTACCTGTCTGTTCGATGCTTGGGGCGTGTGCTTCATCTGGAACAGCAGGTGTTGTAGAGGGAACACCTGAACCAAGAACACAGACATTGATTTATTAAAACACTACACTGTGTGCACAATTATTAGGCACGTTGATTTTCTGATCATATTTTTTTCCAGGCACATTTGACCAATTCCAAACCACAGTAATCCTAATAACTACTATTCATTTAGTATTTAATAATGTAGAAGTGATATATAATTGTTCATGAAGGCTGGAAATGAAAATCACCTTATATTCAGGTGTGCAGAATTATGAGGCATGTTTTCTTTTCCAGATAAATTGAGCCAGAAAAGAGATTTAACTCTTTAACTTATATGCCCATGAGAAGGATGCAATACTAGACATTGCAGTTAAGGCATGACCATTGGACAGTGAAATGCTCGTTGGGTCAGCAGGGTCAGACAAAAACATGTGGTGAGGAAAAGACACCTGTTAACTGCAAAATAATTAAGAATTAAGGTGAAGAATTAAGTGTGAAACCATCAGGGACCCTTTAGTCTCCAGCGCCACCATTTTCCAGAACTGCAACCTTAACCTGGAGTCTCCAGAAGTGCAAGATGTCAGGATCTCAGACTTAAATTAGGTAAAGAATCCTAAAAAATAACCCCCACTACTTAAGAATCACAAGCTGAAGCGTTGTAAAATACATGAACATTAAGTTTTCATAGGCTTTATGGACAGATAGGTTGAGAGTGACTCTTGAAGGACCAGCATCACATCCTCTAGCACCAAAATTCATCTTCCAGAATCTGGCAGTACGTTTTGGGAGTTCATTTTAGTCCATTCTGAAGTCCGTTTTGCAGAGATGGACTAAAAATGAACTCCCAAAACGTACTGCCAGATTCTGGAAGATGAATAGCGTATTTATAAGTATATTTTATAGAAAATCTAGTTCCTACATTATTTTTCTATACATTGACTCTAACCTGCAATATGCCCTTTAAGAGGGCAGCACTCAGACGGCTTTACACCATATAATGTAGAATTAGAACACTTTATACTCAAACGTCAAAACATTTACTCAAATCAATGAACAGCATTAATAAAGCCCCAGTCTTGCAGATCATTAACTAAAAAAAGTTGTTTTAGGGTTTAGTTACCCTTTAATGTCATGCCATATATATACATGGTTGTAAGACTTGACCGGACGTAAAATGTAGCGCTGCAACCGAGATTAATCTTATGCCTAGTGAAGGCAGGTGTAAAGTTTAGACAGGATTACATTTTAGATATATGCATGTCAATGAATTGTTACTTCTGACATTATCTGTAATACTTATGGTCAATTTTTGCAAGATGAGCATAATCATTAAGGTGTGTGTACTTTAATGAGCAGGAAATACTGTAACATATAACGTGAATGGCGTCTATCACTGTGGGAGAATGGGTCAGTGTGGATGTGCATCATCAGGGCATCGCTACATCTAGTCACAGTTTTAGATGGTGCAACAGGTGTAAATACTGATCACAAGGCTCGGTGTAGCTGAGCCTGGATTTTGGCTATTGGATTACAGCCAACATCATATGTTTTTAAGCCCCTGATATGCAATTCACAACTGCTCAATGAAACATACCTGGCATTGGTATGAACTCCTCCATCTCAACGGCATTTTGCTCCTGCTGGTTTGCCTCCGGGTCACACGATTCCTGCTAATCAATCAATATTAAAATGCAGTTCATTTTGGTGGCAAATATAAATGCTTCAAAAAGAACAGCAAGTGTAACAGACACTTTGTAAAGAAAATATAATTCATACTATATTCAACAATAAAACACGCAAACACCAGTGAAATCTGAAAACTGCTCATTAAGTCGTGTGAAGTCACATGATATATAGCATACAGATGACCTCAGAGCTAAACACATGGACTAAAAGCCACAGAACATGCCAAGCTAGTTAAAAATTAAAAAGGAATGCTGGCAGCAACAGAAGCAAAGTTAGTTAATAAACAATGGATAAAATGGTTTGTAAATGATGATTTATTCATCACATGACTCTAGGACACTTATAAATGATCCAGGTATTGTTATTATTGCATCCCTAATAATAAAAGTCTTTATGAACAAAGCATTAAATGAGCAATGCAAACGTGTGGAAAACTTACCCTTCTGAGACATGGGAAGGCGCTAGCTATTTTTTCTCCATCCATTGTTACTGCTAAAGCTACTACAACTCCAACTACAACTACAATTACTATAGCAGCTACAGTTCCCATAGCTCCTTTAGCTCCTATAGCTTTTCCAGTGCGTTCTTCAGGCATTTTGTGAGTGTGGGGTGGCTCTGTAAGGTACAACAGGAACAAAAAACATTTTAGGAATCCTAACTGTACTTCAACTGTGACGGTCACAACTGACAAGCCATAATGAAAATTACCTCCTATATGTTAAAGGGTACCACCTAGAATTAGGGTTGGGAACCGCAAGACATTTTCCGGTTCCGGTTCCGATTCAATTATTATTATTCTAAATAAAAAATAAATGCACAATATTCAAACAATCTTTTTTGTATTTATTACTTACTCTGAAATTATACACAATTTAAAAAACATTATCTGGTGATGATGGCAACCCTCTACTCACACCTTGGCAATAGAATCACCATCGGCTAGTAATTATTTTAGTTCACTCACAAGACTTATATTATATATACACTCTTAATGCACAATCAGTCAATCAAGCACTATTTAATGATAGAACTTTAGTAAATATAACTAAATCTAGGTAACCATTTATGAATGCCTATTTGTCATTTTAACTGAAGGACTTGTGGTGGTGCTTAAAATATTGTCATTCAGTTTTTCTGTAAAGATAATAGTAATAGATAAAATTAATTATTATTAAAACAAAATAATAAAATATAAAAACTACTACTGCTGCTGCTGCTGCTGCTACTACTACGTTTGCGCATTAGTTCCACCCACTAGCAGAGAAATCAGCATATCTTCTGGTAGTTCTTAAAAGCTGGATAAAGCCATTGTTTTGACAAGAAAACACAACAAAGAATATTGTTTACATGTAGCACGTCGAGTCTGTTATATAAGACTCTCTCTTTCTCTGTGTGTGTGAGAAACACAGCGCTCTCAGCAAAGCAACGGCTTTCTCTTATCCAGAACCGTATATCAATTCTCGAAACCCTTGATGTGGTGCGCTGAGATGCCATGAGCCAATTACAGTAATATTTCTCAGGCTGCTACAGATCATGTGGACATGAAATGACCAGGATCAGCGATATCAGTGATCTAAGATGAGCAAACAGTACCTGTGGTTTTGATGCTTGGGGCGTGTGCCTCATCTGGAACAGCAGGTGTTGTAGAGGGAACATCTGAATCAAGAACACAGGAAAGAGAGAGACTTCCAGTTGTGAATATGAACATACACGTCAAAACTTTCACATAAACAAAGCACGTACTTTTGATAAAGAATGTCCAAAGGTTACGCATCTTTATTTTGGTCCCTTGTCGAATGTTAGCCTACACGTGAACCGGCGCGGCGCTTGTGAGGAAGAAGTTTATCCTCCAATCTGATTGACCCGTAATGCCTACCTTTGGCCAGGTGATAATTGTAATAGTAATAGTAATATTGCTTAATTTAATTATCATTAAAACCACGTGTGATTATCACGATTTTGAAAACTTGCGGTAAATCTTGTCCAGTCAACGTCAGTCTGACGCAGGCGTAGCGCGCAACGCTGTTTTTTTGATTGAGAAGAAACGGCAGATGGCAGGGACAGAGCCGGGAGATTGTTCAGCCTCTAAAAGGACCAAATCTGAGCTGGTCATATTTTGGCTTTTATAAAAGTCCTGAGGGAAACTTAATCAAAGATGGTCACCCTGTCTTCAGAACATGCCAGAAGAAAGTCGATATAATAGGGGAAACGGTTGAAATCTGGACTTTGACCTCAACACCAAAGCAAATAATAACGTGAAGAGAACGAACAAGTTCAGACAAGACTAGGGTGACATTTAAGGGATAATAATAATCAGGGTTTGACATTAACAACCGCCATTTGCGGGTGTATTTCGGCTGTGGCGTGTAACATTTACATAGCCACTTTGGCGGTTGAACTTATTATAGTCTTCTCCAAAAGCCATATGTTTATAATCGCGTTGCGCATTATAACCAATCACACGTGTTTCTATCAAGTTTATGAATGCGATGTCTAAAAATCAGGTGTTCAGATTAGCCGGAGTTTTGTTCAGAGCGCGCTCTCACTCCCTGAAATCTGCACTCAAAGCGGAGATGAACATGCGATGTACGCAGGAGATTCACTCATCATACAGTGGTCGACTGTTTTTGTTCTTTTTCAGAAGCGAAAATAGCTTCAAACAAACACAGCAGAACCACAGAGCATCTGATAGGACTGGCATTACATTTACATTTATGCATTTGGCAGACGCTTTTATCCAAAGCGACTTACATTGCATTCAAGGTACACATTTTTTTTACATTTTTGTCAATTCTTGCTTTCCCTGGGAATCGAACCCATGACCTTGGCGTTGCCAGCGCCACGCTCTACTGTTTGAGCTACAGGAAAGCCGGCTTAAAGTTGGCTTGACGTTCGAGATACGCAAATTCAGGGACCGTCTCTAAAGTGAACTACAACATTGTTATACACGTTTCTAACTTCAATAGCATTTGAAGAGAATGACTTAGTCATAAAACTGACTGTAAAGTGTTCATCTAGGTGTCAGGTATGATGCACACCTTTTCATATTTAATAAAATAAACTGTCAAATCATATGAAAATATGGATATGCATTATTATTTCACTAGGATACTGTTTGGGCTCTTACACAAAATATGCTGATTTAAACGCATCATTGCTGAACACCGATGAGAATATTTTTACAGAGACAATATTAGATATTATTTACACCAAATTAGTATTATTTATGAGTTATGCGTTGCTATTGACGACAGCCATTATAAGGAAGGAAATCCCACAGAATCTATATTAAAAAAAGTGAATAGACCTGCTTGATTTATTTGTTGTTTGTTGATTTTCAAACATAAAACTTGTTGAAATGTTTTAAGTGTGTGCATCTGTTCTTTTTGAACACTTTCATCTCATTTAAACAAACCGTGATAATATTGATAACCATGATAATTTGGGTCACTATAATCGTGAGGTAAAATTTCAATACAGTTTCATCCCTACCATGGAACAATAGATATATTACAGTTAGGAACAAATCACTGCATGTCAAGGACTGGATGGAGAAAGGCATTTGGTCAGTGTCCCATTTAATTGATAGTAATGGTATTATGTCATATGAGAATTTCTGTGATAAATTGTGTTTTGGACTGTTTGAATGAATTCGATTACTGGATCACTGACTGAACACTTTCCCAGAGTTTAACGGCTTTCAATGGCCTGATCACAAACAGAAGCAGGTTAAATCGGTTGAAGAGTTAGAATAGAAATGTCCTCCTAACAGTGTTACAGGTAGTGATGCGCGGGTCGTCTCATAACCCGCGGGTCGGGTAAAGAAATGGTCACTGTATTTACAGAGCGTGTTGGGGCGGGTCATTAAAACAGAAAAACAAAAACAAAAAAATCATACATGTTGCGTGCAATTCCCTATAGCCTATATTAAATATTTGGGAATATCCTTTTTCATTTTATTAGGTTCTTTGATAAGTTTACAATACAAAGGCCGTAGCAAAGTAACTTGCGTGATGTCCCCAAACCTTTGGCTTCACGTGACACGTCACGAAAGCGGTGCGCCAAGCAAAAATTAAACCCCGGTACAGTGGATGCCATTCTTTTTTCTTTTTTGCACAGCGAACATAAAGATGAATTCTGGTAGTTCTTAAAAGCTGGATAAAGCCGTTGTTTTGACAAGAAAACACAACAAAGAATATTGTTTACATGTAGAACGTCGATTCTGTGTGTTATATAAGACTCTCTCTTTCTCTGTGTGTGTGAGAAACACAGCGCTCTCAGCAAAGCAACGGCTTTCTCTTATCCAGAACCGTATATCGATTCCACACCCTACCTAGAATACTCCTTCCATCTAGCAATAATGAATAGCACTTCCACATTTAGGAAAGTAAACAGAAACGGACAGTAATATTTCTCAAGCTGCTGCAGATCATGTGGACATGAAATGACCAGGATCAGCGATATCAGTGATCTAAGATGAACAAACAGTACCTGTCGTTTTGATGCTTGGGGTGTGTGCTTCATCTGGAACAGCAGGTGTTGTAGAGGGAACATCTGAACCAAGAACACAGGAAAGAGAGAGACATTGATTCACTAAAACACTATTTACATTATTTCAGTAGATGTCAAAACTACCAGTACTTCAATGCAATTAAATCAGTCAGATGTTTCTCACCTTCATCAAGAGTGAAACTCGATAGAAAAGGTTTTTCACCATTGAGGGCTGCATCAAACCGATCCGAGGCACTGGTGTTTGGCATGGTCATAACCAAATATCCTGACTCTATTTTAAGGCATCCCTCACAAACACTAATATTGCACTTCCCATTGGCACAGAAGTATTGTGCAACCATCTCCTCCGTGCCACTTTTTTGTACAATCACTTGATCATCTTGTCCCAGTTCATCTGCTTTGAGGAGTTTCTTGCTGTAGGTTATTCCCTCACGGGTCAAGCAGAGCAGCAGACCTGTGAACAAACACAGATTGAAACCCCAATCTACCCAAACCCCCCAAAATCTGCAAAGTAAACTAACAGACATGCATGTAGAGTATCAAAGTGTCAAGTCAACTTTATTTATATAGCGCTTTTACCAATGCAGATTGTTTCAAAGCAGCTTCACAGTGTTAAACAGGAAAATAATGCAACGTTGGGTCATTCAGCCGTACAGCCGCTCTGGTGATGATGTCATCAGTTCATTTTAATTATCATACAGTGACAATGTGGGCTGTAGATCAGTAATTTAGTTTAATAATTAGATTTATTTGGATATTTAGTTGAAAAATTTAGTGAAACTCCTGATTTCAGTAAAGTCTGTTAAAAAGAGGGGGAAAGCAGCAACCAAAAACCCCTAATGCTCGTGTCTATCCAAACCCTTATGACTATCTTTCTTCGGTTTAACACAAAAAAATAAATTTTGAAGAAAATTGAGGTCCAAACAAGGGCGTAGTTTGTTTGAACATTGGGGGGGGGGGGGCTATTTATTGGGCTGTGAACTATTTAGCGGGGCATAGCCATGATCCCTCGTTTTGTTTATTTATTTTTGCTAAATGCTCAATGTGGATGGCATCATCCACACATGTAAAGTTGGTTGATACCAAGTGCAATAAAGTGCTAGCCTAGTTAAACATGACTTCTTTGCATGGGATATATGGTGCATTTTGTATTATTTAGGCATCTATAACCTTATCAGTTTGACATAATTTCCTTAATCAAAGTGTCATGGTAGGTTAAACTAACTTTACTTCAAAATGTCTTATACTGAAAATGTTAATTTCATGTCATATCAGAAAGCCAGGTTAGGTTTTTCCTAATATCTGTCATTACTGGCACATTTTACACAAAACAATTTTAGCCAATAATTCAAGAAGGTCCAGACTTTAAAGTTCTTTCTAAGCCTTATGAAAAAGTAACAGTTTGTGTAATTGTTGAACCGTAGTCGTGGCCGGACTTACACTTGGGATTGACTGGGCTGTAGCCCATGGGCAGAAGGCGATCGGCCGGAAGCTAGATAATTTACTTTATAAAGTTTTAAATATGGATATTTTTCTTATACAAACACGCCACTTTGCTTCAGAAGGCCTTTATTAACCCCCCGCAGCCATGTAGAGCAGTTATATCATGGATAGTAGTGTTCGACCGATATGTCGGCCGATACAAGGCTGCTGCGTTCGCCGTTCGCCGATAGTTTTTTCCCCGACATCATTTACAGACAGGCGTCCACAGGCAGCTCTGAGCTGCTGGAGGCGCTGCAGTTCATGCACTGCCCCTTCCCCTAATAGCAGTGCTGGGATCTGCTCTTCAAGACAACGATACGTTTTAAACTTTCAAAGCATCTTTTAACTGTTTGACTTAGTTGAAATATTGCCATACACTTTGAAAGTGGAAACACGTTGCTCTATGTGCTTGCAACTATAGCTAAGCATGTTTGAGCGGCCAAATGGAAAACGCAAATGCTGAATGCCTCGTCTACAACAAGAATAACGACTTTATCACACTATTATTGTTGTTCAATTTGAGTGCCACGACCCGCGAACTCTCGTCAGAGACTCAAATTGAACAACAACACTAGTTATTTTTGTTGTTTTTCCGCTCAAAAAGTATTTTCGTCGCATGATAGACTTAATACAGAGCCACTGTAGTCATTTGGACTCCTTAAATTACGTTTTTACTTACTATTCTGGGCCATCAAGTTTCATTCCCTCTGAAAGCCTATGGAGGAGTGAGACAGCTCTCAGATTTCATCAAAAATATACTAAATTATGTTCCGAAGATGAACGAAGGTCTTACATGGTTGGAACAACATGAGGGTGAGTAATTACTGACAGAATTTTCATTTTTGGGTGAACTAACCCTTTTAGTGCTGTTATGGGTCTTGAGAGTGTGCAGTGCATTGTGCCAATGGAGGCCTTTCTGAGCCATCGGATTCAACTAAAATATCTTAATTTGTGTCTGAAGATGAACGAAGGTCTAACGGGTGTCCAACGACATGAGGGGACGTCATTAATGACAGAATTTACATTTTTGGATGAACTAACCCTTTAAGAGATTGCACTTTGTCCATTGGAAGCACTCAAATGTCTGTTTTGTCAAGCTCTGTAAAACAGGAAGTTATTTATTCATTTCTTCAGAAGTTGTAGCATATTCCTTTTGTAAAGCTACAGAACTTGTTTGACTCAATGTTTTGTAAATTTTAGCCATTATTAAGGTCTTCAATAAAACAAGATAACTTTTATATTGGATATTCCCAGCACTTTCTGTGATGTAGTGCTTTTTTTCTCTCTCATCAAACCGCAGTTTTTGCAAGTTCCCGCAATTTTATCGCATAAATATCCGCATTTTCCATCGCATTTTTTAAGAAAACGTGCCGCATAATAAAGGATATTTGCCCGCAACAATCACATATCATTATCTCATACAGACGCATTATTTTGTCTGCTTCTACTTCGGCAGCGCGAGAGAAGAGTCGGAGTTTGCGATATAATTTCCTCCTTTACTGTGAAACTGCTCGGTCTGGATGCGCTGTCATAGGCCTAACGTTTACACCGTTCAATAAGCCGACAGAACGGGCACAGATCTACGGTATCGATCGGTCATGCTTAAACCGCCTTACTCCAAGCGGGAACACGTTTACACGACCACACGCACCGTCGATTAACGCACAGCATTAACATTAATCCGGTTACGAGCGAGCATGAGAACGGGGTTTAGCATAGCTAGCATATTAGCTCATTCATCACTAGCAATACTTCAATCATATTTTTTTAAGAACGCGCAAATAATAATGCGCGAAAACAATATATTTTTAATATATATATATTTATTAATAATAATAATAATAATAATAATACATTTACTAAATAATAATACATATTTTTTAAACAAAACGTCATAGGCTATTTGGAAAAAGGCGCAAACCGAACCCCCAAAAATAAAAGTATGAACATACCTGCATTGACAAATAATAGCAAACGATAACTAAACATCTATACAAGCTTGTTTTGGTAGAATTGTTGTTGCGGTGTTCGCTGCTCCAGCTCCAATTCAAAATGACAGCCAGGCAGGTAAAGGTAAAGCCTCACCTGTTCGCAGGCCCTGCCCACCTGTTTGCCAGAAGTTATTTTCTAAAAGTAATTTACTTTTTTGTTTGCTTTGTTACTTTTTATCTATGTTAAATGAACTGTTTTATTGTTCTAAGTGTAATTGCATTAAACAAATAAATAAATCTGGAATAACTACTGCTGTGATTGGATCCAGCCCACGGCAAATCCGTGTTTTATGACGCAGTGAATGACTCTTTATGTTCGCTATCCGTTCCTTCGCTATAATAATGTTTGTGATGTCTTATGTTTTGTAGCTAAAAGTAGGTTTAATGACGTTTCATGTCTCTGACCATACAGACACATCTTAACACACATACCGGTAAGTTAATGCACTCTGGGTGCCTTTAGACCCGCTGTACCTGATAACTTAAACACAAAACGCACTCACCTGTGTCCTGTACGAGGGACCCATGTCTCCATCTGCATAATTAATAAGTCACCTGACTCTGGCATTAGTGCTCAACACTGGGCGCTTCTCAATCAGCTCCCTAGTTTAGTAGTCAGGGCACTGATCAGTACACAAGTCAATGGGCTGGCTCCCTTATCAGTGCCCTGACTACTGAACTAGGGAGTTGATTGAGACGTGCCCAGTGTTGAGCACTAAAGCCATCAGGTGACTTATTAATTATGCAGATGCTGATTGAGACGCATTCACTGTCTCATTGGTGATCAACAGCATAAGTTCAAATGATCCTCTTAGCTGCAAAATATATAGGCAACACATAACAAATTGTCATTTTGGACTTTGGGCTTAATATTTCATAAACGCTTCACAGCAACACAGTAATCCATTAAATCTCAAGAATTCACTCATATTAAAATGCATTTTGTTCTTGATTGTGTTCGGCCATTTAATGAGAGACACTGTGACTAAGAAAATCTTAGTCACTTACAGCTAAATCAAGAACAGATCAGTGCCCGTATTCATAAAGAATCTTAATGCAAAGAGTAGCTCCTAGTGACAAAATTCTAAGAAAATTCTTAGAAAAGTGGGCGTTTACTCTTAAAATTAACTAAAAAATCCTAGTAAAGAAAAAAGTAATTCAGAAAGCATCTTAACCCTTAAAAGAGGTCTTAAGATCAAATTTGTTAGGAGCACGGACGAGGACTTTTAAGAGGCTTAAGAGTTTCCTTAGCAGCGGAAAAAATGCAGAAAGACGAAGAGGGAGAAGAAATGTGTTGCAGACAATGGATAACAGTGACTTAATAAGACGCTATAGATTAGATCGTGCTGGGATCATGTTTGTTGCATTAAATCCAACTTTCAAATCACCAATTAAATAGACATGCCAGCAATCAGTGTAATTGGAAAGAGTGGAACAATGTTTATAATTCTAAGCCAATCAAATACCTTATAGGAAATTAACAGCATGGTAAATAATAAAAGGATTTATATACACTGAAAAAAATGATTTGTTGAATTTACTAAAAAAATTTATCGTAAGTGGTCGCAATCAATTTATTTGATCTCAATTTAAACGAAAAAACATGCAATTCCCATAAAACCAATTCATTTTTTAAAATTAAAATCAAAAAACTAAATTTAAATTATTTAAACGAGCACAAATTAATTATGCTTAATTTAATTTTTCAGTGTACATATATATAATGTGTGTGTGTATGTGTGTGTGTGTGTGTGTGTGAGTGAGAGAGAACGGTAAAATAGGACAATTTGCGCTTGTAAATTCAAAGTGAAGGCTTAGAATAGACCCTATATACTTAAAAGCACTCCTTTTTTCCCCTTTTTGGACAACCAACCAATCACAGTCTTCAAAAGACTGTGTCATACGTAGCAACAGGGTCAGCCCCGCCTCTTCACTAAGAAAAAAGTTTTTGTATTTTCCTTGCTCAGAGTTGCTCTCAGATCGGTCCCGAATAGCTCTTAAGCTAAGACTCCTACGTAAAAGTTTTTAAGCTAAATTAAGAGTTTTCTGAGAGGACTCTTAGAATCTTTATGAATACGGGCCCAGGTTTGTAACCAAAACACATGAGCATGATGAGCTGCACTCGGAGCATCCATCCATCCATCCATCCATCCATCTACAGTGAGGAAAATAAGTATTTGAACACCCTGCTATTTTGCGATTTTTTTAACTATTTATTTGTATGATACAGCTGCAAATAAGTATTTGAACACCTGTCTATCAGCTAGAATTCTGACCCTCAAAGACCTGTTAGTCTGCCTTTAAAATGTCCACCTCCACTCCATTTATTATCCTAAATTAGATGCACCTGTTTGAGGTCGTTAGCTGCATAAAGACACCTGTCCACCCCATACAATCAGTAAGAATCCAACTACTAACATGGCCAAGACCAAAGAGCTGTCCAAAGACACTAGAGACAAAATTGTACACCTCCACAAGACTGGAAAGGGCTACGGGGAAATTGCCAAGCAGCTTGGTAAAAAAAGGTCCATGTTGGAGCAAACATTAGAAAATGGAAGAAGCTAAACATGACTGTCAATCTCCCTCGGACTGGGGCCCGTCAAGGCCCGTCTTAAGTTTGCCAATGACCATTTGGATGATCCAGAGGAGTCATGGGAGAAAGTCATGTGGTCAGATGAGACCAAAATAGAACTTTTTGGTCATAATTCCACTAAACGTGTTTGGAGGAAGAAGAATGATGAGTACCATCCCAAGAACACCATCCCTACTGTGAAGCATGGGGGTGGTAGCATCATGCTTTGGGGTGTTTTTCTGCACGTGGGACAGGGCGACTGCACTGTATTAAGGAGAGGATGACCGGGGCCATGTATTGTGAGATTTTGGGGAACAACCTCCTTCCCTCAGTTAGAGCATTGAAGATGGGTCGAGGCTGGGTCTTCCAACATGACAATGACCCGAAGCACACAGCCAGGATAACCAAGGAGTGGCTCTGTAAGAAGCATATCAAGGTTCTGGCGTGGCCTAACCAGTCTCCAGACCTAAACCCAATAGAGAATCTTTGGAGGAGCTCAAACTCCGTGTTTCTCAGCGACAGGCCAGAAACCTGACTGATCTAGAGAAGATCTGTGTGGAGGAGTGGGCCAAAATCCCTCCTGCAGTGCAAACCTGGTGAAAAACTACAGGAAACGTTTGACCGCTGTAATTGCAAACAAAGGCTACTGTACCAAATATTAACATTGATTTTCTCAGGTGTTCAAATACTTATTTGCAGCTGTATCATACAAATAAATAGTTAAAAAATCATACATTGTGATTTCTGGATGTTTTTTAATAGATTATGTCTCTCACAGTGGACATGCACCTACGATGACAATTTCAGACCCCTCCATGATTTCTAAGTGGGAGAACTTGCAAAATAGCAGGGTGTTCAAATACTTATTATCTATCTATCTATCTGTCTGTCTGTCTGTCTGTCTGTCTGTCTGTCTGTCTATCTATTTATCTATCTATCTATCTATCTTATAAGTTCAATATAACCAAAACTAAATATATCAGTCTGATATAAGATCGGATAGGAGGTATTAGCATTGATTAATTCTAATAAACTTAACATTAAGTTTAATGGTAATAAGACATAAACTACATAAATAGTGAAATTGAGTTTTTGAGAGTTCAGATTTACGTTCAGTTTTTCTCAGTCACTTTTGTTCTTGGATCAAAACTAAAATTCTTAAAACTACTTGTTCAACTTTCACATAATCTAGTCACTTGTACACATCATAAAAGCAATTTCTCATTCTTTTGAACAAATTACAAATGCTTTCATTCATGCAGTTGATTTTAAAAATGGTGCTGTATGGCAC
The DNA here is from genome assembly GCA_023566225.1 of Romanogobio albipinnatus. NCBI lineage: Eukaryota > Metazoa > Chordata > Actinopteri > Cypriniformes > Gobionidae > Romanogobio > Romanogobio albipinnatus. Next base: position 48,196,355 of record CM042248.1, read on the forward strand.
TAAAAGTGGTTCTTGGCTCGTAATCGTAGGGGAACCACATCTTTATGCTATGTAGAACCCGTATTGCATTTTATTTCTTCATCAAAAATGGTGCTAAACAGCACCAGCAGTGGTTCTTTGGCTCATAAAGAACCTTTAAAGGAGCTTAAAATGTTCTTTGTGCAGCAGTGGTGCTATATAGCACCTTAACCACACCAAAGAATCACTGTAAGTGGTTAAAGTGTTTCTTTGAGGTGGTTAAGGTGCTATTTAGCACCTTACTGCGGTTCCCCTATGATTACGAGCCAAAGAACCAGTTTTTGTACTATATAGCACAATTTTTTTGTAAATGTGTCCTGAATGGATGAATTGTGCAGGTGAGTCCTGAATTTCACGGATCAACCAATGATCAACCAGTTCTCTAAAATGCAATAGCTCAGAGGTGCATCTCATGAAGAGATGACAAATTCTGAGAATGGAAGAACAAGGAAACAAACAGGGTGTGTGGTGGAAGGGTACAGAGGAAGAGGTAGGAGACCGAACACATGTAATCAGACGATGTTCGCGGTTCATACACGCTATAGTCCACTTGCATTTTACATTATACAGTAAATATGATTATTATGACCAAGATGGCGGCGCGATTAGATCGCGAGGCTCAGCGTCTCTCCAGATTCTGCAATTTTGCGGTATTTTTCCTGTTCTTCTCGGGTCTGTTCGTACAGAACAGTTGTGCCTTTACAACGTACACCCGCGCTGAGCTTTTGGATATTGGTTTGCGAATTTCCGACAGTTTTATGGACAATCTACAACTCCTTCCGGAGATCGCTAGAACACCCGTGGCTCTGCACTCTACCCGGCCGGGCGGAAGTGCACGAAGGCGGAGGAGAGATCGTAAACAAAGGCGGGGGAAGCGTGGAGGTCTGCGAGCTAAGCTAATGCTATCACCGCACTGACTCTCTTTACCCAGCATTTTCCTTGCCAATGTACGGTCGCTAGTGAACAAAATGGAGGAGATTCGACTCAGCATCACACACAGTAAGAAACTTTTCAACTGTAACGTCCTAATATTCACGGAAACCTGGTTAAACAGCGGAATACCGGATACCGCTATCGAGCTAGCGGGACGCCACACACTCCGGGAAGATAGAACATTAGATGGCTCCGGGAAGAGCAGAGGCGGTGGATTGTGCATTTACATTAACAAAGCTTGGTGCACAAACTCTGCTATTGTTGGGAGTCATTGTTCAGCTAACCTTGAGTTTCTCATGGTTAGATGTAGACCGTTTTATCTCCCGCGGGAGTTCACTTCAACCATTATCACTGCTGCTTATATTCCACCGGATGCTGATGCTAAGCTTGCAATGAAAGAAATTTCACGCAGCCATCAGTAAACAACAGACTGATCACCCGGAAGCTGCGTTTATTGTTGCAGGTGACTTTAATCACTCAAACTTAAAGTCAGTGCTACCCAAGTTTCACCAGCATGTTTCCTGCCACACCAGAGGAAACAAAACCTTAGACCATGTTTACACAAACATGGCGGGAGCTTACGTTGCAACACCCCTCCCCCACCTGGGACAGTCAGACCACATCTCTTTGTTCCTCACACCAAAATATGCACCCCTCATCAACCGTGTGAAGCCATCAGTGAAGATCATCAAGGTGTGGCCTGTGGGGGCAGACTCCACACTCCAGGAAAGGTTTCTAAACACAGACTGGAGTATGTTTGCTTCTCAAGCCACCAGTGGCGCTCACACGGACATTGACTCCTACACCTCCTCAGTATTGGATCATATCAATACCACCATTGACAGTGTCACAACCCAGAAACAGATCACCACATACCCAAATCAGAAGCCTTGGATGAACAGGGAAGTACGACTCCTGCTGAAGTCATGCAATACTGCCTTCAGATCAGGTGATGCACAAGCCTACAGCGCATCCAGAGCAAACCTGAAGAGGGGCATAAAAAAGGCCAAGCACTGCTACAAGCAAAAGATAGAGGGACACTTTTCCAACTCTGACCCTCGACGCATGTGGCAGGGCATTCAGGCCATCAGTGATTATAAACCCACCCATTCCACCCCCGCAGCCACTGATGTCAACTTCCTGAACGAGCTAAACTACTTTTATGCTCGTTTTGAAAGAGACAACAGAGAAACTGCCACCAAGCTCAAACCCTCAGCTGACCACCCACCAATCACACTCTCCTCCACAGATGTCTGCAAGGCACTGAGCCGGATCAGCGCGCACAAGGCTGCTGGACCAGACAACATCCCTGGTCGTGTTCTCAGGGCATGTGTGGAGCAGCTCGCTGGGGTTTTTACAGACATTTTCACCCTGTCTCTTGCCCAAGCAGCTGTACCATCATGCTTTTAACGCACTTCCATTGTGCCAGTGCCGAAACACTCTAGCCCAAGGTGCCCTAATGACTACCGCCCTGTAGCACTCACACCCATCATTATGAAGTGCTTTGAGCGGCTGGTCCTGGAACACCTAAAAAACTCTATACCATCCACATTGGACTCACACCAGTTTGCCTATCGCAGCAATAGGAGCACAGAGGATGCAGTTTCCATGGCACTGCACTCTGTGCTCACCCATCTGGACAGTAAAAACACTTATGCACGCATGCTGTTTGTTGACTTCAGCTCAGCATTCAACACTGTCATCCCATCCAAGTGAATTGCCAAACTTGGAGACCTGGGCATCAACACTTCAATGTGTAACTGGATTTTGGACTTCCTAACTGACAGACCCCAGAATGTTCGTTCAGGATCCATCTGCTCCACGTCCATCACACTCAACACAGGGCTGTGTGCTAAGTCCGTTTCTCTACTCCCTCTTCACCTCCGACTGCAAGCCTGTGTATGGATCTAATTCCATCGTCAAGTTTGCGGACGACACTACGGTGATTGGTCTCATCAGCAACAACGATGAGACTGCCTACAGGGAGGAGATCCAGCACCTGGCCACATGGTGCGCTGATAATAACCTGCTCCTCAACACCACCAAAACGAAGGAGCTCATCGTGGACTTCAGGAAAGAGTCAAGAGGCACACACGACACCATCCACATCAATGGAATGGCTGTTGAGCGTGTCTCCAGTTTCAAGTTCCTGGGGATCCACATCTCGGCGGACATGTCGTGGACCACCAACACCTCCAGCCTGGTCAAGAAGGCTCACCAGTGCCTCTTCTTCCTGAGGACACTGAGAAAGAATCAGCTCTCCTCGGCTATCCTGGTGAACTTCTACCGCTGCGCAATAGAAAGCATCCTGACCAACTGTGAGGCAGTATGGTATGGGAGCTGCTCTGTTGCGGAGCGCAAGGCACTGCAGCGGGTGGTGAAAACTGCCCAGCGCATCACAGGGACTCCGCTACCTGCCATCGAGCACATCCAGAGGAAACGCTGTCGGCATCGAGCTCGCAGCATCCTCAAGGACTCCTCTCACCCAGCCCACAGACTGTTTTCTCTCCTGCCCTCCGGCAGGCGTTTCAGGATCCTCCGGACCAGGACCAGTAGACTTAAGAACAGTTTTTTCCCCAGAGCTGTCTCTTTGCTGAACTCAAACCACCGTTGATCCACTTCCCTCATAAACTGCTAACTGTCCTACCTCACATCTGCCTTCACTTTGTTATTTGCACTACCGACTGTTTATTACAGTAGCAACTGTTTACTTATGCATTTTGCACCACCATATCTTAACTGGAATATGCTCATTTGCACTGCCGACTGTATTTACAGTAACCATGTTTACATTTGCATTTTTGCACCGTACTTCTAACTGTAATATGCAACCACTTTCCACTGCACTTTTACACTTTCTTTCGGATAGCTCTGTCCATAATTTATTGCACTATCTTAACCCACTGCTATTCCTCATATTAGCCTAACATATTATTGTATACCTCTATCTGTAAAATTCTGTTCAAAGTAATAGCCATCTGTATATTATATTCATAGTACATATTCACCTGTAAATTCTGTTTATAGTAATAGCCATCTGTATATTTATTCACTGTATATATTCATCTGTCAATTCAGTTCTGTTTATAGTAATAAACATCTCTCTACTTATACATATTTATATATATTCAGTACATTTTTATGCCCTGCACTTACGCAACCATTGTATATATCCTGCACTTGCTGCTATTGCACTTCTGGTTAGACCTAAACTGCATTTCGTTGCCTTGTACTTGTACTTGTACTTGTCTGTGTAATGACAATAAAATTGAATCTAATCTAATCTAATATACTTTATAGAGACATAATGTAACACACATACAATAAGTGTATTGTCTTTTTATATCACAATGACATTGTAGGCTACTGTAATTTTTTGACAGACCAATCCTGTCCAGTCTAAAGTAATGTGTAAATTATACTGTTGAAATGTATATATGTCATACTGAAAATAATGACAACACGACTAAACATTTTGACTTGTCATTCTGATATGTTCATTGACATAAATACTTATTTTGAGAGATGATCTAAGGGGTGCTGTTCATAATTGTTTTGAGAAATGCATTTACTGGTTTGTAAATCTTAAGGATGATTAAAAAAAATTACCAAAGCGACTGAGAAAAACGAATCACTAAGTTCAGTATGAGAGAAATGGTGATTAATGGTTGAGAGGTTTTGGTGCCATCTAATGGATTCGGTGGCTACAGTGACGCGCGGGTCAATGTATAAACAACCCGCACCCGACCGACGTTTTCAACCCGCCCGCAACTCGGACCGCAGTAGGCAAAATATTGTTGCCTTCCCGACCCGCATTTTTTAAAAGTAGTAAATGCTCATCGTAGCGTCATTGGGCCATTGACCCAGATAACAATTTTTGGTTCCCAGAACATTCTGGGAACGTTAGTTTCTGGTTCCCAGAACGTTCCCAAAACAGGCATCCTAACGTTCTCTATTGGTTAGCCAGGAAAGTTTTCTTTACGTAAATAGAACGTTCCCTGTTGGTTTGGAGAACATTCCCCTAACCTTCCCATAACGTTCCGGGAACGTTCCCCTAACCTCTTTACTCCGATATCATTTACCCTGCTGAACGTCAGTAATCGTCCAGCAATGCCCGCGTCCCATAGGGTATAAGCGGCTGGAAACGGATGAATGGACGTCAATAATCAGTCGCGACTACAATCCATGTCTTGTTTTGAACTTATTTAATCAATAGAAATAATTCAAGCACATAAACCTTCATATGGAGGATTAAATAAGATTGAATTATGCATTAATATGTACATTTCGTAACTTGTATCACTGACACCTAACGTTACTAAGTTACCACAACCAGGTTTTACGTTTAAGTGCCAAATAACAATGACTTCAACACAATATGTGGTATTAAAATATGAATTTTAATCACAGACATTAATAATGAATAAAGATTAATTTAACTGGGATAACATTGCATTATTTTCTTACCACTGAATTAACGGAACGTCTCTACTTCTCTCTTTCGGTCAGTAAACCAAAACTCCTCGGTTAACATCATGTTGTCTTCAATTACGTGTCAAATCTCTCTGATATCACACTATTTACACTGGGATATTTATTAATTATAACATATTATTCAATAAAGATCGATAAACTAATGTTAGTCAGTTGGTAAAAACGAAATGACCGTTAATTTTTAATTTACGCAAGTGCGCGTCTTTCTGTGGAAGACGGAAGAAAGCGCGCGCAGTAACGAAATATACAAATAACCCTTATAAAAAATTTTTTATCTAAAAATAACCTGCAGGGAACGTTCTGGGAAGGTTCTCTTTAGGTTACAAAAACACAACCAATAGAGAACGTTCCCAGAACGTTCTTATTTGGTTCCCCACAAAAATAACCAAACGGGAACCATATGGGAACGTTAGGGGAACGTTCTGTGTTTACTGGGAGAAAATGTTTCAGGCCCTGACATACCCCAGAGGTGCAGCGGCGAGAGCAGGCAGTTCTTGAGGCGGCCCATCATTTTCCATTTCAGCTCTAGATGCATATTATTGATGAACACGATGTTTATGTTTCGACCCTGCTTGAAGAATTCATCAACGGGTCAACTGAGAGAAGGCCCACTTTTGGAAAAACGAGAAAGCCCTTAAAGGATTAGTTCACTTTTAAATAAACTTTTGCTGATAATTTACTCACCCCCATGTCATCCAAGATGTCCATGTCTTTCTTTCTTCAGTCGAAAAGAAATTAATGTTTTGATGAAAACAGTCCAGGGTTTTTCTCCATATAATGGACTTCAATGGGCTCCTTACGGTTCAAGCTTCAAAGGGCTTTAAACGATACCAGATGATGAATAAGGGTCTTATCTAGCGAAACGATCAGTTTCTACGAGAAACCGTGCGTATTTATGGTATTATTTTACCTCTTATCAGACGAACGTGATAATCTCTGAGCTCCACCATAACTTTCGCTAAGTGAGGTCAAATTTCGATCGTGGTCATAGATATATCGATCGTAGATGCCTCATTCTACTGCTCCGTGCAAGCGCTAATGTGGTATCTACATATACATCTATGACCACGATCTATTTTGACCTCACTTACCGGAAGTTATGGCTGAGCTCAGAGATGATCAAGTTCGTCTGATAAGAGGTAAAATAATAGCATAAATACTGCTTGGTTTCTCACAGAAACTGATCGTTTCGCTAGATAAGACCCTTATTCATCGTCTGGTGTCGTTTAAAGCCCTGTGAAGCTGCACTGAAACTGTCATTTGGACCTTGAACCGTTTGGAGCCCATTGAAGTCCATTATATGGAGAAATATCCTGGACTGTTTTCATCAAAACCTTCATTTCTTTTCGACTGCAGAAAGAAAGACATGGACATCTTGGATGACATGGGGGTGAGTAAATTATCAGCAAGAGTTGATTTAAAAGTGAACTTATCCTTTAAGAGCTAGTTTCAGTTTCTGTTGCTAATAAGTTGCTTTTGAATAGAAGCTTCAACTAATGACATGTTTATTACATAACACTAGACTATATCATACAGCATTCAGAAAAAGAACAGTTTGCGCTATTCATTTATTTCGTTTCATTTTCTTAACAATTACAGTTTTTCTCAGTCGCTTTGGTACATTTCTCAGATCAGAATTGAAATTCTCAAAACTACCTGTTCAATCTTCATATCAAAAAAGTGGTTTCTCATTTCTTTGAACAAGTGGCAAATGCTTTGGTACATCCATGCAAATGATTATGTACAATTCTCTGCTGTTTCCTACATTATCAACTGCTTATGTCATGTTGATCAAAATGTGTTATAATGGGTCTCTGTTGAATAGTCTCACCCCCACAACATTTAGGCATTAGTTCATAGCATAAGTCTTTACATGCAAAATGGTTGTCATAATTTGTCAAGCATATTTCTATACATTTCCATTAGACTTTTTTTCTAAAGATATTGGTTGTGATGTGGGTGAGAGTTTGTGGTCTAACAGACAGGAGCGTCAGGAAGACTGCACTGTAATTCCTACAGCACTTCATGTACAGTTTTCCCTAAGGAGATTGTCCTGTGTTTATTTTTTCTTTGTGCTATATGCAGTGCTGCCTTTTCCTTTCTGTGTCGCAATGACATGGTCTGTCAACAAATTACAGTACAAACAGTAAAGGTGTAAATGTGAATCTTGTCCAGTCTCTTGCAATCAAACTCTCACATACACTAAGGTGTAACCTACAATTTACAATAATTGTCATCAAAACTTTAGCCATAGTTTACATCAGAACATCCCTCCAGAGTACACTGTTATATTGACAACATGACTAAGCATTTGACTGTGTTATCCGTACACAGTGACACAAGGACTTGTCATTCTGATGGCACTGACATGTTCATTGTCACAGATATTTACTTTTGAGAGATGAACTAAGGATTTTGAGCAAGAGACTGGCTTTTGCAGGTAATCCATGGTGTTTTGCTATTTGTACGAATTGTTTTGAGAAATGCACTAACTGTTTTGCAAATGTCGAGGATGATTCGAGAAATGTACCAAAGCGACTGAGAAAAACTGTAAGAACTGTAAGAACTGTAAAAACTGTAAGAACTGTAAAACTGTAAGAACTGTAAGAACTGTAAAAACTGTAAGAACTGTAAGAACTGTAAGAACTGTAAGAACTGTAAAAACTGTAAGAACTGTAAGAACTGTAAGAACTGTAAGAACTGTAAAAACTGTAAGAACTGTAAGAACTGTAAAAACTGTAAGAACTGTAAAAACTGTAAAAACTGTAAGAACTGTAAAAACTGTAAAACTTTAAAAACTGTAAGGACTGTAAGAACTGTAAGGACTGTAAAAACTGTAAGAACTGTAAGAACTGTAAAAACTGTAAGAACTGTAAGGACTTTAAAAACTGTAAGGACTGTAAGAACTGTAAGGACTGTAAAAACTGTAAAAACTGTAAGGACTGTAAAAACTGTAAGAACTGTAAGAACTGTAAAAACTGTAAGGACTGTAAAAACTGTAAGAACTGTAAAAACTGTAAGAACTGTAAGAACTGTAAGGACTGTAAGAACTGTAAAAACTGTAAGGACTGTAAAAACTGTAAGAACTGTAAAAACTGTAAGGACTGTAAAAACTGTAAGAACTGTAAGAACTGTAAAAACTGTAAAAACTGTAAGAACTGTAAAAACTGTAAAACTTTAAAAACTGTAAGGACTGTAAGAACTGTAAGGACTGTAAAAACTGTAAGAACTGTAAGAACTGTAAAAACTGTAAGAACTGTAAGGACTTTAAAAACTGTAAGGACTGTAAGAACTGTAAGGACTGTAAAAACTGTAAGAACTGTAAAAACTGTAAGGACTGTAAAAACTGTAAGAACTGTAAGAACTGTAAGAACTGTAAGAACTGTAAAAACTGTAAGGACTGTAAAAACTGTAAGAACTGTAAAAACTGTAAGAACTGTAAGAACTGTAAGGACTGTAAGAACTGTAAAAACTGTAAGGACTGTAAGAACTGTAAGAACTGTAAAAACTGTAAGGACTGTAAAAACTGTAAGAACTGTAAGAACTGTAAAAACTGTAAGAACTGTAAAAACTGTAAGAACTGTAAAAACTGTAAGAACTGTAAAAACTGTAAGAACTGTAAGAACTGTAAAAACTGTAAGAACTGCATATGTTTATCCAGTCTAATCGAAGTGTGCGTCTCTCCCCCGACTTTCCCAGCAAAAATCCCGCCCCCTCTCAGAAAATACATAAAACTGACTTTACTGAGCTATATGCGTTTAAAAGTAGCCTATTAAAATGGTACAATGGCATTGCTCAGTTCAATGTGTTGGGAAATCGGGCATTTTGTCCCGCGTCAGCATTTATTTAAAAGTTAATAACGCTCTACATTCAAAAGGTAAATAAGGATTTATTGACGACCTGATCGACCGCGACCCGAATATCATTGCAAATAATTTTGGATGACTCATTTTGGATCAACCTGCACATCACTGGTAGGCTATTCATAGCCTCGGTGTTACTTCCTGACGTTCATCAGATAAGCTCGAGCTCCAGGTGCATCATCAAGATTAACAACATCACTTATATTAATATCTCATACCTGTTGTTCAAAATTTCCAGCGACATGTGGGTTTTCATCGTGTTTTTCACCAGTGTGGAAGGTAAGGCCTTTCATGTTGGTTTTTAATTTGATTTGATTTTCTAATGTAGTGGTTGTGATCAGTGTGTAACTTTCGACGGGGCAAACTATCATAAGTTGTAAAAACACAATTACAGTTTTTTTTTTTTTTTGCCTTGGTACTATTTTCACAAATAAGGTTTCAAAACTCTTAGTACTAATATCACAACAGATCATCAAAAGTGTGCTTTTTTCAAACATTTCACTTCACATCATCTATATAAATGTTTCGTTCACAGTAACTGCCTTTCATAAAGCTCTTACTATCAAACTTTTGAGTAGCATCTCTTCTTGTTCAGTTTATTACATTTGTCGGTTATTTAATCCACTGATCTTAATGGTTAATCAGGCAAAAAGATACAGACAGATATACAGAGAGCCACATCCTGCCTCACCCTTGTGAAAAAAAAGTGTACTTATTGCACAAATAATATACTTTGAAGGTATACACTTAAGTGTGAATTAAATGCAATGTTTTCGGCGCACTGAATGCACATTAAGTGTAATTGATTTCAAATGTTTCACATATTAAGTTGAAATAAAATGTAATAAGTTGCCATTAAGAGTGATTTTTTGGAACAACTTAAGTGGGACTTTAATACAACTTTATACGTACTTTCATAATTGCTTCTAATGTCTTCAAAATATACTTAAAGTGCACTGCTCAATCTATTGAGGAGCAATTAATGTCAGCTAAAATATACTTTAATGTCAGCTAAATATACACTTAAGTGTGAATTAAATGTAATATTTTCGCCGCTTAAGTGCATTTGATTTGTATTTAATTTCAAATGTATCACAGCTTAAGTTCATGTTAAAATGCAATTAGTTGAACTTTTGAGTAATTTTTTGAACCACTTAAGTGAGATTTTAGTATATTTTTATATGTACTTTAAAATATGGTAAAAGTGTACTTTTGAATGTACTGACAAGCAATTAATGTGAACTAAAATATTCTTTAATGTCAGCTAAAAATACACTTAAGTGTGAATTAAATGCAATATTTTCGGCGCACTGAATGCACATTAAGTGTAATTGATTTCAAATGTATCACATATTAAGGTGAAATAAAATGTAATTTCATTAAGGTGAAATAAAATGGAGAGAGAGTCCCCTCTGCCACATCCCAATCTACCGTCTCCGAGAGAGGTGGTACTTTGGCTGATGGCCAGGGTGACCTGAGGGCGGTGCGTGGTATAAGAACCCCGACAATCATTCCTCGGGCCACGCCCCCCTCTCGCACATCGCTTCCCGCGAGTGCTGGACTGAAACAGCGGCCCGTCTCTGACGCCTCGTTCGTTTCGTTCACACTCCAGATAGCGGCGAGATGTCGATCGCCGCATCCCAAGGTGGGCTAGATCCTTTGGGGATGACGATTAGGTTGTGCTCCGCCTCCGGGTGTGTCAGCACTGCCTGATCTGACCTAGAGTTGATAGCCATGTTATCTCGGGCAGCCGCGAGCCTCGCGCTGGTGTGGAACTCCGCCCAGTCGCGAGTGCTCGTGGTTGCGCGATCGGTTTTTGTGGGCGGCACCCGACAGCTGTTGGGCCCCGCCCCCAATGCCTTTCGCTCCCGAGGTGCATGAGGAGATCACGCGGTCCTGGAAGTCCCCGTGCTTCCCGTGACCGTTTGGTGGCCTCCTCCGCCTTCTCTGCCCTTGATGGGGCCGCGGCCTAGGGTACACTGGGGCCAGTGGCCCAGGCTGGCCTCTTCGGCGGCGCGGCTGAGAACTGCGCCCAACAGTTCTCGGCCGCCCCAGAGCAGCCTCAGGCTGTAACACGTACTGCCCCGGTGGCTGGCTGCTGCACCAGCTGCCGGCCCAGTCGCCTCAGTCCGCTCGCCGCCGAGGGCGCCCTCCCTCCTCCCGTCCGGCCCCAGCAGCAGCCTTCTCCGGGCCGCACTGTGGAGGTGGTTGCAGGATGTCGCGCAGTCCGCTCCTCAGCCTGGCTAAACGCCAGGCTGGAGGTGGACAACTCAGAGATGGGTTCCAGTTCTTTCCAGGGGATGGTTGCAGGGCCTCTCCTTCCCCCGGTGGAGGGCCTGGGGAAAATCCTTCCGCTGCTGGCCCCCGGGCTAGCAGCGCTTGGAAAGAACTCATGTTCCTGTCTCTAAGGACCCAGAGACCGGTGATGGCAGTGTGTGCCGCCTCCGGGCCGCGCCACTCTCGTCCCTCTCTCTCGCCACCCTCCTCTCAGAGCAGACCCCAGTGGAACGTGCGTCCTTCCCTGGTCTCCTCTGTCAGGACGCAGCAGTTAACCGTGCCCCCGCACCGGGACGCCCAACAGCCTCCCATGTCCGGGCCGGTAACGCTGCCTCGCTGCCCCACCCTGGGTACGTCTGTGGTCCGAATGACCCCGCTGGTGCAGTTCCTGGGAGTCTGGCTTCAGCTTCCGGGACTGTTCCGCTGGGTCACGAAGACCGTCAGGCGCGGCTACGCGATTCAGTTCGCGCAGGTTCCTCCCCGCTCTGGGGAGGCCGCCCACTATGATGGGGCCTATCCCCTGTCATGCGTGCGGAGGTTGTCACCCTACTGGCGAAGGGTGCGATCGAGCCTGTCCCTCCAGCCGAAGTGAAGTCCGGCTTCTCAGCCCTTGCTTCATTGTACCCTAGGAAACCGGTGGGTTATGGCCAATCCTGGATCTGCCCGTCTTGAACCGATCCTTCTCAGGCTTCCATTCAGGATGTCGGTAGCGAACGCCTCTTTGGACACGTTCGTCCGGTAGATTGGTTGCAGCGATCGACCTGAAGGACGCTTACTTCATGTCTCCTTCCTCGACGCGGACCGTTCCTACGGTTTGCTTCGAGGGGCGGACATTCAGTACGCAGTCCCCCCATTCGGGCAGCTCTGTCCCCTCGTGACTCTACGTAGTCTATCGAGGCAGCCCTTGCACCTCTCGGCAGCACGGGGTTCGCATCCTGAACTACTTCGATGACTGGCTCATACTGGGTCACTCTCGTAAGCAGGTCTGCGGACACAGAGTCCAAGTGCTCCAGCACTTAGCCCGTCTGGACCTTCGGGTCGACTGGGAGAAGAGCGACTCTGCCCCGTGCAGAGGATCTCCTTTCTCAGTGTGGTTTCCAACTCGGTCGCAGGTGCGTGCTGCTTACCAGCGAGCGCGCACATAGTCTCTGCTGACTTGCCTTCGTCAAATCGAGGGCGAGAGTGCGGTCCCACTGAAGCTATTTCAAAGGCTCCTGGGGCATATGGCATCTGCAGCCGCGGTGACGCCGCTCGGATTGCTACATATGAGACCGCTTCAGCACTGGCTATGCGATCGAGTCCCGAGATGGGCATGGCGGTCTGGCACGCTCCGGGTACAAGTGACTCGGGCCTGCTTACAGACTCTCACCCCGTGGTCGAACCTCAAGTTTCTACGGACCGGAATGTCCTTAGAACGAGTTTCCAGGCATCTTGTTGTATCAACAGATGCATCATCCACGGGCTGGGGTGCCATGTGCAATGGACAAGCAGCCGCGGGCTCCTGCCAGGACCCCAGCGCCTTCTGCATGTCAATTGCCTCGAGTTACTGGCAGTACGGTTCACCCTGCACCGCTTCCGAGCGTTGCTGTAGGGTCAACATGTACTAGTCAGGACAGACAACACGGCCGTAGTAGCGTACATCAACCACCAGGGCGGTCTACGCTCCCGCCGTATGTCTCAACTCGCCCGCCATCTCGTTTTATGGAGTCAGAAGCATCTGAGGTCCCTTCATGCTGTCCACATCCCGGGAGTCCTGAGCCGTGCAGCCGACGAGCTCTCACGGCTTCAGCCACTTCCTGGAGAATGGAGACTCCATCCCCAGACGGTCCAGCTGATATGGGAACGGTTCGGCGACGCACAGGTAGTCCTGTTGCCTCCCAGGACTCTTCTCATTTCCTGTATTATTCCCTGACCTATGGTCGGCACGGATGCACTGGCGCACAGCTGGTCGTCGGGGCTACGCAATTATGCGTTTCTCCCATTGAGCCTTCTCGCACAGGTACTGTGCAAGTTCAGGGAGGACAAGGAGCAGGTCATGTTGGTCACCCCGTTGGCACGGCCAGACCTGGTTCTCAGAACTGCTACTCCTTGCGACAGCCCCTCCCTGGCCTATTCCTCTGAGTCAAGACCTTCTCACTCAGAGGCGGGGCACCCCTTGGCACCCGCGTCCAGCGTTCTGGAAGCTCCACGTGTGGCTTCTGGACGGGACGCGGCTGGTTTGAGTAGCCCTCCACCTGCGGTGGTCGCTACCGTCACTTCCGCTAGGGCAGAGTCTACTCGACACCTCTATGCGTTGAAGTGGAACCTCTTCGTCACATGGTGCTCTTCCCGCCAGGAAGACCCCTGGAAATGCCCGATCGGGTCTGTGCTATCGTTTCTCCAGGAGGGGGTGGAACGAAGGCTGTCTCCTTCCACCCTTAGGTGTACGTGGCCGCAATATCTGCCTACCACGATCTCCTGGGAGACAAAAAGGTAAGTCAGCACGACCTGATCATCAGGTTCCTGAGGGGGGCGAGAAGACTGATTCCTCCTCGCTCTCCTCTCGTTCCCTCTTGGGACCTCTCAGTAGTCTTAAGTGCTCTGCAGAGGCCTCCCTTGAGCCTTTGCGGTCGGTTGAGATTAAGTTCTTGTCTATGAAGACGGCTCTGCTGACCGCATTGGCCTCTCTTAAGAGGGTCGGGGACCTGCAAGCATTTTCGGTTGACGAAGCGTGCCTTGAGTTCGGGGCGGCTAACTCTCACGTGATCCTGAGACCCCGGCCCGGATATGTGCCCAAGGTTCCCACCACTCCGTTCCGAGACCAGGTGGTGAACCTGCAAGCGCTGCCTTTGGAGGAGGCAGACCCAGCCTTGGCATTGCTCTGTCCAGTACGTGCTCTCCGCGCTTATGTAGACAGTACGCGATGTTTCAGGACCTCAGACCAGCTCTTTGTCTGTTATGGTGGAGAGCGGAAGGGAAGTGCTCTCTCAAAGCAGAGGTTGTCTCACTGGATAGTGGACACCATTGTTTTGGCTTACCAGCAGCAAGGTCGACCATGTCCCCTTGGGGTCAGGGCACACTCCACCCGGAGTGTGGCCTCCTCTTGGGCTTTAGCGCATGGCGCCTCGCTAACAGACATCTGCAGAGCTGCAGGCTGGGTGACACCAAACACATTCGCCAGATTCTACAATCTCCGAGTGGAGCCAGTGTCCGACTATGTACTCGCCCCTACGGGTGGCCGGTAATGGGCCAGGCTCAGGTGTCTTCGCTTGCTCGCCATTCCACTCCAAGGACTGGATACGTGCGATATTTTTCCTCAGGTGAGCTCCCCGAGAGCCCTGAGCTCCTCCAGCACTGCTTACGCCGACATCAGTTCAGTCTGCCCTTTCGAGCCCAGACCCTCATGTCCGGCCAGGTGCTCCGTGTGCATGGTTCCCCTCCGGCGACCCCCACACGAGTATTCCCACCGTAAGCCGCCTCAGTGAGCAGGTGTCTTTCCCTTGGCAAGTCCCTGCCACCCCTAGGGTTAAAAATCCACCCTCTGGCTGGTACCCTAGAGATCTTCCATATGCAGCCCTTAGCGGGTCATATGTGTATTCTTAAGTCCTCCCCACGGGTAGGCATCTTGGCATTCCCTCACTGGGATATGCTTCCCAGTGTACCTTGGTAATCCTGTGATAAGTGGGAGTCCTTCGTCCGTACTAGTCTTACGACAGGGTACTCACACTTACGCAGGGCACTGGATGACAGCTGAGTGGCGTTGTTGTATTGGAACCCCCATTCGTTAGTCACTAACGTACGTCGTAGTGACTGAACGAAAGGGAACGTCTCGGTTACGTATGTAACCCTCGTTCCCTGAGGAGGGAACGGAGACGTACGTTTCCTTTGCCACGTCAGCTGTGTTGCTGGTATGCGGAGTTCAGTCTTGGCTCCTGCAGCAGTAACATAATGCGATGTTGCCAGCGTACTTCCTTATATACCCACAGGGTGGGGCGGAGTTACGCATGCAAATTCCGCATGCCCATGGCATTGGCACTGCCATTGGGCGCTGTTGAATTCTCGAAGATGATAGGCTTCTAAGCGAAACCCCCATTCGTTAGTCACTAACGTACGTCTCCGTTCCCTCCTCAGGGAACGAGGGTTACATACGTAACCGAGACGTTTATAAAACAGATCTATCCATTATAATAATTGGCTCAATAAAATGAAAGCGATAGATGTATAGTTGCGCTCCAAAGTTTCACTGCTGTATCCGTTAAAAAATAAATAAAAAATTTAGCAATAAGAGGCATCATAAAATGTTTTATTTAGTACTGCCCTGATGAAGCAGTTTATTCTGCAAGGTGTGTGTAAACTTCTGACCACAACTGCATCACCTGTGTGATGAATGACCTCAGTCGTCAGGGCAACATCACAGTAGAATGCTGGGAGAGGTTCCTTCACGTTTCCCACAAACACCAGATCCCACGGACCACATCACCTTCACTGACACTGGGCTTTAAATCCAATAGAGGACATTTTAATAATCGTTTTTATTCCTACATTACAGGGAATTAAACATAACTCAAATATATATAAATAACCCAAGACCCATGCAAATTGAGAAAGCTATTCTTCCATTTTTCCTCATCTTGCCTTGAAAGTTTCATCTGACCATCTCCATGAAGGATGTTCCTGTATTTGCCACGGCTGGCACAGCATTGCTCCGGCCCCATTCCTTTGGGTTGTTACCTGTAAAATATAGAATGATTAGGGGGATCTGTAAATGCACAGGTGGGAATTTATTACTTACAAATGGACAAGATGCAAAGCATTTCAAAGCTATAGACTTGATAGCAGAGTTTTAGCTTTTAGTGTGTGATCAGAGTGTCATCATGGCTGGGCATAAATTCATAATTAACAATAACTTCACATCATCAATACAGCTCTGTGATTCCACACAGCTTGCACTGGATCTCCAATAACACATCTATACTGATCATACAAAATTAAACATAAAATAACTCCAGATAAGCACAAAATATTACAAAAACACAAATGGTAACCAGGGTTTCCGCGGGGTCTGAAAAAGTTTTAAAAAGTCTATAATTTTAAAATCAAAATCAAAACTAATAGTCTTCCAGTTTTTCGTGTTTCTGCGATTACTAAATATTATGAAAAATCAACTTGCATTTTTTTTTTGAGATCCTGCATTATTTGTAAACCAAAATAAACAAGATTTATGTATTTTGTTTTTTATTGTATTGTCATGTGTGGCTGTTGTGCATCTAACATAATCAAAAATATGTTAAATGTGGTGTCCTAATTATGAAAAAAATGCAAATGTCTCAAATTGATCTCAAAAAATCACAAAAAAAGTTGCAAAATCCTGTTGGAATTGAGTTATGAGGAAGTGCAAGTTTATCGATTTGTTCAATTTGAATAAATTAATTTACTTTGCAAGTAAATTTGTGACTGCATTTCCTTTATAGGTCTTAAATTTCATTCATAATGGTCTTAAAAAGTCTTAAATTTGACTTGTTGAAACCTGCAGAAACCCTGGTAACTTAACATCGTATTCTCCAAATGCAAAAAGAAAAAAAAATACATTACAAACATTATTTCTAGAGGTGGGTGATATATTGAATATTCAAAAGTATTATTATATTAATAACGCTCAACATTCAAAAGATAAATAAGGATTTATTGACGACCTGATCGACCGCGACCCGAATATCATTACAAATAATTTTGGATGACTCATTTTGGAGCAACCCGCACATCACTGGTAGGCTATTCATAGCCTCGGTGTTACTTCCTGACGTTCATCAGATAAGCTCGAGCTCCAGGTGCATCATCAAGATTAACAACATCACTTATATTAATATCTCATACCTGTTGTTCAAAATTTCCAGCGACATGTGGGTTTTCATCGTATTTTTCACCAGTGTGGAAGGTAAGGCCTTTCATGTTGGTTTTTAATTTGATTTGATTTTCTAATGTAGTGGTTGTGATCAGTGTGTAACTTTCGACAGGGCAAACTATCATAAGTTGTAAAAACACAATTACAGTTTTTTCACTATTTTCACAAGTAAGGTTTCAAAACTCTTAGTACTAATATCACAACAGATCATCAAAAGTGTGCTTTTTTCAAACATTTCACTTCACATCATCTATATAGATGTTTCGTTCACAGTAACTGCCTTTCATAAAGCTCTTACTATCAAACTTTTGAGTAGCATCTCTTCTCGTTCAGTTTAATTCATTTGTCGGTTATTTAATCCACTGATCTTAATGGTTAATCAGGCAAAAAGATAGAGACAGATATACAGAGAGCCACATCCTGCCTCAGGTATCCTGCCTCCATGTGGTTTCTGCATTTCTGCACTGCTACACAACATCTAGTCTGTTGATGATCGTTTTTTGAGATGTGATCCAAATCAAAGCTGTTTTCATGTTGTTCCAGTGTGTGGACAGGCTGATGTCTTCGAAACAGTTCAAGTGAAGGAGGGAGGAGATCTACGTCTACATCCAGGAGTTGATCTGAAGGGAGAAGATCAAATACTGTGGTCTTATGAAAGAGGCAATCAGAGTACTCGTGTGGCACAGAAATTTCAAGGGAAGATTTACACAAATTATGATGAGCGATTTGCTGGCAGAGTGCAGATTGAGCAAACCACTGGAGTCCTAACCATCTCAAACATCAGGACCAATGAGACTGGAACTTTTCGAGCATTCATTGTTATTAACAGACATATCTCAAGGCGGAAGTTCAACGTTAATGTACATGGTAAATTTTAGTTTTAATAATTGAACAATTTTATAAGATATAATAATGTCAGTGGTCTGGTAATATTGGGCTGTTAAAGGGACAGTTCACCCAAAAATGTAAGTTATCCCATGATTTACTCACCCTCAAGTCATCCTAGGTGTGTATGACATTCTTCTTTCAGACGAATAAAATCTGAGTTATTTTACAAAAGTCCAGGCTAATCCAAGCGTTAGGATTGGATTCATAGTTGCTCTGTTTTTGAAGTCCATAAAAAGTGCATCTGCCCATCATATAACTGCTCCACGTGGCTCTGGGGTGTTAATAAAGGCCTTCTGAAACGAATCAATGCATTTGTGTAAGAAATATATCCATATTTAAAACTTTATAAAGTAAACTTTCGGCCGACCGCCTTCCCTGTTCAAATTGTGGAAAAATTGTTGAAAGTTCCTCTGCCGATCGAAAGACTAACGCGACCAGGTCCGCTCGTCATGGCGTCATGCACGCATCTTGAGTTTCACTTTCAACATTCAACACTTTTCCACAGAAGGCGGTCGGCCGAAAGTTTACATGATAAAGTTTTAAATATGAATATTTTTCTTACACAAACGCATTGATTCGCTTCAGAAGGCCTTTATTAACCCCCCAGAGCCACGTGGAGCAGTTACATGACAGACAGATGCACTTTTTATGGACTTCAAAAACAGAGCAACTATAAATCCAATTCTAACGCTTGGATTAGCCTGGACTTTTGTAATATAACTCTGATTTTATTCGTCTTAAAAAAGAATGTCATATACACTCACCTAAAGGATTATTAGGAGCAGCACTAATACTGTGTTTGACCCCCTTTCGCCTTCAGAACGGCCTTAATTCTACGTGGCATTGATTCAACAAGGAGCTGAAAGCATTCTTTAGAAATGTTGGCCCATATTGATAGGATAGCATCTTGCAGTTGATGGAGATTTGTGGGATGCACATCCAGGGCACGAAGCTCCCGTTCCACCACATCCCAAAGATGCTCTATTGGGTTGAGATCTGGTGACTGTGGGGGCCATTTTAGTACAGTGAACTCATTGTCATGTTCAAGAAACCAATTTGAAATGATTGGAGCTTTGTGACATGGAGCATTATCCTGCTGGAAGTAGCCATCAGAGGATGGGTACATGGTGGTCATAAAGGGATGGACATGGTCAGAAACAATGCTCAGGTAGGCCGTGACATTTAAATGATGCCCAATTGGCATTTAGGGGCCTAAAGTGTGCCAAGAAAACATCCCCCAAACCATTACACCACCACCACCAGCCTGCACAGTGGTAACAAGGTATGATGGATCCATGTTCTCATTCTGTTTACGCCAAATTCTGACTCTACCATCTGAATGTCTCAACAGAAATCGAGACTCATCAGACCAGGCAACATTTTTCCAGTCTTCAAATGTCCAATTTTGGTGAGCTCGTGTAAATTGTAGCCTCTTTTTCCTATTTGTAGTGGAGATGAGTGGTACCCGGTGGGGTCTTCTGCTGTTGTAGCCCATCCGCCTCAAGGTTGTGCGTGTTGTTGCTTCACAAATGCTTTGCTGCATACCTCGGTTGTAACGAGTGGTTATTTCAGTCAAAGTTGCTCTTCTATCAGCTTGAATCAGTCGGCCCATTCTCCTCTGACCTCTAGCATCAACAAGGCATTTTCGCCCACAGGACTGCCTCATACTGGATGTTTTTCCCTTTTCACACCATTCTTTGTAAAACCTAGAAATGGTTGTGCGTGAAAATCCCAGTAACTGAGCAGATTGTGAAATACTCAGACCGGCCCGTCTGGCACCAACAACCATGCCACGCTCAAAATTGCTTAAATCCCCTTTCTTTCCCATTCTGACATTCAGTTTGGAGTTCAGGAGATTGTCTTGACCAGGACCACACCCCTAAATGCATTGAAGCAACTGCCATGTGATTGGTTGATTAGATAATTGCATTAATGAGAAATTGAACAGGTGTTCCTAATAATCCTTTAGTTGAGTGTACGCCTAGGATGACATGGGGGTGAGTAAATAATGGGCTAATTTTCATTTTTGGGTGAACTATCCCTTTAAGTATCTGTCCTCTTGTCCTAAAGCACGTCTCATGAGTTCTACAGTCCATCTGTCTTATACTCAGCCAATGATTCAGAACAGGAGACCTGTATTTTGTATAGTCTGACAGATCAATAGATAGAAAGACAGATTAGAGTTTTGTATTTGATCAATTGAGTCTATCACTTCAAGACTAAATAAGACTGTTTTGTCGAAAGATTCATCACAGACGAGCAACACCAACCAGACAAGATCCCTTTACCCTCCAAACAAAGGTATAACACATGACGAGACTTCCTGCCACTTTAACCTCTGTGCAGCTTCTGTCTCTACAGACAAACACATGCAATGACAGATGTTTCTGAAGAAGTCTCTTCTCTTTCAGATTGTGCAGCACGCTGTGGCACCACTGAGGCTCTGATTCGACTGGTTCTGTCTGGCCTGGTGGGAATCGCCACCATTTTCTTTCTGGTTGAGCATGTGAGGCTCTGTTAATCTCAGAGAAGAGATTCCTCTGTGAGATCATGATACTTTCATGAAATGCCACAAAATACACTTAGAAGATTCCAGGAAGGAATTGCCAATTGATAATCATTGATCATATTATTGGCAGCACTCCCGGCCTATAAAGCGTAACCATTAATATGAAATCACAATTATTAGATTAGATTCAATTATAACCATTTTACCTTTGTGTTTGTTTTCTAGTTCTGGCATGCTAAACCATGATACATATTGCAGTGCACACACACTTTAAGAGACACTGCTTTCACTTTCCTATGTACACACAGTTTATAATAAATCAGCTTCTTAATCACTTTATCATATTATGGTTTGGGGAGCTAACAGGGGGGTATTCCAGAAAGCAAGGTTAACTTACCGTCACATATACCCTGAACTCTCGGTTGATTAACCCAAACGTTTACTCGAGGTATGCTGGTTCCAAAAACACATTCGGGAGTAAGTTCAGACAACTCAGAGTATGTTCCCGGATAACACACAAGACATTCTCAACAGAGCGACGAATCCATGATTCACCATGGAAACAGAGGGTGCGTCTCAACCAGCTCCCTAGTTCAGTAGTCAGGGCACTGATCAGGGCATAAATCAATGGGCTAAACCTGATCAGTGCCCTGACTACTGAACCAGGAGCTGATTTAGACGCACCCAGACAGTGCCATACTATTATGTCCTTCTTCTTCTTTTGTTTAATGTTGATTTACATAACCTACTTAGTGCACATCGCCACCTATTTGGTGGTTGTGCAATAATTTTTTCATGAATGGGTGTCCCTTATTTTGCCACACTGAAGGTGGCAACCCTAGTCACATAATAACCTGCTTTCTGGAATAGCCCCCAGCTAAATAGAGTTAGACTGACTCTGGCTGCGTTCAAAACCGCATACTCTTGGAGTAGGTTAATGTCAATAAGTAGGCCCTACTTACTTAACGAACGCCTGACCGCGTTAAGTATGAATGCGAGCCTCACTTTATCATGTGACCTATGACAAGCGCAACAACTTAAAAGATATGATTTAATTCCTCTATCTATCTTAATATTGATTCAACTTGCTCATTTTTTGGGCTTGTTTAAGAAACAGCTGCCCATTTATTTTGTGATTGTAGTTAAATCAATAAATTTTTAACCCAGTTTTATCCTGAAGATATTTTTTTTTTATTGCAAAAAACCCAAAATCATGATATCTTGAATATTTTAGATGCAAAAAATTTTGTCCACAAGCAAAAGTGACCTAAATCTCCTTTATTTTTTCATTTTTCTTGTTAAATTTAACTCCCGTTTCATCCCTCAGGCTTATGAAATAAAAATATTTATTGCATTATGATGAATTATTCAAATATTGAACCCTTTGTTATTGTGCTTTTTCTGTGTATATAATGTATGCAAATCCATTTTTGTTTTAAAATCATTATTATTGTTAAAGATACAACCATGTAATTATACCTGTGCGGTTTCCCTCAGTGGTTGTAATGTCAGCACAGAGACATCTCTTTTAGCTGCACAAAAATGAAGAAAATTGTTGACTTTACACTCGAAAAAATGTAAGTATCACGACTTAAAAATTAAGATTTCATTCTGGGGTATTGCATTGCTAGCCCACCCAAACACTTACAATAATAATGACAAATGCTGACCAATACTTAGGCTATAGCGATGCCTGAATACACACCAGACAAATGCTGCCGATGTGAATACATATCAATTTTCAGTCAAGCAATGAATTAATGCACGAGACGAGTTAATATAATGTTTAATGACAATAGGAAACATGAATAAATTAATAAAAGTAAGAGTCCCAATAAATAAATACTCATTCAAGTCAACAACACCACATGCCATGCCCAGTGTGAAAGACCCCTTAATGTGCAATGCATTAGTAACAACATGTGCCAAACATCTTTCCAAACTTGTAATGAGAAGCGTTTACAAACCAGTTGTCCAACAAAAGAGAACATTTCATCGAGTGTTTGAAATCTCAAACACATCACAGAACAAGGCAGAAATAATATTATATTATATTCTGTAAAGTGATTCGCTGTGTAGAGAAGTGTACAGTGGCCTACTTTTTCTCTCTCTCAATGAATACATAAGATAAAATAAGACAAAAATGAAGACGTCACATTTAAAATATATATATATATATATGTTATAATAAAACCATAGAGCTGTCTAATGATTTGTTTTCTGTAAAATGTAATAATTATTATAAATATTATTTATTCTTAAATACAATGCATTTTTGGCCTGTGCTTACAAAACCTTCAACCTCTAAAGCACTGATGCTACAAGTAAAAAAAAAAGTTAACATACAGCCCAAGGGTCACTTGACAGTTCTCTTTGTGACACTTATTGTCCCGAGCGGCTGTTTAGTGTTGAAAGCTCTTGGTACACACACCAAAAAAAATTATTTCATTTAGTGTTAATTTCGTCAGACGAGACGAGACTAAATATGTTCGTTAGCAACCTTTTTTTCCATGACGAAGACGAGACTGCACCAATGTCCAAAAACACTGACTAAGACTAAATTAGCATGCATTATTGTTGACGAAAAAGGACGAGACTAAAATGTTTTGCATAAAATAAAAACTAAGATAAAATCGCTCTTCATTGTTCCCGGAGCGCTCGATACTTCTAGCGCTGTGTCCGTACATTTGAATGGCTTAAGCCACGTAAGTTACACAACAGCTTCACTATACAGGTGTTTGCAGCAATGTTTGGTAAACCGTACAGCATAGTGTGCGTCAGCCACATTTACAGTATCATTTTTTATGGAGAGTGGTAGAGATGCAACATTGTTAACATTAATATTAATGTTTTTCTTGTATTAAGCCCTCAGGTATTACTTACTAATTAAGTCACACTTATACTCATTGATGGTCAAATGTGACCATACACCTTAACTATTTTAAAAATAAATAGCCTATATTTTAATTCAATAATATTTATTGAATATTTTGAGGAGATCTTTTGGTACTAAATACTATTTGTGCAATACTTATGGTCCATTAATGACCACTTAAAATATTTTTCTTCTAATATTTTTCTTATTTATATTACAATTAGTGTATTAATTAAGGTTAAAATACAGAATTCCACTGCAAAGAGGCAAATTAAAATAAAAATGTTCACTTGTAATGCCATTACCCACTGGAGCCTGTATGGCTCTTTAATAAATACACATGTAGTCTAGTTGCTCAAAGTATTGCCGATCATAACTGCTTACTTATTTGTGAAATTTTGAAATGTCAATAATAGTGAATAGTAAAGAATGCAAGCAAATATAATATAACCCCAAAAAAGTGTAAAAAACTTCCCTTATATGTACAGTAGGCTATATACATATGAATTCATACTGAATCAAGATCGAAATCAATATTTGTGCCCATCGTCTCATAAGCTGATGCTGATTTTAGGCATCTATGCTGTAAATCAACCAGTTAGCTATGGTGTTGTGGCACAAACA
Source organism: Romanogobio albipinnatus (assembly GCA_023566225.1). Taxonomy (NCBI): domain Eukaryota; kingdom Metazoa; phylum Chordata; class Actinopteri; order Cypriniformes; family Gobionidae; genus Romanogobio; species Romanogobio albipinnatus. The sequence goes on from CM042248.1 coordinate 48,220,717, forward strand.
TTATGCAGGTTATATGTACTTTATGTAACTTATTTTGCCACAAAATATACTGAGTTTTCCTTTGACTAAAACTAGACTAAAATGACTAGACTTTTGGTCGACTAAAACTTGACTAACAAAAAAAGATATGTGAATGACTAAAACTAACAAGGACATTTGGCACAAGACTAAGACAAAATTAACACTAATTTCATTAAAGAGAACCCATTCACATTAACTGAGAGGGCGTGTACGTTAAACAGACACGGAGTCCCTCAGTCAGTCTCAGAATCAGCAGTCAGCGTAGAGTCAGATGGCAGAGTATACTCTTTTCCATAGTCACAGCAGTCACTCGATCCTCCTCTTTTGGGCATCCCTGTGAAGGAATTAGAGACGTATGGCTTAAGACGATTAAAATGCACAACTCGCTCAGACCCTATCGGTACAAAACATCTGTAACTGGCTCAATGACAAGAAACGGCCTCACAAAATGCCTTTTGTAATTTTGGACATAGCCCCCGGTTACACGCCATATATTTTACCCACACCAATTCCCCTTCTGTATAGGGCTGTCAAAAAAACATTGGAATTTCGAATATTCGTCGAATTTACAAAAAGAAAAAGAAAAAAAAACACATTCGAATGAAAAAACTGTGCATTCGAATTTTTGGTAGAGGCACGCGAGACATGATGACGACGGAACGGACGCGGTTTGTTTATCCAGTACAGCGGTGCGGCTGTAAAAAGGCCCAACAAAAAAAAAAGGGCAACCTGTTCAACGACGTGTTCAGTCAGACACAGAGCAGAGCAGAAGAAGACAATCAGGGCTTTGGAGCATGAGACGGATATAAATGAAAGAGAAGATACGCTTCCTGCTGATGAAAATCCTCTAAGTTGGTGGCAAAAATCATGCGGTATATGTATCCACATATTGCACAGCTGGCAAAGACATACTTGATCATACCTCACCAAAAAACGCTCAGCACTCGCTGCAGGCCAAGATGACTGTTTGGTGTTTTTCACCAACAATATGTAGATGTTTAGTGAGTGGAAATGGATTGTTTCTGAATGTCCGTTTGCTATTTTGTGTCCACATTACGTGCTGTTTTCTCTTGCAGTTTTATGCACTTTTGTTACCTAATTTTCCTTACACGCTCATTAATGAAATTATATTTCATTTAATAACAGTTGTTTAAAAAAAGTTAATGCACTGTAAAAAGTGAATGTCATTTCATTTCAATAAAATATGCGATGCTTGATTTGGTTTGCATTTGCTTGTTGCGCTCGCTTGCGCTCTCTTGTGGGCATAGGAGACCATACAGTACATCTCCATCTAACATTTAAAAATTGCCTTTAGAATTTGAATACAATTCGAATTTTGCTAATATTTATGAAAGAATTTCGAATTTAGCTTTTCAGACATTTTGACAGCCCTACTTCTGTATAAAACTGATAATAAACCTTTAAATCGAAACACTGTTTCTGCCATCCTGATGCTCTAAATTGTTGTGTCTTCACAGCAGGCTTTCTTGGCTTTCAGCACATAATCATTTACGGAATCAAAACGTTCCATCTCCCCCACTCCCAGAACAAAATCAACTGGCAAAACAATCTCTCGTCCAAAAAGAAGCTTAAATGGTGAAAACTTTGTAGTAGCATGTGTGCTGCTCTTATAAGCCATCATGACAGGGCAGGAGTGTGTTCTAATTCAGCTGGTTACTATCTACAAACAAAGACAGCATGGAAAGCAAAGTACGATTAAACCGCTCATCATCCGCAATCGAATGGAATGGTTATGCTGTCATTCTTGTTTTATGCATCTGCAGCAAACGACATAATTCCGTAAATAATGTTGATTCAAAGTTGTGACCTTGAGCAGAATGAATACCGCGTGGGACCCCAAATCTACACACCCGCTCCTGCACAAAAACCTTAGCTATAGATGCTGCCTCTTGATTTGGGAGGGCGAACACTTCTATCCACTACAAAAAGTAATCCCCAATCACCAGAATACACTTATTCTTCTCCTCAGTAGAATAAGTGTAAATATTATTCTAAAAAATATCTACCGCTACCCGTTCAAAAGGCAGAGAAACATAAGAAGGCTGTAAGGGAACACAAACATTTCGTCCTGAGGACTTACGAAAGGCACCATTTCTTTACAAACTCAAACCACCCAGGCCAATAAAACCAGACTTTTACCTTTACCTGTAATTTTTGCACCCCAAGATGGCCACCTGTTGCAGAATTATGCAACATTTTCAATACATCTGGGACCATCACCTTTGGAAGGATCACCTGAATTTGACGCCACATCAGTATTCAGGGGTGGTTTACGCACTAACTGACCTCGCTCAATCTCCAATTGATTCTACACTAGGGATGCACCAATCCACATTTTTTCACTTCCGATCCCGATACCTGAATTTGGATATCGGCCGATACTATTCCGATACCAGAGCTGTGTTCGCTTTAATATTATTATTATCATTGTTGTTGATTTTATGATGCTCAAATAAACTCCTCTCAACAGACAAGTATGATATGCATGTATGCATGTATGTAAAGGTGCTGGTCATATAATTAGAATATCATCATCATGCTGACGTGACAGTTGTCCAAAAGACGACAATTGACACCTTGCACAAGGAGGGCAAGACACAAAAGGTCATTGCAAAAGAGGCTGGCTGTTCACAGAGCTCTGTGTCCAAGCACATTAAAAGAGAGGTGAAGGGAAGGAAAAGATGTGGTAGAAAAAAGTGTACAAGCAATAGGGATAACCGCACCCTGGAGAGGATTGTGCGGTTATAGCAAACTTTCGGTCGGCCGAAAGTTTATTTTATAAAGTTTTAAATATTTTTCTTAGACAAACGCATCGATTCGCTTGATTGATCATGGGCTAATTTTCATTTTTGGGTGAACTATCCCTTTAAGAAATGAATGTCACTGCAACCTCGTTTTATCATAAACTGGTAAAATAACGAAGCTGGAGGCTTTAATCTTTATAATTATACCAAGTTTGTCCAGATGAAGTTAGTGTGATGTTTTAACGTGCAGTGAATGTTGAACGACAGTAATCTGGGGCCGTCTGCAATCTTTGACTGCAAAGGGGTTAATACTCGTTCCTTGTTAATCATGTCACCTGTGACTTTGTAAACTATTGCACAAGACTGTAATGCACAGAAAGATTACCGTTTCCAGTAATTTAGTTTTTCTTTTCCCCTCACACTTGATCTGTAATGAGAAAACATAACTAGACCAGACGTAAAACGTAGCGCATGAGATTAATCTTATGCCTAGTGAAGGCAGGTATAAGGTTCAGACATGATTCGATTTTATGTTACTTTAACCAGATTAAGTTGACCGGTTTAACAGCTAACAGTAAAATGATTCAACCGTTTTTCAATTAACGGCATGTTAATTGAAAAATGGTTGAATCATTTTGCTGTAATAAAGACAATATTGTACAGTACAGCATAACTAAATCACAGTGAATAACTGTATGAATTAAGTTATAAATTAAGCAGAAATTTGTTTTTGTCTTTGATATTTGTAGTACATAAATAACTCTCATCTGTCCGCTGAGCTGATATTTGCTACTTTAATGAAGATTAATGCAAGTCTCTCACACTTTAATGAGCAGGAAATACTGTAACATATAACGTGAATGGCGTCTATCACTGTGGGAGAATGGGTCAGTGTGGATGTGCATCATCAGGGCATCGCTACATCTAGTCACAGTTTTAGATGGTGCTACAGGTGTAAATACGGATCACAAGGCTCGGTGTAGCTGAGCCTGGATTATGGCTATTGGATTACAGCCAACATTATATGTTTTTAAGCCCCTGATATGCAATTCACAATAGCTTAATGAAACATACCTGGCTTTGGTATGAAATCCTTCATCTCAACGGCATTTTGCTCCTGCTGGTTTGGCTCCGGGTCACACAATTTCTGCAAATCAATCAATATTAAAATGCAGTTCATTTTGGTGGCAAATATAAATGCTTCAAAAAGAACAGCAAGTGTAACAGACACTTTGTAAAGAAAATATAATTCATACTATATTCAACAATAAAACACGCAAACACCAGTGAAATCTGAAAACCGCTCATTAAGTCGTGTGAAGTCACATGATATATAGCATACAGATGACCTCAGAGCTAAACACAGGGACTAAAAGCCACAGAACATGCCAAGCTAGTTCAAAAAAAAAAAAATATAATAATGGAAGCAGCAACAGAAGCAAAGTTATGCAGTAAACAATGGATAAAATGGTTTGTAAACGATGATTTATTCATCACATGACTTTAGGACACATGAATTATCCAGGTATTATATTTGTGCATCCCTAATAATAAAAAAAGTCTTTATGAACAAAGCTTTAAATGATACCCTTCTGAGAGATGTGAAGACTCTGGCTGTTTTTGGATCTCGTCCAGCTCTTCTAGCAATTACTACATCTACAAGAACTAGAACTGCAAGAACTACTATAGTTCCAGTTACAAGAGCTACTATAGTTCCAGTTACAAGAGCTACTATAGTTCCAGTTACAAGAGCCGCTTTATCTCCAGTGTGTTCGTCAGGCATTTTGTGAGTGTGGGGTGGCTCTGTAAGGTACAACAGGAAAAAAAATTAAAAGGAATTCAAGTGTTTGCATTAGATGTGAGCAGCATGGAACGACACATCAAATCCAGACAGACAGTAATGCAGAAACACTTGATGTGGTGCGCCGACATGCCATGAGCCACTGACAGTAATATTTATCAAGCTGCTGCAAATCATGTGGACATGAAATGACCAGGATCAGTGATATCAGTGATCTAAGATGAACAAACAGTACCTGTCGTTTTGATGCTAGGGGCGTGTGCCTCATCTGGAACAGCAGGTGTTGTAGAGGGAACATCTGAATCAAGAACACAGGAAAGAAAGAGACATTGATTTATTAAAACACTATTTACATTATTTCAGTAGATGTCAAAAGTACCAGGACTTCAATGCAATCAAATCAGTCAGATGTTCAAAATTCTCACCTTCATCAAGAGTGAAACTCGATAGAAAAGGTTTTTCTTCACCATTGCGGGATGCATCAAACCGATCCAAGCGACTGATGTTGTGCATGATCAGAACCAAATATCCTGACTCGTTTTTAAAGCATCCCACACAATCACTAATATTGCACTTCCCATTATCACAGAAGTATTGTCCAACCACCTCATCCGTGCCACTTTTTTTAACTAACACTTGATCATTTATTCCCAGTTCATCTGCTTTGAGGAGTTTCTTGCTGTAGGTTATTCCCTCACGGGTCATCTCAGCATGGGTCAAGCAGAGCAGCAGACCTGTGAACAAACACAGATTGAAACCCCAATCTACCCAAACCCCCCAAAATCTGCAAAGTAAACTAACAGACATGCATGTAGAGTATCAAAGTGTCATGAAACTCCTGATTTCAGTAAAGTCTGTTAAAAAGAGGGGCAAAGCAGCAACCAAAAACCCCTACTGCTCGTGTCTATCCAAACCCTTATGACTTTCTTTCTTCTTCTGTTTAACACAACAATAAAAAAAGATATTTTGAAGAAAATTGAGGTCCAAACAAGGGTGTAGTTTTGGTTTGATTTTCGGGAGTTGAGCAGTGGCGCTCGTTATTTCTGCGATAACAAATGCACACTCGCCAATCAGATCAATCTGGTCCAGTCGCGCTAGCAACGCTGATCGATCAGCTCGGTCATTTGCATCATCCGGTTCAGATTCAGACTCGAATTGAAAAAGAAGGACTGACATTATCATAATTTTCATCTGTCAATATTGCTTTGAGAGCTGATGTCCCAAAAATGGTAAGAAGCGTGATATTTCCGTCACATGCTTAAGGTATTTGAGCCAATCGCAATGCACTGGATCGCTGGCCAGGGAAGAGGTATACCCGTGCGTGTCAGTGTGTGACCTTTTTTGGAGCAATACCTCCTTGATATCCGCCAGATCGAGGCAAAAGGGGTTACAGTATGCAGTGGAGGGATATATTCAAAATATAAAAATACTTAATGAAGGAAACACGACTACTATCCAGGCTAATGCTTACCGGTCTCCAGCGAAATCTGAGAAACCCCATGACCTGTACCTCAAATGTAACCAGCACAGCCTTGTGGACCAGTCATGCTCTTGCACTGCCGGGTAAGTTCTCTTTCATATGTTATGGACTATTATTGTCTATTGCGAGTAGCTATTTTGTTCAAACACAAGGGTATGTTAGCTAGCTATACCTACACGTGCGTCAAAGCCATTCAAAGCTAACTAACATTTCTCTGTTGTTTTAGAATCAGAATGTTTATTTCCATTGTTGATGAACAGAATTCACAAATAGAAAATTGCTTTGGCTTAAAAAGGTGCATAACAGATAAAATAATAAAATGAAATGGATAAAACTAAATATAAAGCATTCAGATATCCATTTTTTTCTGTTGTGCACCTTTAACTAAGCCAAAGCTATTTCCTAGTTGTGAATTATGTTCAACAATGGATATAAAACACTCTGATTCTGAAAACAGCTAATACTAAGAACATAACTAATAACATTAATAACTAATGCTACTTCTGTAATTATTTTTCATTTAGTTCACCAGGGTTTTGCTCTCATATTGTGGGCCTGATGCACACACTGGACCTGTGCCTTGCCAGAAGTGATGACATCTCCTTCACAAGCCCCTGGCCCCCTTGGCCCCCACCTTCCCTTAGTTACTGTTGCACAAATATGACCAGCACTCTCTGTTTTCTTTACACCCCCAAACCCTGGATGCCAGATGGAAAAGGGAGCTTGAGGAGGAGCAGTCCTGACAGAACACTGAAAAGCAGCCAACAACAACATAAAATTGCAATTTTCTTTACAAGAAACTGAATTAAAAAGCCTTAAAGCACAAATTGGCACATTTAAAAAAGAAAACTAACACCTGAACTTCTTCAAAGCAGTGAAATCCACAAGATGTTGGAATAAAGTACAGGGTTTACATATGAACGATTCAATAAACTGTGCACAATATTTGTACCCCTAAACCCCAAGCACAATGATTGGCAAACAGCAGAGATGCCCCTCTGTACCCAGTTGCTGTTTGTTTAAAGAAACTCCGCAACAACGAAGACTTAAAAAGCCTTGCCTTCAGATTTAATATAAACATGCAAGCCGCAAGTAATATTTTCAATTCTTGGATTCATTACCTATATGTTTGATATATTAGGTGAATTACCAATTTGGCCTCACAGAGACGTCATAACCCAAAACATGCCAGAAACTTACAAAGTAGACTACCTGACCACATATGCAATTGTATGGTTGCGCCAGCCACAACTTAGATTTTAGAAAAAGTCTCTTTTTACAATGCAGTTGGCTATTCGATGCATGAACAGGGGCAGACAAAGCTGTGGAGGCAGAAAGGACACCTCGCTCGCAGGACAGTCGGTGACATATTTAAAGTATCCGACGTTTGTCCAAAGAGTCGCTAAAGGGGTCTGATAAGGCATTAAGTTGGCAATTACTGTTTCCATCGGATTGGGCTTTTAAACAGCGATGACAGCTCCATGTCCTACTGACAGTAAACAAGAAAACCCCACCAACTCACCTGAAGCAAGTGTCAAATAGATAACTTCAACTGATGTTATTTTCATCATTGGCAAAGTTCCGTTAAAAAACAAAAGATTAACTTCGAAATGCGTATCGCAGAATAATCCAGTCTGTTTTAACGCTAAACGTTCCCTCTTGCTTGTTTAGCAGACCCAGCTATAACTGTTCAGTAGATAGTGGCTCTTTCCTTCAGTGTTGCAGACCGCATGCCATTGAGTTGGAGCGGCTGCCAAAAAACAACAACACAGCACCACCCATTTCCTTCTATGCCTGGTGAACCTAGGACTTGTAGGCTATATTCACAGTTTCTCTCCAATACAAAATCTCTTAAGATGCAAAAAAAAACATGTTTTGAATAGAAAACCTTACCCAGATAGCACACGTACGTCTGCAAGATGTCTGTTAAAGATCACTTAATCTGGAAAGCACCTGCTGTTTACAAACATCTGATAGACGTCTTTAAGATGTCAGTTTTTCATACATTCTAAATCATAAACATTTTAAAGACATTGTTTAAACGTCGATGTTTATGCAATTTTATGCGATTAAACTTGCAAAAACTGTGGTTTGATGAAAAAGAGAAAAAAAGAGAATATTTTTAATTGAATATTTAAGTTCTCATCTTGTTTTATTGAAGACCTTAATAAATCAAATCAAATCACATCACTTTATTGTCACTCTACCATATGCACAAGTGCAACAGCAGGTGAAATTCTTAGGTGCAGTTCCGAGCAACATAGCAGTCATGACATGACATGTACAACATTTAAGCAACAACAGATTACACATCTGATGCGCACACAATTACTCACAGCACAGTATACACTACAATAAACAATAAATAATTTACACAATGTGAGTGTAGTTCTCACAGCTTTAAACAATATACACATACTTACAATATACATATACTTTAAACAATACACACTAAAACATACATTAAACAATAACAGTATACATTAAGCTATAGTAATAATATACAATGTACAGTATACAATATGTTCACAAATTGAAATCCAAAGTGCAATAGATGCTGTATGATAAATAAATGTGTATATAATGTGTGTGTATCTACAGTGGGTTGTGCTGAGTGATATTCTGTCCAGTGTGTGTTATGATACTGATGGATCAAGAGTTAAGTAGTCTGATTGCTTGTGGGAAGAAGCTGTTCTGGAGTCGGCTGGTGCGTGTTCTGATGCTGCGGTACCGTCTGCCTGATGGCAGCAGTGAGAGCAGCCCATGGTTCGGGTGGCTAGAGTCTCTGGTGATCCTCTGAGCTCTCTTCACACACCGCCTGGCGTAAATGTCCTGGAGGGAGGGAAGCTCACCTCCGATGATGCAGCTGGCCGTGCGCACTACCCTTTGCAGGGCTTTGCGGCTGCGGGCGGTACTGTTGCCGTACCAGGTGGTGATGCAGCCAGTCAGCAGGCTCTCGATGGTGCAGGTGTAGAAGCGTGTGAGGATGTGGCGGCTCATTCCAAACCTCCTCAGCCGTCGCAGGAAGAAAAGGCGCTGATGAGCCTTCTTCACAACGGCCTCGGAGTGGACGGACCATGAGAGTTCCTCTGTGATGTGGACACCGAGGAACTTGAAGCTGCTGACTCTCTCCACCGGTGCTCCATCGATGGTGATGGGGCGGTGTTCTCTCTCGTTCCTCCTGAAGTCGACCACCAGCTCCTTGGTCTTGCTGACGTTGAGGGAGAGGTTGTGCTCCTGACACCATCGTGTCAGAGTGTGCACCTCCTCTCTGTAGGCCGTTTCATCATTGTCGGTGATAAGACCTACCACCGTCGTATCCTCAGCAAACTTGATGATGGTGTTGGAGCTGTGGGTTGCCACACAGTCATGTGTGTACAAGGAGTACAGGAGTGGGCTGAGAACACAGCCCTGAGGGGCTCCAGTGTTGAGAGTCAGTGATGAGATGTTACTGCCCATTATGACCACCTGGCGTCTGTTTGACAGGAAGTCCAGGATCCAGCTGCATAACAGGCTGTTTAAGCCTAGAGCCCGGAGTTTAATGTCAAGTATGGAGGGCACAATGGTGTTGAATGCTGAGCTGTAGTCCACAAACAGCATTCTCACATATGTGTTCCTCTTTTCCAGGTGGGAGAGAGCAGTGTGTATAGTGGATGAAATGGCATCATCAGTGGAGCGGTTTGTGCGGTATGCAAACTGCAGTGGGTCCAGTGAGGGGGGGAGAACAGAGCAGATGTGGTTTCTGATTAGTCTCTCAAAGCATTTACTGATGATGGGGGTCAGAGCAACAGGACGCCAGTCGTTTAAGCAGGTGGTTTTTGACTGCTTAGGTACAGGAACAATGGTGGACGTTTTGAAGCATGTGGGGACCACAGACAGGGAGAGGGACAGGTTAAAGATGTCCGTGAAAACTCCAGCCAGTTGGTGCGTGCACGCTCTGATCACGCGGCCGGGAATGCCGTCTGGACCCGCTGCTTTACGGACGTTCACCCGCCGGAAGGATCGGGTTACATCCGCTAAAGATACGGAGAGTGCACTAACCTCTGTATCTTCAGCTGCGTGAGTTCTCTCTCCGCGAGGGCGGTGTTAGTTCCCTCAAAGCGAGCATAGAAGGTGTTGAGCTCGTCCGGGAGAGAGGCAGCGGTATTCACGGTGGAGTTTGTGTTCCCTTTATAGTCCGTGATGGTGTTAATTCCCCTCCACATGCTTCTGGAGTCGGTGGTGTTGAACTGTCCTTCAATCTTGTCCCTGTACTGCCGTTTTGCTGCTCTGATGGTTTTCCGGAGGGCATAACTTGCTTGTTTATGCTCCTCCACATTACCGGAGTTAAAAGTGAAGGTCCGCGCATTGAGTGCCGCGCGAACATCCCCATTTAGCCACGGCTTCTGGTTTGGGTACAGCCGTATTGTTCTGGTCGGAACAGCGTCTTCTACGCACTTCCTGATGAAACACGTTACGCTATCAGCGTAAACCTCGATGTCGTCATCAGAGGCCGACCGGAACATCTCCCAGTCCGCGTGATCAAAACAGTCTTGTAGCATAGAGTCTGATTGGTCCGACCAGCACTGGATGGTTCTGAGGGCGGGTGCTTCCTGTTTGAGCCTATATGCGGGCAAAAGTAGGATGGAAGCGTGATCCGATTTGCCAAATGGTGGGCGCGGGAGGGACTTGTAACAATCCTTGAAGGGAGAGTAACAGTGAGAGTACAGTGATCCAAAACACGGTTCCCTCGCGTGTTGAAGTTAACATGTTGGTGGTATTTGGGTGCGATGCGCTTGAAGTTGGCTTTGTTAAAGTCCTCGGTCACAATAAATGCAGCCTCAGGATGCGCGGTTTCCTGCTCACTCACTGTCCTATACAGTTCCTTTAGTGCCCGGTCTGTGTCGGCTTGTGGGGGAATATACACCGCTGTGATGATGACCGCGGTGAATTCCCTCGGTAGCCAGAATGGTCGGCACAGAATCGTGAGAAATTCCAGATCAGGAGAACAGAAAGACTTGATAGAATGTACGTTCCTCTGATCACACCAGGATCGGTTGATCATAAAACACACACCCCCGCCTTTGCTTTTCCCGGAGAGATCTTTTTCTCTGTCCATTCGGTGCACGGAGAACCCCGTGGTTTCGATGGCCGAATCTGGAATCTCAGCAGACATCCAAGTTTCTGTGAGGCAGATAATGCAGCAGTCCCTCGTCTCTCGTTGGAAAGAGATCCGTGCTCTCAGCTCGCAGAGTTTATTGTCCAGACACTGAACATTTGCCAGTAAAATACTGGGAAGCGGGGGTCGGTTTGCGCGGCGTCTTACTCTGATGAGTACGCCAGCTCTCTTCTCTCTTCTCCGGCCGCGTTTCCGTGGTCGGGCCGCCCAGACAAAAGGTTCCGCTGCTGTGTTTGTAAACGGCGGTGTAAGGTGGAAAATAATCAAAGATATTTGAAATGGAACAAAATCATCTGCCTTGCTGTTAACTGCCATCGTCGTGATCAATATATTGAAATTGACTCAACCCCCTCCCCCCTAACGCCATCAGAAGGGCCAGGTTGAGTTAGAAAGACAAAAGAATGACTGGCCGGCTGGCCAAATGGTTAACACCTTTGATACAATGGGGGAAGTTTTGTCTGATTGGTTACTTTCAAATGTCTCACGGTTTGGTCTGATTGGTCAGTTTTACAAGAGTCAGATGTGAATTTGGTGACTTCAGGGAAGAGGATAAAAGAGAATTTCATTCTGTAGCTCGCTCTCTTTTGGATTCTCTGGAGGGAGCTGTTCTTTAGCTCTCTCTCTCTCTCTCTCTCTCTCTCTCTCTCTCTCTCTCTCTCTCCTCTCTCTCTCTCTCCCTCTCTCTCTCCTCTCTCTCTCTCTCTCTCTCTCCTCTCTCTCTCCTCTCTCTCTCTCTCTCTCTCTCTCTCTCTCTCTCTCTCTCTCTCCCTCTCTCTCTCTCTCTCTCTCTCTCTCTCTCTCTCTCTCTCTCTCTCCTTCTCTCTCTCTCTCTCTCTCTCCTCTCTCTCTCTCCCTCTCCTCTCTCCTCTCTCTCTCTCTCTCTCTCCTCTCTCTCTCACTCTCTCTCTCCTCTCTCTCTCCTCTCTCTCTCTCTCTCTCTCTCTCTCTCTCTCTCTCTCTCTCTCTCTCTCTCTCTCTCTCTCTCTCTCTCTCTCTGGTAACATTCTAGGCAGAGGCCTACAGAGCATAGTTAATGGTTTATGTTTACATCTATTTGAAACTATTTAGAGTGTAACCATAATTAGAATTTGTGTTTCCTTTTAGAAGAGATTTATGTCTATGATGTAATTGACATTTTACGTTTACTTGATTGTTAATAAATTGTTACATTTTGATCCTTTCTGAATTAATCTGTAATTATTAACTATCTCCAATGTGGAACGGTATAATTGCAACAAAGGGTTAAAACGGAATGATTAAATGTATGATTAACTATCAAATATAGATGACCAAACAATCGATTGGGATTCTCTTCTAAATGCGATAACTATGATAAATGGAGTCAGATAAAGAATATTATAATCAAATCCATTCTTCCAGCTGAGACACTGAACGCGTGCGGCCTTCACCGCGGTTCGCTACCGATCCTTGGAGCGAATTCATGCGGTTTACAGCGGTTCGTCACTGAAGAATTTAAAGTCCGGTTTTCGGTGTGCGATTGCCGAACCAATGTCCAAAAGTGTCTGTCTGTCGTACGTAGTAAGGCAGACAACATCCAAGACAAAAAACACAAAAACTATAAACAGAACAAACAAAAAACTACAATGTTTCAGCAGAGCTCGCGACGTTGCGGCCATCCTCGGCGCCATCTTGACTCATCAAATAAACACATGGCTCAATTTGGGCCGATTTCAAAACAATGCATCATGAAGCTTTGAAGCGTTATGAATCAGTGAGTCGATTCATGATTCGGATCGTGTGTCAAACTGCTGAAATACGTGACTGGCGATCCGAACCGCTGAATCGACTCACTGATTCATAACGCTTCAAAACGCTGAATCGACTCACTGATTCATAACGCTTCAAAACGCTGAATCGACTCACTGATTCATAACGCTTCAACCGCTGAATCGACTCACTGATTCATAACGCTTCAAACCGCTGAATCGACTCACTGATTCATAACGCTTCAAACCACTGAATCGACTCACTGATTCATAACGCTTCAAACCGCTGAATCGACTCACTGATTCATAACGCTTCAAACCGCTGAATCGACTCACTGATTCATAACGCTTCAAACCGCTGAATCGACTCACTGATTCATAACGCTTCAAACCGCTGAATCGACTCACTGATTCATAACGCTTCAAACCGCTGAATCGACTCACTGATTCATAACGCTTCAAACCGCTGAATCGACTCACTGATTCATAACGCTTCAAAACGCTGAATCGACTCACTGATTCATAACGCTTCAACCGCTGAATCGACTCACTGATTCATAACGCTTCAAACCGCTGAATCGACTCACTGATTCATAACGCTTCAAACCACTGAATCGACTCACTGATTCATAACGCTTCAAACCGCTGAATCGACTCACTGATTCATAACGCTTCAAACCGCTGAATCGACTCACTGATTCATAACGCTTCAAACCGCTGAATCGACTCACTGATTCATAACGCTTCAAACCGCTGAATCGACTCACTGATTCATAACGCTTCAAACCGCTGAATCGACTCACTGATTCATAACGCTTCAAACCGCTGAATCGACTCACTGATTCATAACGCTTCAAACCGCTGAATCGACTCACTGATTCATAACGCTTCAAACCGCTGAATCGACTCACTGATTCATAACGCTTCAAACCGCTGAATCGACTCACTGATTCATAACGCTTCGAAGCTTCATGATGTTGTGTTTTGAAATCGGTCAACACATCGGGAAACGGCTTTTGCTGTTATTTTTGTTGGCAAATGGGAGTTTGCGCTTCATCATGGTTTCACTGATATCTATGTTTCTCCACGGGGGTTTGCAGCTTTTCGATGACGTTCACGTCGGGTAATTACGTCACTTCAAAACGTTCCCATGGCAACAGGGGGAAATGGCGGCTCTTGTGTGAAGTAAACAAAAAAATTTCAACTTTCTGCTAATATATATATGACTTTTTTGCAACGAAAATGCGGGAATTATGAAATCATGCTAGCCCCGCATATTTTGCACGTGGAAATAGGCAATTTACAGGCGAAAGTGCGGCGTATTTGAGAAAATGCAGCCCCCGCATAAATATGCGGACTTTAGCTGATTATGCATTAAATCATGCGATCGCATAATCGCGTTTTTCTGGAGGGACTGACATTAGGAGTCATGCTTTTTAGATTACAAAATCATGTGATGTTTAAACATACGAGACCTACAGTTACATTATACCTGCGATGAAAAGGGTTAGTATCGCGATTCGTGAGGAATACATTCTTTTTTAAGCGAGCTTTGCGTTGTCTTATCACCGCAGGTGTAATGAGAAAAGGCTCCCCGAAAGCTCGTGTAGATACCCGATACATTCAGCCAATCACTGACTCAAGTAGGCGTGGCTAGGGACAAGGGTATAACTGCAGCTCGGAGAACTCCAAAACGGGGCGGGAGCTCCACGAGCAACAACTTTCGCCATTGGCTGTGGATTCAGCAAATTGTCATTGAATTACATTTCAAAATAAAAGGTCGCAAATTAAATAGCATTTTAAAATAAGACTTCGGTCACAAAATTCAATTGATCTTATATATACAATTATTTATTTAAATATTATAATATAAGTAATACATTTTAAATCGTAATATAATTAATATGTTAAATATTATATTTAATATATAAAATGGTATAATACATTTTAAATGTTATAATATATCAAAGTTTTAAAATGTGCTACACCAATATATCCATGCCTTTTTTTTTTTAATTACCATTATTTTTCAAATCATTACTGCATCTCTTATGTTAGACTGCACAATTGAATTGGAAAAAGAACACTAATAAATACAAAAGATATTGCTTTAATCCAAACAATACATTGGAGAAATGTAATGATACCATGTATGCACACTTCAATATACTTTTAAAGTAAAAATCAAATATACATATATTTTCGCAGTTCTTAATTTCTTTTCATGGCTGTAATGTAAAAAGTTAATAAAGAAAAAAAAGACAAGAATGCATTTCAACATGTTTTCCACTTCCTGATCTCATACAGAGCAGACGTGTCTTCTATCTGCTCCCTGCTCTGCTTTAGCGCTACTTTTTTTTCTGACCCCCTGCTTGCTGGACTCCTGAAAATACTGAAATGGAATTAATTAACTGGTCTCTCAGCGCGATTGACAAGATTTTCTCAATAAGGAAGGGTGCACCGGGAGAACCCACCTGCCCGGACGGGACCTTCCCCGCGGGCTACACTCGGGACGCCTGGAACAACTGGCAAGTCGTGTGCCTGGAAGTCCTGTCCGTGGAGGATGTGGAGGATTTATTCATAATTGGCATTATGATAGCGGGGTTCCTATTTTTCGGCCTTGGGATTGCCCTGACCTATCGGAAGATTGGTAAGACAGCTGCCAGTAAATTCACCCAGCTGCTGTCTGTGGAAATTAAAGAGTGCTTCGGAGATGTGTGTGACCGACTGAAGGTATTAGATCAAAGAGTGACACAGATTTAGGAACTGTATCGTAACATCGCAGCCCAGACTGTGGAGACGCAGGGAAGAGTGGGCTCCATCGGGGGTCAGGCCAGTGAACTGCTACGCAGTATGTCTGGTCTGATCATGAAATTGGATGAAATGTCGAAGTCAATTCACGAACCGGACGCTTGCCACTGATGCTGAGGATCAGAACGGATTGATTGATTATGGTCCGGAAAATTACCGAAGATCAGCTCAATGGATTAAAATACTGACCCCCTCCTTCCCTCACCTCATCGGCTACCCTGTATCTCTCTCGGTTGGGAGGTCAGCTTGACAGCTGGGTCCTGCTATCTTGCTATCGTTCCGTTTGCACTGCCATATCTCCCTTCAAAGACAAGCCACAGAACTGAACTCGAAAACATCTTAAGCTTTGGCTAACATTCACACAACACAAGCTCACACAACACAGGACTCTTCAGACTCCTACGCGCATCATACATACCTCACCCCCATCCCTGCCCCCGTCCAACCGTCTGCCCCTCCCTTTCCTCCTTCCTATCTCCCTTACTCAGTCCCAACAAAAAATTCCATCACGTGACCACGTGTACTGTGTTATGTATGTCATGTTATGTTTTGCATGTATGCTTTGCAATCTGCATTTCTTTTTTCTGGAGAGCGTGTGGCGGCGCTTTAAATAGCTGCGGCTCGGAGGCTTGCTCCAAACTCATTTCGTTGCATTGTACTTTTACATGTGTAATGACAATAAACTTGAATCTAATCTAATCTAATCTAATGTTTTATTGTTCAGCTTATGTTATTTAAAACCCTGTAAAAATGCACGTTTAACTGATCACGTGATGATCATAAAAGCTTAAGAATCGTCGATAGGATTCTATCTTTCCCTTAATATCAATGTCAACTACACACCAGAAAACAACATTACGCTTACATTTGTCATTAAAACGAAACAAATACATAAACTATCAAACTAACGTTATATCAAACGATCTCGTATCGCATGATCGACTTACCTTCAGTGTCATTTTCTTTAGCATGCTTTGAGTTTCGTGTAATCATGAATCATGCTGTCTAAGAATAGTCGATATCATTCTATATTTCCTTTAATATCAATATCAACTACACACAAGAAAACAACAACATTACACTTACATTTGTCATTAAAACACACAAAAAATACGTTCAAAATAACGTTATTTCAAACAATCTCGACTTACCTTCAGTGTCATTCTTTAGCGCGCTTTGAGTGTCGTATATTCCTGTCAGTGGGAAGCCACGCCCCCTTTTGGAGCTCCCGCCCCGTTTTGGAGTTCTCCGAGCTGCAGACATACCTACTTGCAAGTAGAGCACATGGAGACTGAGGGAAGTCTCTCGCCGGTCCTTTGTTTTTCATTCCCCTCTGGCTCAAACGCACACCCATAGCGGTAAACATGAGGAACGCCCATCAACATGCACTCACCTAAAGGATTATTAGGAACACCTGTTAAATTTCTCATTAATGCAATAATCTAATCAACCAATCACATGGCAGTTGCTTCAATGCATTTAGGGGTGTGGTCCTGGTCAAGACAATCTCCTGAACTCCAAACTGAATGTCAGAATGGGAAAGAAAGGGGATTTAAGCAATTTTGAGCGTGGCATGGTTGTTGGTGCCAGACGGGCCGGTCTGAGTATTTCACAATCTGCTCAGTTACTGGGATTTTCACGCACAACCATTTCTAGGGTTTACAAAGAATGGTGTGAAAAGGGAAAAACATCCAGTATGCGGCAGTCCTGTGGGCGAAAATGCCTTGTTGATGCTAGAGGTCAGAGGAGAATGGGCCGACTGATTCAAGCTGATAGAAGAGCAACTTTGACTGAAATAACCACTCGTTACAACCGAGGTATGCAGCAAAGCATTTGTGAAGCCACAACACGCACAACCTTGAGGCGGATGGGCTACAACAGCAGAAGACCCCACCGGGTACCACTCATCTCCACTACAAATAGGAAAAAGAGGCTACAATTTGCACAAGCTCACCAAAATTGGACAGTTGAAGACTGGAAAAATCTGGTCTGTTGAGTCTGGATTTCTGTTGAGACATTCAGATGGTTGAGTCAGAATTTGGCGTAAACAGAATGAGAACATGGATCCATCATGCCTGGTTACCACTGTGCAGGCTGGTGGTGGTCGTGTAATGGTGTGAGGGATGTTTTCTTGGCACACTTTAGGCCCTTTAGTGCCAACTGGGCATCGTTTAAATGCCACGGCCTACCTGAGCATTGTTTCTGACCATGTCCATCCCTTTATGACCACCATGTACCCATCCTCTGATGGCTACTTCCAGCAGGATAATGCCCCATGTCACAAAGCTCCAATCATTTCAAATTGGTTTCTTGAACATGACTGAGTTCACTGTACTAAAATGGCCCCCACAGTCACCAGATCTCAACCCAATAGAGCATCTTTGGGATGTGGTGGAACGGGAGCTTCGTGCCCTGGATGTGCATCCCACAAATCTCCATCAACTGCAAGATGCTATCCTATCAATATGGGCCAACATTTCTAAAGAATGCTTTCAGCACCTTGTTGAATCAATGCCACGTAGAATTAAGGCCGTTCTGAAGGCGAAAGGGTATGGTGAAACACAGTATTAGTATGGTGTTCCTAATAATCCTTTAGGTGTGTGTATATATGTCAACAAAAAAAAATCTTATTAGTAACATGAAAATAGCCTTTCTTTGGGAGGGTTTTCCTTCATTATACTTCCTGGAAGATCTAGAAAAATACTTACAAAAGGAAAATGACAACTATACACTGCGGTAAACTATAAACTATAGTTGACGGTGGGCTTAAATGGGTTAAGAAAATAACCAAGTCATGAAATATCTGTTTTGAGTCATTTCCTAAGAGAACCTGAAAAGAAAAGACTGAATTAGTTTAAATCTTGCCCCTTCAATTGCGTCACACTCTATAAGTACGTGCTCTAAGCTACTGAGTCTGTTTTACCACATTTAAATCACAGTTTCCATTTTCATGTGTCCCCATTTTATACAGACCCTGATTTAATGCACAATGTCCTAGACGCATTCTTGACATTAAAACATCTTGTTGCTACACTTTCTACTTTCTCTTGAATATGATGAAAGTGTCAAGGCTCACACACAGGAAACAGTAAGATCCATTTGCAGTATCTTTATTAGGGTAATCCGTACTCACAACCAGTCCAGGCAAGGGTAAAACTCCAAATAGTCAATCCAAACACAAGAAACCAGTGAACCAGACCTTGACAGTGACGTGACATAGCAAGGACTCCATGATATATATATATATATATACACACACACACACACACAAACAAACAAGGTGACGGGAAACAGCTGTGTGCAATGATCAATGAGTGACAAAACAGGATGATGGGAAATGTAGTTTAGGAGGGAATGACACCGTGGGGGAGGAGGACCTCTAGTGGTTACCTGGGGAAACAAACCCGACACTGTGACATAACCCCCCCCCTCTACGGAGCGGCTACCAGACACAACTACAAAACAAGAGTCCAGGAGGGAGGTGGAACGGTGGAGGATCGGGGGAGGGATGGGGGGCCAGGTCCATGAAGGGGAACAGGAACAGGGGGTGACGGCTTAACTGGCGGCCAGAGCGAAACCGACAGGCCATCGGACGGCCAGGACAAAGACTCCCCCTCATGCGGCCAGGGCAGCCCGCAGAGTTCGGGAGGCCCGGGCGGCGCAGGCAGAGCAGGGCGCCAGGATGGCGCGTCGGACACGGCAGGAACCGCTGGGATGGTCTCTTGGCTTGGGACCACCGAAATCAGCACCACCGGAAAAGGGACCACCGGAACAGGGACCACGCCAGAGGAAAACCTGTGCTCCTCCCAGGCACGCAGGACTGCCGCCACGAAAAACCCCATCACAGCCCTCCAGGCCGTGTCAGGACTCGGGACCACCGGACTCGGTACCACCGGAACTGGGACCACCAGAGCTGGATCCACCGGAACCATCGGAACAGGGTCCACCGGAACAGTCACGGAGGGAGCCTTCCTTCTCTCCTGCTGCTTTCGAGAGTGAGTCGACGCTGCTGTCTCTTTGGAATTCACAGGGAGCCTAGTGGTCTCCTCAGTGATTCAAGCCCACAACGCAAAAAACTTGAAAATGTTCATACGACGCAGAACTTCTCCAGACTGAGCATGCCTCCTCCTCTCCTTCTGAGTGGCTGGGGAAGAGACATGAAAACCCACACTGCTGGACCTATGCATGATGGAGTCCTTCTGTCACGGCTCACACACAGGAAACAGTAAGATCCATTTGCAGTATCTTTATTAGGGTAATCCGTACTCACAACCAGTCCAGGCAAGGGTAAAACTCCAAATAGTCAATCTAAACACCAGAACAAACACAAGAAACCAGTGAACCAGACCTTGACAGTGACGTGACATATAGCAAGGACTCCATGACAACACTGAACCAGGGTATATATACACACACAGATACTAACAAGGTGATGGGAAACAGCTGTGTGCAAAGATCAATGAGTGACAGAACAGGATGATGGGAAATGTAGTTTAGGAGTGAATGACACCGTGGGGGAGGAGGACCTCTAGTGGTTACCCGGGGAAACACAAACCCGACACTGTAACAGAAAGTGTCTACCTTTTGTTCCACTATCCCACTCCTTCTGCCATTTCTTTCTTGTTTCATTTGCAATTAACCCTTTTACTTCTGCTTTACTCATTGACATTTTAATGCCAATTTGTGCATGTTTCAAAGCCTGTGTAGCCAGACGGTCTACCTCCTCATTCCCTTCCACACCCATATGTGATGGTACCCACAGGAAATTTACCACACTTCCAGCTTGTCTTATTCTAAATCAACTCTGCATCACTTCAAATATCATATCTTGTCTTACTGATGATATTCCACTTAATAACTGAAAGGGAGTCTGTACAAATTACTGCTCTTGTTGGCTGTACTTCTTCTATCCACTGGAGTGCTAGTAAAAACAGAAACATGATCTGAAATTCTTTTAGATATTTTGACCTCGAATTGGGGAATATAGACTGCTGATACTCTTATTCCAGATTCAGGATCTTTAGAGCCATCCGTATATATTTGTAATATGCTATATGATTGTTCAATGTATTGTATCCAAAGGTTGATCGTTTTTTATCCTCAAATTCCCAGCAATCCTTCAGAACTTTCTTAACTGGATGATTATCTAAGTGTCCCTTTACATTAATCCAGTGTCTCATCTTTAATTTGAGCCTTCGGATTTCTTGAAGCATTTCACCCATCTCTATTTGTACTGCTGTTATTAAAGATGATCTTATTGCACATATTCGCATAGCTTGTGATTGAACTGCCTCGATCTTTAAGGGTATATCCTTTTAAGAGACTGACGACATGCCCCCCATTCAACTCCTGACAAACACCTCATTACATTTATCGCTTTTTTGCCTTTGTCTACCATTTTCTGAATATGTACTCTTAAATTCAATTTGGAGTCCATCCACATTCCCAAAAATCTAACTGACACCATCTCCAATTGCTGACCATACATTTTAATATTCACTATTGGATTGAACACTTCAGGGGTTTCGAAGTCGTCATCTGATTGGTTGAATTCTACAGGATGTCTACGAGATGTGTCTCTCGCGTTCCCTAACGGTCTGCCTGGAAACAAATGTTGTGACGCCAAACTCCCTTGTGGAAGAAGAACGCTATTGTGATTACAACTGTGACAATGAGAGCTTGGATGAACGCTGGATTTTCATAAGTATGCCGGCAGAGGCAGTGATGCTTTGGGCAATGTTCTGCTGGGAAACCTTGGGTCCTCCATCCATGTGGATGTTACTTTGACACGTCCCACCTACCTAAGCATTGCTGAGACCATGTACAGCCTTTCATGGAAACGGTATTCCCTGGTGGCCGTGGCTCTTTCAGCAGATAATGCACCGCCACAACGCACAAATGCTTCAGGAATGCTTTGAGGAGCACGAGTTTGAGGCGTTGGCTTGGCCTCCAATCCAATCGAGCATCTGTGGGATGTGCTGAACAAAGAAGTCCGATCCATGGATGCCCCACCTCGCAACTTACAGGACTTAAAGAATCTGCTGCGAACATATTGGTGCCAGACACCACAGCACACCTTCAGGGGTCTAGTGGAGTCCAGGCCTCGACGGGTCAGGGCTGTTTTGGCAGCAAAATGGGGAACAACACAATATTAGGAATATTATGGCCATGTTATGCCTGATCTATATATACAGTACTGTGCAAAAGTCTTAGGCACGTTAGTATTTACACCCCCAAAAATGGTTAAGCCAGTTATTTATACATTTTGTAATAGTGTGTCAGTAGGTAATATCAGTTTACATTTTCAAACATTCATTTAGCCATTATTTGTAATAATCCATTCCAGTGAGATTTTTGTATGCAGAAGGAGTCTGACAACAGAGCTATGATCCACACAGAGATCTGATCTCACCATCATCGAGTCCGTCTGGGATTACATGAAGAAACAGAAAAAACTGAGACTAAATCCAGAAGAACTGTGGCAGCGTCTCCAAGACGCTTGAAGAAACCTTCCTGTAAAGCTACAGTACTTAGACACTTGGGTAAAAATGCTGTAAAGTCAGGAAGTTTTCAAAAATAATGTCATAAGTAGACTGTTAATTTTTTTGATCAATTAACTTCTATTAACTAAATCAAATCAGTTTGTGTGACCACCCTTTGCGTTGAAAACAGCTTTTGTTTTGGGACACTTGCTCATAGTTTTTTAGGGAGCTTTGCAGGAAGGTTTCTTCAAGCGTCTTGGAGACGCTGCCACAGTTCTTCTGGATTTAGTCTCAGTTTTTTCTGTTTCTTCATGTAATCCCAGACGGACTCGATGATGGTGAGATCAGATCTCTGTGTGGATCATAGCTCTGTTGTCAGACTCCTTCTGCATACAAAAATCTCACTGGAATGGATTATTACAATTAATGGCAAAAATTAATGTTTGAAAATGTAAACTGATATAACCTACAGACACACTATTACAAAAGTTATAAATAACTGGCTTAAAACCATTTTTGGGGGTGAAAATACTAACGTGCCTAAGACTTTTGCACAGTACTGTATATATATAAAATGTATGTATGTGTGTGTATATACACGTTTGATAAAACAGCAAATTAAATCTCAAGAATTCACTCGTATCAAAAATGCATTTGTTGTTGGTTGTGTTCGGTCATTTAATGAGAGACACTGTAAACATACAGTGACTATAGAAGAAAACGAGAACACACTGTTTTTTTTCCACAAATATCAGCACATCTGTTGTATTTATCAGCAAAATCATCATTTGAAGAAGAACAGATCAGGTTTGTAACCAAAACACATGAGCATGATGATCATGAACTCAGTCTATAGCGGTGAGGGGTTTAAAATTGAATCCTCATGTTTAGTCTCTTCCAAAACCAAAATGAAGCAAAAATGTACTCGGAGCATTAAAACTAAAGACCTACAGATATAAGACAAAGCAAAAAGGAGTTGCTTTCCACAGCAAAGTCACACCAAAACAAAATCTCCACACTCTTGAGTCCGATTCAACGACGGATCGACTGGTGGGTTTGATCTCTGTGAGGTTTGGTAACCTTGTTGGCTGGCATGAGAACTACTGAAATACAAAAGTGGGCGAAGGATCTGGATCAGTCGCTCTGCTCTCCTCTGGTGTTTCCGTGAGTCAGGAGGAAGCCAGTGTCTTAGAGGACTTTGAGTCTGATAGAGGCGTTCAGTCGGTGGAAAAGAGATCTCCGGCAGACGGGAGGGGCGCGAGACCGCCAGTGACGTTCGGTAGGAGAGACAGATCCGGAAGACTCTGGATGTGCGACTTGAGCTCCTTCCGCACTTGTGTGACACGAGCGAGCTTCTGCTTGTATTCCTGCAAGAACACATGATAATCAATGGATCAGATCATGTGCAATAAGGCTGTAATGAACATTGGGGATTGGTTTTTATCGAAAGGAATTAAAGGGGATTTAAGGGAATAAAAAATTAATAAGAATGGTAAAAGAAGTTCTGGGTAACATAAGAATATCAAAAGCATCATAAACGTTATCCATATGACGTCGCTCTATATATGCAAAGTCTTCTGAAACCTTTTTTGTGTGAGGAATTAAACCCACATTTAAAGGGCAGAGGTGGACAAAGTACACAACTCCATTACTTGAGTAAAAGTACTACTGGTTAAATAGCAATCCATTACAAGTGAAAGATTTTTACTTAAGTAAAAGTACAGAAGTACTTGCTTTTAAAAGTACTTAAGTATCAAACGTAAACGCATTATTTTATTATCGTTGCATTGTTGTATGAATGCACGCTGTTCCATCATGGTGGTTTAAGCCAGTCATGCTCCATCTGACATGCTAGCATACCTTGAACTCATTTAAATACTTGCTTACAAAGCTCTTATCAAAGTCAAAATCATACTAGAAAAGAAAGGTTTGTACATTTGTGTTTATTTGACAGGATTATGTAAAAACTAACTAACATCATTGTCGTATGTATGCTAACTAACATCATTGTCGTATGTATGCTAACTAACATCATTGTCGTATGTATGCTAACTAACATCATTGTGGAACGTTACCCATGCGTTAGCGCTGTATCCACAAGGCTATGGCAACTTGGCAGGTAAATCTATAAAAATCATTTGACCAATCATACTTCATACCAGTGTTGACAGCAAATTTGGATTTAGTTTTAGTCATAATTTTTTGCCTATAACATTTTAGGCATCTGAATTGTTTCAGTTTTAGTCTAGTTTTAATTGACTATAATAAGATTTTAGTAGTTTTCAATAGACTAAAATTCAGTACTTGTGGTCTGGCGTCTGAGAGACAGCTTTCTGTGTGCACTTTCGTGTCGTCGCACTTTTTCAGACTTATCCACGTCTGCTCTTCTCAATTTTAACTTTTAAGTATGGCGATGGTTGCGCGCACCAAGTCTGGGAACTGCCGCCTTCTATTTTGCCATCAATTGATTGTGTTCAAAAAAATACTTGGAAATCATTGAACTTCATGTGATCCTACAAGAGGGATTACTGATAGGCTTTCTGCAAAAACAAAAATAAAAAAAACCCAATCACGTTTTAAAGAAGAAAACAAATCATCCACTGACTTTCAAAGTGGCTCCGACTTTCTACTTGAGACGCAGAAGCGCAATGAAACTGTTCAGCCTTTTGTGCTCAAACCGGAGTCAATGATGGAGAGACTCAAGAAGAAGAGACAACATGTGGAATGAGACAGGGCGTTTCTGAATGGTCACAACACTCTACAATGCACTGTGTAACTTTTTGTTTATTCTTAGCTAAAAACACTTAGTTCTTTCAAACATATATGTGCTCATTAATGTATATTTACTTCTTTCAAGTAATAAAGTATTCTCGTAAGTTTATAATATGCCATTGAAAATACATACGGGTAAGGGGTTCGAATGGGGGTCGCCATGTTGCCCCTCCATCTTGAAAGTACATTAGCCAAAGAGGGACATACCCGTAAATTCAAGCTTCGCCTTTCGCGTTTTAACACTCGATGGCACCGTGTCGAATGTGAAGAGGGGGATTGCTGGATTGAACTGGAAGCCATGTTAATCTTGGACTAAATCGGCCACCGTAGGAGTTAAAACGAAATCGGAAATGGGAGGAACAGAAACTAATATTTACTGGATGGTCATATACCTTTTCACCGCTAGATGGGGGAAAATATCACACAGTGTAGCTTTAAATAATAAAATCTTCTACAACACGCACTAGTCTGACGTGTAAAGCCGTTCCGGTTGCTACTGCTAACATGAAATCACATATAATAGTCCATAAACCAAATTATATCCTCATAAACCACGAGTAAACACACACAAATGTTGTAAAACTCGCGCATGACAAGCCGCTAAGCTACAGTACGCACCACATAGAGACGTCCTGCTGTAGTGTAGCTCCTGTTCAATTTCTGGATCATATATGTGTGGTTGAATCTGATTGATAGTCATGGTTTATTTAGGATATCGTTTTTTCCCCCTCACGTTTAGGATGTCACAGCTTTCAGACGCTCTCGACCCAATAGCTGCGCGCGCTCGTGACTCTTTAGCTCCGCCCACACGATACGCTCAGGGTTTTTTTCCGGAAAGACTTGGTACAGCGCATCTTTCTTTTATAAATATAATAAAACTAAAGACTTTTCGGAGATATAAAGGATGCAATACTACTCTATTGGCACTCAGGATTGACATGAGATTGACAGAAACTGAGTCTCTCTCGTACCTCCAGTTTCTTCTCCCTCTCGTTGAGCGCCTCCTTCTGGCTTTGGATGTATTCTGTCAGCATACGGGCCAGCTGTCTGCGGTCCTCTAACTCCGCGGCCAGGCGTCCGTTATACTCGGCCAGCAGCAGACACGCCTCGTCCACCGTCTTCGACAGCTTATCTGCCGCCTGTTTATCTGGAGGGTTTCATCAGAAAACCACAGCGTTAGGGACCATTCACACAGAACTAGGGAGGACATTCACCCAACGACAACACAGATTACAGCACACATTTTACAACAAAAGCTATTTGTCAATGATCTGTAGTGCGTACTTTGATCTTTAAATGTTATTCTGAACATGTTTCCCATTCTTTGAACAAAGCGAATGCTTGAAGAAGGGTAATGAGAAAGAGTTAGGGTGTTTACAGCTATCTATACGAAGCATATAGACTTCATTCAAGCTAAAGAACCACTGAGTAGGGGTGTTCGATTCCAGGTTTTTAGGACTCGACTCCGACTCCCACTGTCAACTCCATTTACTTTACATCAAAACAGAGTCAGACATAAGAAAAGACGGCAGTCGTTAAACACTTCATTTATTTACCCCCAGACAAAAAGTCTTAAAATCCCATTAAAAAAAAAAAAAAACACGAAGTGAGATGGTGGTCCAGTGGGTTAAACCATGGAACTGATATGCAGAAGGTTGCTGGTTTGATCCCAGCGGTCACCACCAGTGTGTCCTTGAGCAAGGCACTTTACTCCATGTTGTTCCAGGGGGATTGTCCCTGTAATAAGGGCACTGTAAGTCGCTTTGGATAAAAGTGTCTGCCAAATGCATAAATATAAATATATAAATATAAATTAAGTCCAATTTAGTGATGACTTGCGAAAGCGCTTATCAACGTTGCTGTCTAGCTGTTGCCAATACCTAATTTTACAGAGGAATAAGTCTCGAAAAACAGCCGCGGACGAATATTATGTCAGAATGAAATTAACGAGAAAGAAGGTATTCTTTAATGAATTGTTCTTATTATAGTCTAATGGTCGGGTGAAGCGCTAAACGCACATGATCATTGTCTTAAAAGCTTAAAAAGACACTAAAAATTTATACAATACATACAATAATGTACACTCGGGCTGGGTATCGATTCAGATGTTCCGATTCGATTCGATTTCGATTCGCAAACTCTCAAACCGATTCAATTTCGATTCTTGATTCACCAAGTGAGATGGTGGTCCAGTGGGTTAAACCATGGAACTGATATGCAGAAGGTTGCTGGTTCGATCCCAGCGGTCACCACCAGTGTGTCATTGAGCAAGGCACTTTACTCCATGTTGCTCCAGGGGGAATGGCCCTGTAATAAGCGACTGTAAGTCACTTTGGATAAAAGCGTCTGCCAAATGCATAAATATAATAAATATAAATATTAGTGGTGGGCCGTTATCGGCGTTAACGTGAGACTCTTATCGGGCGATAAAAAAAATATCGCCGTTAATCTATTCTCAAAGTTGGGTTGGGAGCTGGGTCTATACTACGCAAGCTATGATGACTTTCACCTTGATATTTTAGTGCGGATGTACACCTAGCCGAATTACACTGTAGGGGGCGAGAGAACGAGTCTTTGAACCTGTGTGTATGCCTACTAGTGTTGTCAAAAATATCTATATTTCGCTATGTATCGATACTGAAATATCTGAAACGATGCAATACTCATTTTCTACAGTATGGATATATCAGCTGCGCTCTCTTCTCCGACCGCACCGCCTCCTCTCATCAGTCCGGTTAATCCTCTGAACATGGCGAACGGGTGTTCTGCTGGACTTTTGTTAGTATTGGTGTGACCGGTCTGAATTTCGCGCGGGGTTGCACATAACGTTAATTCTACTAATATCCCCGTAGATTTCGCGCTCGCATCTGAAGCGCACACACATACCGTAATAAAGCCGCCTCTGACATACAAGTGCAAAAATGAGCTCCTTTTCCTGCTTATTAATGGTCAAATACACTCAAAAATGTCTCAATGCCCATCTTGGTGAGTTTTAACGTAAACACAGTTGAACCAGCTCACAGGAACAGTGTTTGGATGTGTGTGCGTCAGGTCTTAAAGGGACAGAAGTTATTTATTATTCAAACTACAAAAAGACAAACGATCACTTACGAGCACACATATTCTGAATGCCTTCGGCAGAATTCAAATGAGCCATTTTAATCTAGATTAAAAAAAATTAATCTATGCCCACCACTAATAAATATAAATATAACTCAATGAATATAGATTTAATACAAATACTATATTTATAAAAAAGAACAGTGAACAAGTTTACAAGTGGGTAATTAAAAAGAAATTAAGAGGCACAAACCTGTATATTAAACTCTTTTTATTTTAGGTACACTTGTGTACATTAAAACAGAACCCATCTCTATATTTCAAATGCATACACTTATGTTAAATACAATAAAATTGTGTTTTATGGATATTTTGATACATTTATTCTAAAACATAAAAAGGATATTGGATGATTTTCAGCAATTTTCAGTAAAGGACAAGCTTTTCTTGCGATTTTGCAGCGTCATTCAGAGTCTGTCCGTTTTTATGAAGGCTTTTTCCTCCTGTGCTTTGATTCGTGCCCCGGATGATGCATTATATTTCGTCACTATCTCCATTATTTGCGTGCCTTCCTTAGATGCGATTGCCATTCGATTTTATCTTTGCGACAAGCATATATGCGATACCGGGCAGAATCGACTGGAAACCAGAGATCTGGGGCGGATCGAACGAGGCCAGTTGAAACTTTAACCGGCTACATCTCGGAAACGCGCCGGCGAAACCGTCTGTAATTCGGGTCGATCGTAGTGCCTGACGAGGCCTTTCAAGGATCGAGGTCGTAACCGGGAATGGGTGCTATCTTTGCGGGGCGTGCCGCTCGGTCATCTCTCCGAACCTCCCTCTGCACCACTCGTTACTTTTCATACACAAGAAGCGCGGTAGCCTAACTGTTGTACTTTGTGGTAATTTTGCATTATAAAGTTGTACACTTTTATTACTGTAATGCTGGAAAGTATTTACAAGAACAATAGTTCATCACTGCTCCACCACAGCGAGTGGGAGCTGTTGAGGGGATAGTTCACCCCAAAAAAATTAAGTTACCCCATGATTTACTCACCCTCAAGTCATCCTAGGTGTGTATGACATTCTTCTTTCAGACGAATAAAATCTGAGTTATATTAAAAATGTTTTGGCTAATCCATGCTTTATAATGGCAGTGAATGGTTGGGTCGTTTTTGAAGTCCATAAAAGTGCATCTATACATCATATAACTGCTCCAAACAGCTCTGGGGGGTTAATAAAGGCCTTCTGTAGCGAAGTGGTGCGGTTGTGTAAGAAAAATATCCATATTTAAAACTTTATAGACTAAAATAACAAGCTTCCGGCGGTCAGCGAGTCGACTTATGGTGAAAGAGTAACCCTTGACCCTTGAACGCATGCATATTGACGAAGCGCAGACCAAAAAAAACCACCAGTTTTAAAGAGAAATGGCGGAGGGTTTCGATATAACAGTAGAGGGGCTTGAGTTTGTTGCCCATCAGCGCTATCCACGAGAGGGGTCAAAGCTCGAGATGCTCCTGTACATCGCGTCAGGGGTCAATGGTTACTGTTTTAGCGTAAGTCAACTTGCATACCGCTGACCGCCGGAAGCTAGTTATTTTAGTCTATAAAGTTTTAAATATGGATATTTTTCTTACACAAACACGCCACTTCTCTTCAGAAGGCCTTTATTAACCCCCCAGAGCCGTGTGGGGCAGTTATATGATGGATAGATGCACTTTTATGGACTTCAAAAATGAACCAACAAGTCACTGCCATTATAAAGCTGGGAAGAGTCAGGACATTTTTAATATAACTCAGATTGTGTTCGTCTGAAAGAAGAATGTCATACACACCTAGGATGACTTGAGGGTGAGTAAATCATGGGCTAATTTTCATTTTTGGGTGAACTATCCCTTTAAGAACAAAAAGAAGAAAGAAAAGCAATACAATACCATTTTAAAATATGTATTATGTACAATTATATACACATTACAAAAAATAAACCACGCATTATTTTTACCTTATGCAAATAAGAGGCTGCATTGACTTATTTCTGCTAATGTCCACATGTTCGAATTACATAATTTTGAGAGATAACATTAAAAATGTCCGGTAACACTTTATTTTACAGTGTCCTTGTTACATATGTTACATGCACTTACCATAGCAATAGCAGTAAATTATGCATAATTACATGCAACTAACCCTCAACCAAACCCTAACCCTATAGTCAATACATGTAGTTAATTAATATTACTCAGTACTTAACTATATAATTACACTGTAACAAAAATAAAGTGTAACCAAATGTCCTATTTTTAAACAGGAGATTTAAATAATCAAATAATAAATAGGATATTATTTTCCAATTATTAAATTAAATATGAATTTATTATTATTATTATTATTCCAAGCATATCAATTTTTTTTTAGCATAAGATATTTACTTATTTAGCTGAGAACCATGTGACTGAGTTCTCGGGTTCGTGCCATGCAAGTGTATTTTTACAGACGTCCACATGGGAAACTACTACCGTATGCATGTTTACACAGAGAACAAGGGAAACGCAGCAAAAAGGCATTGTGTGTGAACGCGCCCTCACATGTCAGGCTTACAAGGTCACCTGCGAGGACTCACCTGTGATCTTCTCTAGAAGGGAAACGTCCTGCACTTCCTGTGGAAGTGATGCGATCTTCTGTCTCACGGCAGCGTCGCCGGACGCAGCGTTCTCCAGATCCTGCAGCGCCTTCACCAGCTCCTCCGTCTGCGGGGTCATGACATCGATCACAATCAATCACACTAACCCTCTTAGAAACTGGACAGCTGCGTCTCTAAGGCCCTGCTTACAGCTGGTGTTCAGATGCCTGATTGATCGGATCACTAGTAGACGAGGGAGACACATTCCCGTTTACACCTGGTGTTTAAATCCGTCTCTTTTGTCCACTTTAAACCACTTCTGTCCTGATTTCTTCAAGGGGAGGGCTCACGCTATTTACATACGAACACGACCAGAGATGATGGAAAAACACACGGAGAGCAGCAGCTTTAGTTTCTGCTCTGACAGACTCAAGACCAGCCGAACGCTGTGAGTGTGTGTTAGAAATCAGGAATGGTGAGAAAACATTGTTTGAGCCAAACTTGGGTCTTCAGCCAACAAAGTCCCATAATGTTTACGCATTAGGTCAGTAGGAGGAGAGTAGATGGTCTTTTGTGGCTGTTCGAACACATTCGACCACATTAGTGTTGTCAAAAGTACAGACTTCGGTACCATGTCGTTAAATATGTGGCGCTTTGAGCGCTGTTGAGCTGGAATCGTAAACACCACTAACTGGGCATTGTGCTCACGCGCTCGTTGGATGTGTCTGTGACTATAGCCATGTTTCCATTCCAACAGATTTGCACAAAACTTTTGCGATATTTTCTAAAAGTCGATAAAAAAATATTGCCGATAGTGTTACATTACATGACGTGAGAATGGTTAGTTATTTCGGTTTGTATGTTAGCAGGGACTTTAAATCGTAACTTAATGAGAGTATGACAAACAGAAAATCCTCTCAGGAGCCCTGGAATCAGTGTTACAGTACCTCAGGCACGACATTTGAGCATTTTTGTAGCATAAACACCATCAAACCGATGAGAGCTTCGGATTTTCCAATGTTTCTCTATGGCGCTGAAACCTAAAGATGTCCGAGTTCCGGTCCCAGCACAACTGATACTCAACTGCTATTGGCTCATCTGCGTTCGAGGGGAGGGGCTTACCGATAGGTCAATTGTACATGTGCTGTTGTGTGTTTGCTACAATGTGTTGCTACTGCTAGCTAGCCTGGTGATCTGCCTGTTGTGTGCAGTGTGAATTTTGGTTTTGAGTTGATAAAAGTGTACAAAGGATCTTTGGTTTCCTATTCCAGTTTATGTTGCGTACCGTGTCAATTTGCCTCCCCCTGCAACTGCCTCATTGGCACGGCATCTTCAATAAACCCGTCTCCAGCGTGTTGACTCCGATCATTCGAATATTACAATTAAATAATACTTAAATCAATATGTCATCCGCAATAAACCCGTCTCCAGCGTGTTGCCCCCGATCATTCGAATATTGCACTTTAATAATTATTTAATCAACATCATCCTCAATAAACCCGTCTCCAGCGTGTTGCCTCCGGTCCTTCGAATATTCCGATCTATTATGACCTCTGACCTGTAAAGCTGCCAGAATAATAATAATAATAATAATAATAATAATACGCTGTTTGTTAATTGGCCAGAGAACTGGCACCCCGACTGAGCCTGGTTTCTCCCAAGGTTTATTTTTCTCCATTAGGTCACCTGATGGGGTTTTGGTTTCCTTGCCACTGTTGCCTCTGGCTTGGCGTTCTCAGTTGGGGACACTACATTTTTCAACTAAACATCGAAATAAATCTAATTAATAAACTAAATTAATCATATAAACTAAATTACTGATCTAATTATTGATCTAAAGCCCACACTGTCACCGTATGGAAATTGAAATGAACTGATGACATCAAATGGCTATACGGCTTAATAAAATTATGCTGCATTATTTTCCTGTTTAACACTGTAAAGCTGCTTTGAAACAATCTACATTGTTAAAAGCGCTATATAAATAAAGTTGACTTGACTTTACTTGCGGCCTCACCCTAGACGGGGTCGTAACAACCTGTATTTAGCATCGTCCACTTATGACCCGATTGACCGAAACGTCTTAAAGGATTAGTTCTCTTCAAAACGAAAATTTCCTGATGATTTCCTCACCCCCATCTCATCCAAGATGTTTATGTCTTTCTTTCTTCAGTCGAAAAGAAATTTAAGTTTTTTGAGGAAAACATTTCAGGATTTTTCTGCACATAATGGACTTCAATGGGAACCAACGGCTGAAGGTCCAAATCAATGCAGTTTCAGAGGAAGGGCTTCAGAGGCTCTGACCCCAGACGAGGAATAGGGTCTGATCTAGACAAACCATCGGCCATTTTCAATATTTTTTTTTACATTTATATACTTTTTAACCTAAATTGCTCATCTTGCGCTGCTCTGCGACATGCCATAGATCACGTTGGAAAGGTCACGTCTAGGTGGAAGTACCGCCCCAAGCGAACGTGCAAAGACTAATACAAACGGCCTTTATTAAAAACTCCATCTCCCGACTTCAAAATCGTCTGACATCGTTGTTTAACCTTTTTTTGCTACAAGGCGTTTGTATTAGTCTTCACATGAGGGCTTTGTAAACACACGGCGGTGCGTCTAGCGTGACCTTTCTGACATGATTACGCAATCCTTGGTGTGTCGCAGAGCAGCGCAAGATCAGCAATTTAGGTTAAAAAGCATATGTGTATCTTTTCTTGAAAATGGCCGATGGTTTGTCTAGATCAGACTCTATTCCTCGTCTGGGATCGGTCAGAGCCTCTGAAGCCCTTCCTCTGATGTGGCGTTCACACCGGACGCGATTCGCGCGAAGGTGGACGTTTGAACATTTTGAGTTTACTCGCTTCATTCGCGTGTGACAACTACACAACAGACGGAAATTTGCGTCATGGGAGGGGCTTCTGCCTTATATGAGCCAATATGGTCACTTGACGTCTTTTTGTAAAAAATACTACTATTAATGTGTGACAAAACGTAGTTTAAAGACTTTTTCAGGTGATAATATAGTTGTTTAAAGCTCAAATCTGTGGTTAATTTATAAAAAGAGTGCCTATTTGAGCATTTTATCTGGCGTTTTCGGAGTTGTGAGATCCAGGGGATCAGTGACATTCCGCGCTCGTTTACCCGGCGAGACCCGCCTTTCCTCGGCTGGTCCTTCTCACATTTGCCGCTGGCTCTGGCTCTTTTTTTCTGCTCCAGTCTCGTTGTGAAATGCCTGACATAGATTTTGTTGAGAGGGTAACTCACTTTCTTCCAAGCAAGATCCTTTTTATTCCTGTTCCTGTAGTGATAAGATGATGTATCATACAGCTCCGGGTATCCACATGCGGCCACGATCATCTTGTCCTCCATTGTTGTTCGGATTTCTGCCTCCGCTTGTAAATGCGTCACTACTAGAGCAAGCTCGTGATTGGTTAACACGGCGCGAAATATCCGCCAAAGTTCAGATTTTCCAACTTGAGCGATTTGTGCGTTCAAAACGCTCAATTCGCGCTGCCTCAATCATGCGAATTGCGCAAATCTCGCCGCCTCATTCACGCGAATCGCGCCGCAGAATGCCATTTCGCGTCTCTGCATTGACTTAACATGTAAATCACTCGCGCGAATCGCGTCCCGTGTGAACGCACCATAAACTGCATTGATTTTGACCTTCAGCTGTTGGTTCCCATTGAACCATTGAATTATGTGCAGAAAAATCCTGGAATGTTTTCCTCAAAAAACTTAATTTCTTTTAATTCACTGAAGAAAGAAAGACATGAACATCTTGGATGAGATGGGGGAGAGTAAAATATCAGGAATTGTTCATTTTGAAGTGAACTAATCCTTTAACTCCAGGTGTAAATGGACTAATATCTTATGAGATGAGCCATATTCAAAATGGTCGTGAAATAATGCTGTTATATGGCAACATCGCAATAATAGTAACACATTTTAAGTTATTTGGGGATTTGGGGCATCATTGTGTTTCATTGGTGCCCACTTAGTCAAGGGTTAAATCACATTTCTGTGTCAGAGTCAATCATACCAGCTGTGGAGCGCCTGCGTCCGTCTCATGAGGGGAGTATTGAACTCTATAATCATCATCTTCCTCCTCCTCCTCTTCCACCTGGACCTTCTGGTAGCTTCTCTTCAAGTTTTTCCTATCGTCTGCCACAAAAGAGCACACAACCGTTACTTCACACATCTTTATTCAGACCACTGTGAAACTGGGAAATAACACACGTGCAAGTCTGGGAATGAATGATGCAGCGATAGAAATAAAATCTCATATTTGAGCTTCTTCCTCGTCTAGATTGCAGCTCTGCTCGTCAACCAACTTCACCAGGTGCATCCTGGGACAATGCCATCACAGGAGGAACATGTGATGAGCACGTCATGATAGGGGTGTGCCATATCATACCGTCCACGATAACACCGGTATACATTTTTACATGATAAAAAAAAAAGTGTCATATCGCGAAATAAATGATATAGTGTATATTATGTTCCCTAGCGTGCACAACAACAACATCGTCAGCCTCCGATGACGATTTAGTACATAAAAAGGGAGCTACTTCAATAGTATGGAAGGGGTTTGGTTACAAGAGGACAGACCTCCAACAAAGGAGGCAAAGAACCGGCCGACGCAAAGCGCTTATGCCATGGTCCTTTGCCAACATTGACAACTAAAGCTGTTAGTGATGTTTGCAGCGCAACGTTTGACCGGAAGAGTAAAGCAGACGTGGGGCCAACCAATCAGACTTGAGTATTCAGACAGACCATGGCATAAATTACATAGTTAGTGTTACATTAAAATGTTAAGGAGTTATGTTCTACTTTTACTTAAGATTTCCAGGGAAAACACTCCCAAGTTTTACCAAGGCTACTTTTTTACTTTGCTTACATTTGATTGCAATGCAGGACGTTGATCTGCCAGTCGTGTGTCTTTTATTCGCAGACCATCTTCATGTGTTTGCATTTTGAGGCATTTAAAAGTTCATGAGTAAACGTATCTTTACAAAAGTTCACAACGCTGTTGCAGATTAAATATAACGTCGATTAATATCTTTTCGTCAGGTTAGATACTGATTATTAATCACTCAAACCCCTTTATCTAAGCCGCTCTACTTAAAGGGATAGTTCACTCAAAAATGAAATTAGCCCATGATTTACTCACCCTCAAGTCACCCTAGGTGTATATGACTTTCTTCTGGCTCTTCCAAGCTTTGTAACACCAAAAATTTAGGCCAAAAAAAGTGCATCCATCCATTATATAACTGCTCCACACGGCTCTGGGGGTTAATGAAGGCCTTCTGAAGTGAATCGATGGGTTTTTGTAAGAAAAATATCCATATTTATCACATTATAAAGTAAAATATCTAGCTTCCTGCGGACCGCCTTCCGTATTCAACTTATGAAGAAAGTGTAACTGGCGCGACGATGACGTTGGACGTAGCGCAAGCGTTTTGAACAGCGAGAGGCGTTACACTTTCTGCGCGAGTTAAATACGGAAGATATTTTACTTTATAATGTGTTAAATATGGATATTGTTCTTACACAAACCCATTGATTCGCTTCATAAGGCCTTTTTTAACCCCCGGAGCCATGTGGAGCAGTTATATGATGGATAGATGCACCTTTTTCTGCCATTCACTGCCATTGTAAAGCTTGGATTATCCAGGATATTTTTAATATAACTCTGATTGTATTCACCTGAAAGAAGAAAGTCATACACCTAGGATGGCGTGAGTAAATTATGGGATAATTTTCATTTTTGGGTTAACTAACCCTTTAACCGTCGGACTCGCATATCTGCCATGTTTGTAGTTTTTAACTCTTTTTATTTGTGTTTGTAGTTCTAATTGAACCCTCGTCCAATATTAGCCGTTAAGAGTGTGAACGGATCTGTACTTCGGATAGTAAACGGAAAAAGTAGACCATCCGGCTATCTTTGGAATACTCATTTCCAGTGTTGGGCACGTTACTTTAAAAAGTAATTAGTTATAATTACTAGTTACTTCTTACAAATAGTAACTGAGTTAGTAACTGAGTTACATCATTATAAAAGTAACTAATTACCAGCGAAAGTAACTAATGTGTTACTTTTTTTTTTCTTCCAAATGTTCAAATGTGTCAAATAACTTGGATGCCCCCAATAGATATGCTAAATGAATTAATTGGACACTAAATAGAATAAATTATTATTATATTGTAATGTTGCTGTGGAACAATGTGAGAGAGACCAATCAAATTCAATACATTATTGTAAATATTATCAGTAGGCCTACTATAGTGTAAATATTGTGTAAATATTATCAGTAGACCTACTATAGTGTAAATATTGTGTAAATATTATCAGTAGACCTACTATAGTGTAAATATTGTGTAAATATTATCTGTAGACCTACTATAGTGTAAATATTGTGTAAATATTATCAGTAGACCTACTATAGTGTAAATATTGTGTAAATATTATCAGTAGACCTACTATAGTGTAAATATTGTGTAAATATTATCAGTAGACCTACTATAGTGTAAATATTGTGTAAATATTATCAGTAGACCTACTATAGTGTATTGTGTAAATATCATCAGTAGGCCTACTATAGTGTAAATATTGTGTAAATATTATCAGTAGACCTACTATAGTGTAAATATTGTGTAAATATTATCAGTAGACCTACTATAGTGTAAATATTGTGTAAATATTATCTGTAGACCTACTATAGTGTAAATATTGTGTAAATATCATCAGTAGGCCTACTATAGTGTAAATATTGTGTAAATATTATCAGTAGACCTACTATAGTGTAAATATTGTGTAAATATTATCAGTAGGCCTACTATAGTGTAAATATTGTGTAAATATTATCAGTAGACCTACTATAGTGTAAATATTGTGTAAATATCATCAGTAGACCTACTATAGTGCAAATATTGTGTAAATATTATTATCAGTAGACCTACTATAGTGCAAATATTGTGTAAATATTATCTGTAGACCTACTATAGTGTAAATATTGTGTAAATATTATCAGTAGACCTACTATAGTGTAAATATTGTGTAAATATTATCAGTAGACCTACTATAGTGCAAATATTGTGTAAATATTATTATCAGTAGACCTACTATAGTGTAAATATTGTGTAAATATTATCAGTAGACCTACTATAGTGCAAATATTGTGTAAATATTATTATCAGTAGACCTACTATAGTGTAAATATTGTGTAAATATTATCAGTAGACCTACTATAGTGTAAATATTGTGTAAATATTATCAGTAGACCTACTATAGTGCAAATATTGTGTAAATATTATCAGTAGACCTACTATAGTGTAAATATTGTGTAAATATTATTAGTAGTCCTACTATAGTGTAAATATTGTGTAAATATTATCAGTAGGCCTACTATAGTGTAAATATTGTGTAAATATCATCAGTAGGCCTACTATAGTGTAAATATTGTGTAAATATTATCAGTAGACCTACTATAGTGTAAATAGTATCTGTAGACCTACTATAGTGTAAATATTGTGTAAATATTATCTGTAGACCTACTATAGTGCAAATATTGTGTAAATATTATCAGTAGACCTACTATAGTGCAAATATTGTGTAAATATTATCAGTAGACCTACTATAGTGTAAATATTGTGTAAATATTATCAGTAGGCCTACTATAGTGTAAATATTGTGTAAATATTATCAGTAGACCTACTATAGTGTAAATATTGTGTAAATATTATCAGTAGACCTACTATAGTGTAAATATTGTGTAAATATTATCTGTAGACCTACTATAGTGTAAATATTGTGTAAATATTATCAGTAGACCTACTATAGTGTAAATATTGTGTAAATATTATCAGTAGACCTACTATAGTGTAAATATTGTGTAAATATTATCAGTAGACCTACTATAGTGTAAATATTGTGTAAATATTATCAGTAGACCTACTATAGTGTAAATATTGTGTAAATATTATCAGTAGACCTACTATAGTGTATTGTGTAAATATCATCAGTAGGCCTACTATAGTGTAAATATTGTGTAAATATTATCAGTAGACCTACTATAGTGTAAATATTGTGTAAATATTATCAGTAGACCTACTATAGTGTAAATATTGTGTAAATATTATCTGTAGACCTACTATAGTGTAAATATTGTGTAAATATCATCAGTAGGCCTACTATAGTGTAAATATTGTGTAAATATTATCAGTAGACCTACTATAGTGTAAATATTGTGTAAATATTATCAGTAGGCCTACTATAGTGTAAATATTGTGTAAATATTATCAGTAGACCTACTATAGTGTAAATATTGTGTAAATATCATCAGTAGACCTACTATAGTGCAAATATTGTGTAAATATTATTATCAGTAGACCTACTATAGTGCAAATATTGTGTAAATATTATCTGTAGACCTACTATAGTGTAAATATTGTGTAAATATTATCAGTAGACCTACTATAGTGTAAATATTGTGTAAATATTATCAGTAGACCTACTATAGTGCAAATATTGTGTAAATATTATTATCAGTAGACCTACTATAGTGCAAATATTGTGTAAATATTATCAGTAGACCTACTATAGTGTAAATATTGTGTAAATATTATTAGTAGTCCTACTATAGTGTAAATATTGTGTAAATATTATCAGTAGGCCTACTATAGTGTAAATATTGTGTAAATATCATCAGTAGGCCTACTATAGTGTAAATATTGTGTAAATATTATCAGTAGACCTACTATAGTGTAAATAGTATCTGTAGACCTACTATAGTGTAAATATTGTGTAAATATTATCTGTAGACCTACTATAGTGCAAATATTGTGTAAATATTATCAGTAGACCTACTATAGTGCAAATATTGTGTAAATATTATCAGTAGACCTACTATAGTGTAAATATTGTGTAAATATTATCAGTAGGCCTACTATAGTGTAAATATTGTGTAAATATTATCAGTAGACCTACTATAGTGTAAATATTGTGTAAATATTATCAGTAGACCTACTATAGTGTAAATATTATCAGTAGACCTACTATAGTGTAAATATTGTGTAAATATTATCAGTAGGCCTACTATAGTGTAAATATTGTGTAAATATTATCAGTAGACCTACTATAGTGTAAATATTGTGTAAATATTATCAGTAGGCCTACTATAGTGTAAATATTGTGTAAATATTATCAGTAGACCTACTATAGTGTAAATATTGTGTAAATATTATCAGTAGACCTACTATAGTGTAAATATTGTGTAAATATTATCAGTAGGCCTACTATAGTGTAAATATTGTGTAAATATTATCTGTAGACCTACTATAGTGTAAATATTGTGTAAATATTATCAGTAGGCCTACTATAGTGTAAATATTGTGTAAATATTATCAGTAGATCTACTATAGTGTAAATATTGTGTAAATATTATCTGTAGACCTACTATA
Organism: Romanogobio albipinnatus; assembly: GCA_023566225.1. Lineage (NCBI taxonomy): Eukaryota > Metazoa > Chordata > Actinopteri > Cypriniformes > Gobionidae > Romanogobio > Romanogobio albipinnatus. The sequence goes on from CM042248.1 coordinate 48,260,879, forward strand.
GTGTAAATATTGTGTAAATATTATCAGTAGACCTACTATAGTGTAAATATTGTGTAAATATTATCAGTAGACCTACTATAGTGTAAATATTGTGTAAATATTATCAGTAGGCCTACTATAGTGTAAATATTGTGTAAATATTATCTGTAGACCTACTATAGTGTAAATATTGTGTAAATATTATCAGTAGGCCTACTATAGTGTAAATATTGTGTAAATATTATCAGTAGATCTACTATAGTGTAAATATTGTGTAAATATTATCTGTAGACCTACTATAGTGTAAATATTGTGTAAATATTATCAGTAGACCTACTATAGTGTAAATATTGTGTAAATATTATCAGTAGGCCTACTATAGTGTAAATATTGTGTAAATATTATCAGTAGACCTACTATAGTGTAAATATTGTGTAAATATTATCAGTAGACCTACTATAGTGTAAATATTGTGTAAATATTATCAGTAGGCCTACTATAGTGTAAATATTGTGTAAATATTATCAGTAGACCTACTATAGTGTAAATATTGTGTAAATATTATCAGTAGGCCTACTATAGTGTAAATATTGTGTAAATATTATCAGTAGACCTACTATAGTGTAAATATTGTGTAAATATTATCAGTAGACCTACTATAGTGTAAATATTGTGTAAATATTATCAGTAGGCCTACTATAGTGTAAATATTGTGTAAATATTATCAGTAGACCTACTATAGTGTAAATATTGTGTAAATATTATCAGTAGACCTACTATAGTGTAAATATTGTGTAAATATTATCAGTAGGCCTACTATAGTGTAAAAATTGTGTAAATATTATCAGTAGACCTACTATAGTGCAAATATTGTGTAAATATTATCAGGCCTACTATAGTGTAAATATTGTGTAAATATTATCAGTAGACCTACTATAGAGTAAATATTGTGTAAATATTATCAGTAGGCCTACTATAGTGTAAAAATTGTGTAAATATTATCAGTAGACCTACTATAGTGCAAATATTGTGTAAATATTATCAGGCCTACTATAGTGTAAATATTGTGTAAATAGATAGTAGTAGGGAAGAATTTGATTTTGGATGCAGCATGAGTCTTTTCGACTCGTTATTTAACTAGACTGCTAAAAGTTAAGATATTTTAATTGTAAAATAACCATGAATGAATGCACTGTGTATTTTAGATATTGGTACTGATTGTATTTGTCCATGCTTTGTTACTGTTATCACTTTTTTGTGCTTAAAAACCAATAAACAAATAGTGTGCACTATATACATATTGCAAAATGAAAAGTAGTATGGGTCACATGCCACACTTAACTTACAGCTGGTGTTATTCTGACCTGCGGGCTTGTGTTTGGGACTGTCTGAGTCCTCAATAGCCAGTTTGAGCTGCTGGATGAAGTCTGGACGGTAAAGGTTACGCTCTTGCCAGATATTCAACAACCTCTCCATGTGCTTCTTACAGCCGTCATCTCCATCTCTGCCAGAGAAACACACACGATACACATGAGAAAGGACAAAAAATCACAGCGATGAACGCATGACTTTATGTGAAGGTGAGATTACCTGGCCACGTGTGAGCAGGCATCGACCAGGACGCCTTCGAAGTCTTTGGTGAACTCGGGGCCCTTCTTCTTACTGTTCTGAATCACGTCATTAGCCAGATACAGGAACGTCAACTTCCTGCTGCTTTTAGCTGAACAACAAACACATATTGTTTTATTAATCATCATTAACTTAACAGAGGTTTCAGCTGTAGGGCCCTATTTTACTGATCTGAGCTCATGGTCTGAAGCGCTTGGGGCGTGTCCGAATCCCCTTTTGCTAGTTTAACGATGGAAAAAACGGCTGCGCGCCCGGCGCATGATCCAAAAGGGTTGTGCCTCATCTCTTAATGAGTCATGGGTGTGTTTTGGGCGCAACGTGCAATAAACCAATCAGAGTCTCATCTCCCTTTCCCTTTAAAAGCCAATTGCGCTCGCGCCATGGCGGATTCGCTATTTACATGCGAGCGGAAAGACTGGGCGCTTCTCCAGAGAGGAATCCTTTTATTTTTTTTAAAATGTGTGTGTGCTGCTGCGCATCCCTGTGTGTGTGTAATAAGCAGAGTGTTATTAACACACCCTTTAAATAACACAAAAATACTGCACTATTGACTTTAGAGCAGGTTTTTGTTGGTCAATAGCGCAGTCGTTTTTAGTTCCTCAAAATGTCAACACGCCAACAATGCACCTGAACACAACTGGTTTTCAGATCAGAACGCCCCTGGGTGAACAGATGGGCGACAGTGCATTTGCTATTTAAATAACGTGGCGCTGGACGTGAAAATTATAACTGCGTCGGGCCTAAACTAGCACAAAAACACTTGCGTCGCAATGGTATATGATAGAGCACTTAATGTTTGAGCATTTCAGTAATTTTTGAAGCCTAACTTTGTCTTCACAACCAGGATTTATGAAAACTAAACTCAGACAGTTAGGGTGTGTTCACACTTTGGTTTGCTTGGTTAATTTAGTCAGGACCAAAAAAAAAAACATTTAGTCCTGGTCCGCCCAGTTTTCACATTGGCGTTTTAACACCAAACCTAAAGGCATAGGGATACGTTCACAACCTGATTGGTCGGCTTTTATGATGTATATTTCGTGACAGAATTTACCGAATAGGGCTGTGCGAAGAAAAATGCGATATCCTTGTTAAATAATGCGATATTCGATATGCGATACGATATTGCTTTAAGTGTGTAAAATCTATTTAAATTATATGTAAAAAATTGATGATTGATTGAATGATACCATTTATGTGTTTCACATTCTTTCTGGGAAAAGAAAGCATCGCTACAACTTCTGAAAGTGACCAGCAGTGTTTTAGCAAAAATGTATGTCACAAATCTGACAATATAATTTTAACTTCAATGTAAAAAAACTAAAAATGTAATGGCAATATTTAAATACCAAACACTTTTTGCTTGACTTGGTAATATATAGTTATATCAACCTAAAACTTAACATCAAGAACATCCAGGCAAACAAAGACACCTGAACTAGGGGTGGACGATTATTTCTTTTTAATTTAATTCATCTTTATTATTAAAAATAAAAACAATAGTCTTCACATGAATTAAATATACACTGATACATAATAAAGCTACAAAAGTTATTCAGTCAAGAGCACGGCGTGATTTTCACTTTTTCTTTTGCTGTTTGACAGACAGCGGCAGGTTTACTGTATTAGCAGGCTGTCACTTTAAGACCTAATGCACGGATCCTATTGACACGCATTCGGTTTCTTTCCCCAACTGATATCAGTCACTTAAAGCATAACCGACTGTTTACATGAATACTCAAGACAGCCATTTTGACAGTTTGAATGTGTAACAAGACACGAAAAAAGAACGGCTTGTGCGCACGTTTCGGTGTGTGTCAGACAGCGCGAGACTGCAAGGAGTTGTTTTTCACAAGTTATTGTGTTTAATAACTCTTTTTAACGTCAAGCAAGTCACATAAGTAACAGTCGTGTACCCAGTCTATTCTCTGCTATATGCGTCGACCTAAAACGTACACTTTTCACAATGTTGAAGTAGCCTATTAAAATCATTCAGATATTGCGCGCCCTTGTGATATGCATATTGCGATATGTACATCTGCAATATTTTGATATATTGTGCAGCCCTATTACCGAACATCCAAAGCAACGCTGTGTGTGGCTAAATGTGCTCTCTGTATATGTGTAGCAACATATGATGGCGTTCTGATCAGCTGAGAACTCGTGAAGAGCTTATAAAAAGTGTAAAGGAGGCAAAACAGCAGCAGGAATTCCTCCGTCACACACACAAACCAAGATCTGCTGCGAGGAGACGTCTGTACCGAACTGTGATGGGCAACATCACGACTATAATGAGAAAAAGCAGGTGTGTGTGAGCTTTGTTTCCATTTTAGGGACACATCTTCCGTTTTTTGGTTCGTTTGCATGTCTTTGGTCTGTGTTGTGTTCATATTTCATTCGAACCGCACCAGAGTTCTCTTGGTGTGTGTTCACACACGGTATGTTTGGTTGGATTAAAACGAACCCTGGTGCGATTGCTCTGTTAGTGCGGTTCATTTGAATAAGTGTGAACGCTGCCATCTGAACCCTGGTGCGCACTAAACAAGAGGGCCGAGAAGAAAAGATGGGTCTCGGTCCGCTTCCAAGCGAACTCTGGTGCTGTTCGAATTAAATATATCTCTCTGAAAGTGACCTCTTTTCAGGTCATTGACCAGCTCCTCCTGTGTAGTTCTGGGCTGATTTCTCACCTTTCTTAGGATCATTGAGACCCCACGAGGTGAGATCTTGCATGGAGCCCCAGTCCGAGGGAGATTGACAGTCATGTTTAGCTTCTTCCATTTTCTAATGATTGCTCCAACAGTGGACCTTTTTTCACCAAGCTGCTTGGCAATTTCCCCGTAGCCCTTTCCAGCCTTGTGGAGGTGTACAATTTTGTCTCTAGTGTCTTTGGACAGCTCTTTGGTCTTGGCCATGTTAGTAGTTGGATTCTTACTGATTGTATGGGGTGGACAGGTGTCTTTATGCAGCTAACGACCTCAAACAGGTGCATCTAATTTAGGATAATAAATGGAGTGGAGGTGGACATTTTAAAGGCAGACTAACAGGTCTTTGAGGGTCAGAATTCTAGCTGATAGACAGGTGTTCAAATACTTATTTGCAGCTGTATCATACAAATAAATAGTTAAAAAATCATACATTGTGATTTCTGGATTTTTTTTTTAGATTATGTCTCTCACAGTGGACATGCACCTACGATGACAATTTCAGACCCCTCCATGATTTCCAAGTGGGAGAACTTGCAAAATAGCAGGGTGTTCAAATACTTATTTTCCTCACTGTATATATATGATTAATAAAAAGGTAAAAAAAACATCATGTAATAATCTTTCACAATATTAGGTTAGTTTTTTCCCCCAGTATTTTTGATTAAATAAATGCAGGCTTGATAAGCATGAGACTTTTTGCAAAAACATAAAATAGTATCCAAACACTTTTTATTTTATTTTAATTTTTACATATTTGTCCTTTCTTAAATTTGAGCCCTTGCCCCTTAGGAACTTTCTGCACGTCCCTGCAGGTTATTGAAGTAAAATAGGCTATAAGCTAGTCACCTTTTAAACTAATGAAAAGTTTAATTTGGATTTTAATGTTCAAAATGTCTATTTCTATCCACAAAACTTGCCAGAAGTCATGGTTTAAGGTTTTTTTTTTATATATTTTTTTATTTCTTCCGGAGATGCATGCCCGCCCAGACCCCCCGACGTGCGGCTTGGTAACAACCTCCGACACGTAACAGCACCGCTTTCTAGGTGAAACACTGGAGCACATTTAGCCACACACAGCGTTGTTTTGGATGTTCGGTAAGTTCTGTCACACATCATAAATGTGGCCAATCAGGTTGTGAACATATCCCTATGCCTTTAGGTTCTGTGTTAAAATGCCAATGTGAACGCTAAGCGGACCAGGACTAAATGTTTTTTTTTGGTCCAGTCCAAACCAAACAAGCGAACCGATCTACAAGTGTGAACACACCCATCCTAAGACCCATCTTTTCAGCGGTCTCGGTCCTCACCAGGGTTCGGATGGCAGCGTTCACACTTGTGAACCGCACTAGAGCAATCGCACCAGGGCTCGCTTTAATCCAACCAAACATCCCTAGTGTGAACACATCCTTACAATCCTGTTTGTTCCCTTTAACGTCCACCGTAAACCTGAACCGGTCTCATACCTTTCTTCAGCTCTCTGTGCCACACGCGCACGATGAGCGACGAATGTTTGCGATGATGGATGATCCACAGCGACAGAGTCTGAACGCTCTGCTGCGAGTTGCTCAGTTCAGACAGCTTCTTCTCCAGCGCGGACTCGGAGAAAGACGACATGACGATCGCTCTCTCTCTCTCCAAACAACCCTAAGAAAACACACCAGGTCAGAAACAGATCACAAAACATGCGGCTCGTGGGAAAAGGTGGACACTAGTATTCATTATAATATAATATATTAAGTTAATAAAGCAGATATGCCGTACAGAACACTGCTAAATAACTTTTTGGTACAATTTTTGGTCTAATTCTTTAATTGTATAAAAGCTTTTACTGCAAGACCACTTAAAATGTACTGGAAAAATGTTCAAAATGGTGCTAAAATATACCCAATTCTCTCATACAGTCACATACATTTTAATCTAGAAGCTTGATATTACATAGAAATGCTATAATAATAATAATCCATTCTATTAGTAAACTAAACACATACTATAAGTGTATTTGACATGAAATATTGTGGTATGACTACTTCTGAAAAGCATTTAGCTTCATTTTAAATCATTATTATGCATGCATGATTTATGACCTACTTGTAATAGAGAAACCACAATGAATACTTTTAAACATAGCCTTATATAGTTAAACAACGTGTGTGTAACGATACAGTTTGGCTGCATTGATATGTGTGTGTTATTAATAAAATGCATAAATGCAAATGTAATAAACGAGATATTAGAGAGTTTGAACTCCATTCATAGTCTGAGTTATTGATTAGTTGTCGTGCATCATTTCTGAGACATGCAATACACCAGATCAATGCAGTAAACGCTCATTAAAGACACAAATCAAGCCTGCATGTAAAAGATAAAGGTAAATGCATGCTCACCTGTCAGCAGTTTTAGTTGGCTAATCTGGATTTAACTTCAATGTGGCACAACACACGCGGAAACCGCTCGAATGCGAACCACCGCGGGTCAGGGGGGTAGTTTAGGTCGAGATATTAATAAATCGAATTGATAAGGTACAAACTTCTGTATGGATCCCTCGAAACTTTTGGAGAATGTTTGAACACGATGGGATTTTGTTGCAAGTTGGGTTGATAAACAAACGAGCGTCGCGCGCGTGACGTCACAGGGACGCGACATCATGCTGGATCACACTGGACACTGTAATCTTGACTTTGTGATGCTCTAAATAAATAATTCTCAAGTGATGTCTGCTTTTGTTTCTTCCAAACGGCGTTTATGAAGCCCAGCCATTGTTTGGTAGCAGGAAACAGAGGCTTTCCCCTCCTCTCTGTCTGGATTTGGTCATTTTCTCTTTAATGAAATGAAACAGGAGTTTAATGTCCTGATTGTGAGATTGAAAGTGTATATGAGCTGACATGACTTCGTTGGACTGAACCACTTAAAGTAAGTATTGTGGGATTTTCAGGGGAGGGGCTGTAAGGAAATATTCAATATGCTGTTTTCCTCTCTACTTGTATTATGAAAGTTGTATTTTAATTGTACTTAACATGTATAATATGCTGATTGGGTGACACACACACACACACACACATATGATATAGCCCTCACCTTACAGGAAGTTTCATGTTTTAATATGATTCATAGTTGGTAATGGTCAAACTTTTGTCAATTTTGCCTGTTTGTTTGTTTGCATTTGGTAGATTATATGACTCTTTAAGAAATCAGTCATTGAATACTGATGGTAATTAATATCAATCAATGTTTATTTAGTATATAGAGCACATTTAAACACAACCAAGGTTGACCAAAGTGCTTTACATAGTATAAAAGAAAACAGAGTAAAATGAGAGAACGTACTAAAAATAAAACCAAAAAAACATGGTTATTATAGTTAAACTATGGTGAGAGTAGTAAAGCCATGGTTAATTTGTGGTTACCATGGTTTAACTATAATTGGTAACCACAAATTAAGTTATTATAGTTAAACCATGGTAACCACAAATTAACCATGGCTTTACTACTCTCACCATAGTTTAACCATGGTATTTGTGGTAAAACTGTGGTTATTATAAATGGTAATCAATTAGCCAAAAAAAAACAATGGTTACTACACTTTTACTATAATAAAACCATGGTTTATTAAAGCCACAAGAAATAAAAATGTCTTGAGATAAGATTTAAAGGTCCCGTTCTTCGTGTTTTTTTGAAGCTTTGATTGTGTTTACAGTGTGCAATATAACATGTGTTCATGTTTCGCGTGTAAAAAAAAACTGTATTTTTAACACAATGTACTTATCTGTATACCGCTGTTTTCACTGTCCTAAAAACGGCTGATGAGTTCCTTTATTCTATGAAGTCCCTCCTTCAGAAATACGTAACGAGTTCTGATTGTGCCAGCGGTTCCCGTGTTGTGATTTGACCGCAGCTTAGCGAACGTGGCACGGTTCCTGTGTTGTGATTCGACAGCAGCTTAGCGCACGTGGAAAGGTCACGCCTCTTAACGGGAGATATATGCGCTTAATGATCTCTACAGCGTCTCTGTGAAAGCCAAACAAAGGTGATTTGACTCCGGGATGTAAATAACAGCGTCTCGACGACATGGCGACAAACACACTCAAACGCAACACTTCCTTTTCTCCACGCGACACGTCCTCTTCTCCACGTGGGACAGCAACAAGACCACGCCCCCTTTTTTCGCGTATTCTTGTGGGCGGAGGATAGTCTGTTCTACTGTTCTACTGACGTCATTTATGAAGGAAGTACCAGGATGTAGTCCAAGCCAGCCGTTCGCTGTAGGCTTTGAAAGGGAACTTCTGTTAAATAAAATATCTCGCTTGGCATTGAACTTTGAGCTTTATAATTTTACAGATATTATTTATGCTCTAACAGCAACATTACACACTAACTAAAGTTTGAACAATGGGATCACAAAGAACGGGACCTTTAAAGTAGTGAGTAATGGGGCATGCCTAATATAGGGAGGAAGGCTATTCCAAAGTTTGGGTCCAGCAGTAGCGAATTACTTTGTTTAATTGCCAAAAGTATTGTAAAATCGATTAATAAATGTAAAAGTCATAGTTCAGAAAGTCAGATTTTTAAATCCCCACTGAATAATGCCAACGCTGGTACACAGTGTACGAATTTGGGCTGTCCCAGGCGAAAGTTGACCAATCTTGGCGATTTCTGTGGTCTTGGCTCCTACGTCGCACACATTGAGAGAGGTTCAAAGACAGCCATTGTAGCGGCCTTGCGACCAAAGATAGCCAGCGATAGTGTCAGAAATTTAGTATGCTAATCTCTCAGTGTGTTGTGCTGTTACGACCAATAAAAATGCTACATGACATGGCGCTAAAACCGAATTACTTACCTCAAACATGCCAATTTGGCCTCTCTTGCCTAGCCAGGACTGCGTTCATATTCTCCTCTTTAATTTTTTTCAACACACATAAAAACCACAATTGCCAAATTGCGATTCATCTTGCTTTATTTGTTTACCACTAGCACATGCTGATGGTGTTTTATTCTTCTGTACTAACTTGCGTCGTAGCCTACGACTCAATAGGTTTCATCATCGTACAGTCTACATACATGTCGTACAGTTTTATTTGTAATGATTCTCTCCTGATGACTTTTATAATCTTCCTTTGCAGATCTCGTACTCCATACATGGCTGAACATCAGATTGAAGACCCAAAGATTGCATTTGCATATCTCCGCCCATCATGCGTCCTCCTGACCAAAGAGCCTACATCCGCTAACGTAGAAGCTCTTAGCGGTCATCTCCGCAGTGTGAGCGATGGAGCTCTCCAACAGCTCCAGGACTATATTCTGTTCCCCCTCAGATTTGTCCTCAAAACCCCTAGCGCCAAGCGGGATGGATTCGTCCAGGCAGTCATGGAAGCCATGACGTATGTGCTGGAGAACACATGCATACGGAGTTGGGATTCTCTGCGGGATCTTTTCTCAGAGTTGTGCCTTTGTCTTTGCTCCCCAAAAGACCCGGGAAAGCCCACCATGACCTCCGAGGAACTAAAGCTGGCCGTCCTCAGATGCCTGGACACCCTCTTGCACTCTGCCTACGGTGACATTGTTTTTAAACTCTACGAGCCAAGCATGTTGCCCGGACTTGGAGCAGCCGTGTCGCTACTTCTGGCACTCGCGGAGCATGAAAAGGCAAGGGGAGTTCAATTGGCTTCCCTTAAATGTCTCCTTTCTTTGTTTCTACAGTGCGACTGCAAGGAGGAACATGTTGAGCCAAGGCAAGACGAGAGGTATCTGCTCGGGCGCGCCCTCACCACATTTTTGCCTGGCATTTCTCGTGCCCTGAGTCAGGTAATAAGTGGGGACATAAGACAAGGCCATGCGGTCACGATGAAGGCCATGAGGGTTTGGTACAAATCGGTAGGTCTGGTAATGACCGATGAGCAGCTTCAGAAGACAGACATTGACAGGGCAGCTGGTGATCTGGGTAGGGTTGAGGAGCTGGTTGTAAAGAGGACTCCATCTTGGCGCAAAGCCACTTCCCAGCGCCTTGCCATGGTCTTACAAAAGATAATTTCTTGCACTTCTGCCCACCCGCACTGGAGAATCAGGCTTGAGTTGGTCAATCTATCTCATCTTCTCCTTTCCCAGTGCAGCCAGTCTGTGGGTGAATGTGTTGGTCCTCTACTGGAAGCATTGGTAGGTGCCATCAACGATGAGGAGCCTGAGGTTAAGAGCAGGTGCAATACAGCATTGAATGAAGTGGCACAAAAAGGTCAAACCAATGGTGGACAGGACTTTACAGACATTCTATCTGAAAACCTCCACAACTTGGCGTCATCCTTACCTCGACTTATGAGAACGTCTGATGACCAACGCAAGCTCTTTGTTCTTAACGTGTTCCTTGGGTACCTCAAGATTCTGGGGCCCAAGGTGGATGCAGTACTAAGGTCAGCGATCCATCTTGAGCGCATCGCCAAAGCATTGATGCAGGTCATGGAGCTGGACGTCACGGATGTGAAAATCATTGAGGAGAGAACTCTTAAGTCTTCAACAGACCTGGGACCTGATCTGCAGCAAGTCCCTTCCCAGAGGAAATATTTCCTCTACTTCACAGACGAAAGGATATTCTCAGCGCTCAGGAAGATCTGTCACATGTTGGGATACTACGGAAACCTCTACCTTCTTGTTGACCGCTTCATGGAATTGTACAAGGAGTCCTCGGTTTACAGAAAGCAAGCTGCTTTGGTCCTCAATGAGGTCATTATTGGTGCTGCAGGCATTGGCGTAGAGACGGGCAATACTGAGATTGATTGTTCAGGGATAAACCAGTCTAGAACAAATCAAGAAGACTTGAAATCTTCAATCGTGTCCATAATCGAGGAGTACATCAGTTTGAGCAACTGGCTTCTCCCTACAGTCTCAGAGGCCTCGGAAGGGAAACTTGAGACTACAACCTCCTTAGTGCCCAATAATCCAGAACGAAACAGTCTCCAACTGCTTTCAGCATCCAAAACCCCATCGCTCCACCAACTCAACAGCAACATCTGGCAAATCTGTATCCAGTTAGAGGGTATTGGAGGCTTCGCCCTGGCTTTGGGCACTGATTTCCGTCTGCTTCTCATGACATCCCTATACCCTGTGCTGGAGAAGGCCGGAGATGAGTCGCTCCTCGTCAGCCAATCGGCTTTCAACGCAATGTGCGACCTCTGCAAGGCGTGCGATTACAGTTCGCCCAAGGAGATGGTCATCAAGAATTCAGACTACCTCCTCAATGACGTTTCTCTAAACCTAGCCAGACCCAGCATTCACCCTCATGCTCCAAGAGTTCTTGCGGTCATGTTCACTCACTCGGATGCCAGTCTGCTGCCTCTAGTGGCCGATGTGGTGCAGGACGTGTTAACGGCACTTGATCTCAGCTATGACCAGAGCACGCCACAGTTCTGCAGTGTGCTGCACTTACTCATGAAGGCACTTGGTAAGTCTTACTTACTTTTACGTATTAGTTGCAAAGTGTTTTATTTTGAGTTTGAAAATGCCACATGTGTTTTACCACAGTGAGATGGTTCCCTGCTACTATGGGAAACCAGAAGCCATCCAGCAAAGAGACCCAGAATAAAGAGTGTCTGAACTTGAGGCAGTTTCTCCTGGACTATAAGAAGCAGAAGGAGCTTGCTGAAGGCATTGGAGTAGAAGAGGAAGATCCTAATGAACTAGGTTTGTAATTTTGATTTATTTATGTTTGTTCTACACCCCTAACTTAAAGGGTTAGTTCACCCAAAAATGAAAATTATCCCATGGTTTACTCATCCTCGAGCCTTTCAAGGTGTATATGAGTTTCTTCTTTAAGCCAAACACAATCAGAGTTATATTAAAAACTATCCTAGCACTTCCACGCTTTATAATTGGAGTGAATAAGAGGTCACTCTTCGACCAGAACTCGACTCACGTACGGCCATTACCGGAAGCCAGTGATTATAGTTTATAAAGTTATAAATATGGATATTTTTCTTACAAAAACGCATGGCTTCGCATCAGAAGGCCTTTATTAACGCCCTGGAGCCGTATGGATTCCTTTTATGATGGATGGATGCGCTTTTTTGGGCTTCATAAACAAGGTATCATTCACTCCCATTATAAATCTGTGAAGAGCCAGTATATATTTTAATATACCTCCATACACCTAGGACGGCTTGAGGGGATAATTACAATTTTTGGGTGAACTAACACTTTAAATGTAAATGCTGTTAGCACTAAGCAATCATACATAAGCTCTATTCGGACGGTAATTGTTTCTCACGTGGAAGTCCATGAAAATAAATGTGCAGCCACCTCAGTGATAAAACTTGTGCGTTCGGATGGTGATTTATTCACTGTAGAGTAGCGAGTTTTCTGATCCTGAGCACCTGGGAACGCTGCTCACCTGGTCAAAAACATGATTGCATGCTGTACATAAAATGTCATATGCTTGGTATAATAAGTAATTTAATAATAGGAAAATAATATCCTAATTATTATTTAATTATTTAAATCTGTTTAAAAATAGGAAGATATATAGACGCACATTATAGTTTAAATGGTTTTCTGTCTTGTATTTTATCTCAAAATAAAGGATGTCATTTTATTCCACATGAAAATGAGCGTGAATAAGTTAATACAGCCTCTTATTTACATGAGGTAAACATAATGCTGCGGTTATTAACATGTATAATTGCTGCCGTAATAACGGCCCATTTCAAATGCTTTTTATTTTTTGAGTGGTGATGAAATATATTGCTCTTGTAAATACTTGCCAGCATTTCAGTAATAGAAGTCTAGATCTTTAAAATGCATCCAAATCACAGCAAAGCGTAACCGTACAGTGCTCTGCAGGGGTCAAAAAGGAAATAAACTGTGAATTTTGAAGGGATATATTCTTGAAAACTCAGAGATATGGATTCGGACGGTAATTAAATCACCTCACGACCTTGGTGTTTGTCTAAAAACAGTAGGTAATTCGGCTGGGGATTTTTAGGCAGGTGGTGGGAGAAAAACACTGACATTCTGGATTCAGACGGCAATAAAATTACTGACTAGCCCCTGTAAATTATGAAAATACCTTGTGACCTCACGAGAAACGATTAGGGCTTTACAATCATACTTACCTGGATGGACTTGGACTTCAGCCAAATCGAGCAGGGTTGAGGTCCATTCGAACCTAAATTGAAAAATGTCTTAGAGAAATACTTGTATACTTTCCAATATTTAATGAGACATTTTGGATCTTCATTTCCCAGGATGCATTATCTGTGTTGAGTTGCTTTGAAATGCAGCTCAGTACATTTCTCTTCCCGTCATTCAAATTTGAATTCTACTTCAACTTCTAGTGGGATGTGGCCAATTCAATTCAACTTCACACTTTTATTATTTTAATATTCTTCAATTTGGCAGAATTTGGTATAACCCTGATATCTAGACACCAAAATATCGATAGAAATGTGTGAGTGAGTTGTTTACTTCGACCAGTAAGCTAAGTAAGAACCAGAACATCCTATCAACCACATAGCAACATCCTTAGCAACCATCCTGAAGACGATGGCCTTGCAATATTATGATTTAGTCATGCTTTACAGTTTCTGCTTGTAATTGAATTCTTGCACAGCAGATGACAGTATTGATCCAGTAAGACCTTGTAGTATAAAAATAAAGGCAGTGGCTTTTTGCACTAAGTGCAAATACAGATAGATGCTATTTACGCTGTGTAAAAGTGAAAATAGCATATTTTCTTAGTGATAGATGCTATAAGTGCAAGTAGCAATATATTCTATTTACACTGTAAAAATAGCAGTATTTTCTTTGCAATAGGCTAAGTAAATCATAGTTAGATGCTATTTATACTTATAAATGGTGGCAGATACTATTTTCACCTCAGTGTTGTACATTAAACGGTATGCAATAATAAGAGTGTAAATGATTATATTTGATAAAATTATTAAATGGATGCTGCCTTATTGGAACAATAAAGCCCTCCCTACACCTACAGTGTCCTTGTTACATACACTCACCTAAAGGATTATTAGGAGGACCATACTAATACTGTGTTTGACCCCCTTTCGCCTTCAGAACTGCCTTAATTCTACGTGGCATTGATTCAACAAGGTGCTGAAAGCATTCTTTAGAAATGTTGGCCCATATTGATAGGATAGCATCTTGCAGTTGATGGAGATTTGTGGGATGCACATCCAGGGCACGAAGCTCCCATTCCACCACATCCCAAAGATGCTCTATTGGGTTGAGATCTGGTGACTGTGGGGGCCATTTTAGTCCAGTGAACTCATTGTCATGTTCAAGAAACCAGTTTGAAATGATTTGAGCTTTGTGACATGGTGCATTATCCTGCTGGAAGTAGCCATCAGATGATGGGTACATGGTGCTCATAAAGGGATGGATATGGTCAAAAACAATGCTCAGGTAGGCCATGGCATTTAAACCATGCCCAATTGGCACTAAGGGGCCTAAAGTGTGCCAAGAAAACATCCCCCACACCATTACACCACCACCACCAGCCTGCACAGTGGTAACAAGGCATGATGGATCCATGTTCTCATTCTGTTTACGCCAAATTCTGACTCTACCATCTGAATGTCTCAACAGAAATCGAGACTCATCAGACCAGGCAACATTTTTCCAGTCTTCAACTGTCCAATTTTGGTGAGCTCGAGCAAATTGTAGCCTCTTTTTCCTATTTGTAGTGGAGATGAGTGGTACCCGGTGGGGTCTTCTGCTGTTGTAGCCCATCCGCCTCAAGGTTGTGCGTGTTGTGGCTTCACAAATGCTTTGCTGCATACCTTGGTTGTAACGAGTGGTTATTTCAGTTTATACTCAGTACTTAACTATATAATTACACTGTAACAATGACACCCAAAAATTTCCAAGTTTCTAATATTTTCTTTTATTGCCTTTCCGATCTGATATGTAATGGGAAACGGGAGTAGAGTGAGTTTGGCAAAAGGCGGATTCAAACTCGGGTCGATTTGCGTCATCCTTTCTATTGCTACTGTTGACAGTCCGGCTTCATGTCTGGCCCAACCAGACGTCAGTGGGTAAACACTCAGTGATTGAGACTGTTATGTTAATTCTGCTGATGGTTTCATCATAACTGCAGACCTGTAACAGAGGTAGTCACTTCCCCTAGAACAGTAAGTGCTTTACACAAGGGTACAGGACTACAGGTGTAATAGAGCAGAATCAAGCTGTTTTTGGCTCATCTTCAATCCTCCACATGCTGGGACTTGGGGCTCAGATTTCTGATCATCAAACCAACACCACACATGTCAGATTCCCTGAACGATCCAGTATTTCTGGATCCAGCTTTCCCACTATCATGCTGAAGGTTTACTCGTGGTTGCATAATGATAGTTTCACAGGACCAGACTAGTCTAATGCACATTGAACCTTCCTTCGATTAAATTTTTAAATTTAAATATCATCTTCTCCCGTCCACAGACATTCCTCCACCAGCGTCTGGTCCTGATGAGGACATGGAGGGTCCTGCTGAGAAAAAGGAGCTTCCTCTTCATATCCAGATTGCAAAAGACGTGATGGAGCGATGCATCCACCTGCTCTCCGACCCCAACCTGAGAATCCGGCTCAAGGTTGTAAAATCTGTTCACGTTTTACAGCTTTGGCTGGTTTCCTTTGAGAAGAGCACAAGACTAGTCAGATGTGCATGTGCATTTACAGGTGTTGGACATCCTGGAGTTGTGTGTGTGCGTTTTATGTGAGCGAGAGGACGAGCTTCTTCCCATGGTGCACCGGTGCTGGCCTGCTCTCCTCCACCGTCTCACCAACGATGACCCTCTCGCTGTACCGCGAGCATTCAAGGTGAGATGATGCCTGATAGCAACACAAACATTTAGGAAACTACGACAGTATCCTAGCATTGTAAAAAGCCATGGAAAGTTATGTATATTTCTATGGCATAAACACAATCTTTGTAGTTTAATGATCTGCATTAAACTTCTATTCAATACATCGGTCAAAGCAAAATGACAAATTCTTCTGAAGTATTCATTAGTGAATTGATCTGAAACAAAATGGGTGAAAAAGTGTGGAAACCCTGTTGTTGGACTTGTTATTATCTATTCTTTTGAACTTTTCGTACATCAAAGAATCATGAAATAAGGCATCACGGTGATAACAAAAAATATTGAGCAGCTCAATATTTTTCAACATTAATAATAAGGGCTTGACATTAACATTTTTTTTTTATTAAAGCTGTATTTCATTTTAGAGTCAAGCCTAGGCCTCATGAAAGCAATTTTTTAAATGAGATCGGTGCCATCCAGTGGACACATTGAGCATTTTTATCACGCAATAGCACATTTTTACCACTATAGTGGATCTTGCTAAAAATCGTAGCTTCATCGGAATGGTCCGACACTTGGTGACTTTATTGGTACTTGGTATATAAACACCCCAAAAAATTGGGGACAGGATTTGAAAAGTCTAAGTGGTCGTAAAAAAAAATAGTCACACTCAGGACTTGGCAAATTGATGAGTTTTTTTGTGCACACAATCTATAAATCAGCTAGGATGCAGAAAAAAAGGTGAAGGGGTGAATCTCTAAAACATCAAGAGTGCAAAACAGACAAAAACACATACACACACACACACTTATACACACAAAAACACACGCACACACAAATGAACGCGTGCCATTCCAAAAGGTCATTTCTTCGGGTGATTTTTGACCCGAAGAACCCCAGAGGGTTAAACCGTAGCCTATCTAGACGCACCCTAGCGGCAGTACATGTAATTTGCAGCCAGGGTCGTCTAGCAACTCTCCGTTGGCTTGTGAGCTGGAAAAAACAAACTCTGGTCAGGCCAATCACATCGTGAATAGAGTCGGTGGGCAGGCTTAACATAATGGCGGCAGAGTTGCGGCGGTTCCACGTGCTACTTCAAAACAAAGAAGCTGGTGAACAGCGGCCGTGACTCTGGAAGACTTGAGCTGCGTCCGAAATCGTATACTTAGTACTCCAACAGCCTAGCATGTCCGAATTCATAGTATTCGAAAAACAGTAGGCGAAAAGTACCCGGCGAGATTCTGAAGTGCGCACACGATGGACACTTTACTATCCCACGAGGCCACGGGATCATAAATCAAAGCACGAGACAGACAGGGGTCGGAGGAGAAGACCGGAAAATGTGACATAATGGACAATATTCGTCTGTATTTGCAATACACGAGCCGCGGTTCCACAATCTTCGCGAGTTCAATGAAGGATTCACACAACGGCTTGTCCTAAAAGATGGATTTAAAAACAGAAGCTGTTTACGGGCCACAACCTGTAAGTATGATTTATTTTTCGTCGATGTGTTTTCCTGTAATAGTTTCCTGTAACATACTTAACGTTATCCGACAAACACCTCACGTTACAAACTTTTTAAAATCTCAACAGCGAACTTGGCATTAGTGTAAATTATTCTTTGATTAGAGCTTTTATGTATTGTTTATCTACAGGCATGCTAAACATGTTTGATTTGGCTACTATTAAAGCCAATGTTTAGTGTTTGTTCTTGCGACAGATATTTGGCAAATCGTTCTAAAAATACATTCAGTAGCGATCACTATAGATCCGCAGTCTTTACTCTTGAGGACTGAACAGGTTCTGCTCGATCATCTTCACTAAAATTGTCTGGGTCTGATTCAGGCTCAAATTGGTATGGTTTTATTGATGCCATTGTTTCTAATACTACCCAAAGCACAGGCTACCGGTAAAGGTAAGGGGCGTGACTTTTCCGACAAATGTGCACTAGGCGGTTAGCCAATCACAACACACTGGGCCAGCTAACCAATCTAAGCCCATTGCGTATTTGATGGACCGGCTTCATACAACCCAGAAACCATCAGACCGTTTTTACAAGGAGGGACAGAGCAGTGTAGAATAAAGGTCAAATATATGAAAAATAATGCATTTTTTTTTTTAAATGAAGCATGAACACATGATACAGTACACCCCACAAACACAATCAAGCCTTCGAAAGAATGTGTTTTACCACCCCTTTAAGCTTTTCTTTGAGAAAAGAACAAAGAACGGCACTGAAGTCATTCTTAAGAAAGGAAAATGTGTTCGGAGTTTTGCCGACCTGATATGGCGAAAGTTGTATCCATCAACTAGCTCCGCTTCACCTTCTTCACTGCTCGGGTTGGTTGTAGCGCTATCCTATTGCGTGCAGAGGGAATCTGAAATACAACCGTTTATCCCGCCCCTCGGATTGAGTCCTGCCAATGGTGTGTTCCCAGACCCAACAGCTTGATGTGGGTCTGGCTTGCAGAGGTGGGTAGTAACGAATTACATTTACTTGAGTACATTTTTTGGGTAACTTGTACTTTTAGAGTATATTTAAAGATGGGTACTTTTACTCTTACTCAAGTGCATTTCTTGTGAAAAAACTGTACTTTTACTTTCGTTACATTCGGTGGCGTTCCTCCGCTACTGTCAAATGGTAATAATTATATATATTTTTTAATAAGTTAATATGACTTTCGCAAGTCTCGCGAAACGTTGGAGAGGCTGCTTCGCGAGAGGTGGCTACGCATCACCCGCTTATAATTAGAGCGCGTTTAGTCGGAAGATGATGGCCGAAGCAGAGGAAGATGTGTGTGAGCTACGTTCTATGTTTTCAGTCTCTGTTTTCACTCCAAGATGTCAAAAAGAATAGTTTCATAATGTGTGTGCACCAAAACGAACTGACATCTCCGCATACAAGAATTCCACCCTGAAAAAACATGTAGCGGTAAGTGTCACAATGATGCCTATATTTGAACACTATTAATGGCAATTTGGTAACTATGGGAAATTTTCCCTTATTGTAATACTATTTCACACACTGTCCGAGTGTTTTCCTCATATGCGCTCTTGTGCAAGCATAATCGTTTGAATTCTCCAAACAACACGCGTTCGCATCTGCACATTTACATACTGTATCCTTTTGTTCCACAAAATTATATATTAACTGGAATACTGTGATAGATCCAGGAGATCATGAAGTTCCTCTTTTCCTCCATGTATCTCTGTCCCAGGTGCTGTGTGTTCTGGGCGAGTCGTGTGGGGATTTCCTCAGGAAACGTGTGTCTAAGGAGGTCCTGCCCCGTCTCACCTCCTCTCTGATGAAGCAGGCGGAGATCAGCGCTCGCTCCGGGCCCGTCTACACACAAACGCTGGCTTACAAACTCCAGCTCGCTGTGCTGCAGGGTCTCGGGCCTCTGTGTGTCAAGCTGGACCTGAGTAAGTCTGGAGGACATCAGTGTCCCAAACGGCAGCTAGAAACTAATGCAGAACAGCAATGAAAATGTATAAATGTATTCAACAGGAGGCCTGTGACAGTCTATGCTTAAACAAAAACACATTAATTTAACCTCTTAACTGTCACCGTCCCGCTGGCGGGACACCTGGCACTCTTTTTTTTGATCGCCTTTTTTTCGTATCATATATTTTAGCAATCATCATAAATTAGGCATCATTCGAAAGCTTACGAACTCCAAATTCATCCTGTGAAAACCGTTTTGAAATTGGACGTTGCGTTACCATGGAAACGGTACTTTAAATTCTTTTGTTTATGTTGTTGCCGTTGAAACCGTCTATACAAATGAGATTTCACGCAATGATACAGCGAGACGTGCATATATGGAATCATGCACACACTAATATCACACATTTAAATTATGTGTCGTCTAACACAGGGGTTTTCAAACTTTATGATGCCAAGGACCCCCAAATATGATGAACCTTTTATGAGGGACCCCCTTCCTAAAATCCATCTATATATTTTTTATGTATGAAAATCATTTAAACTGTTTGATAAATAGTAAGTGTGACATTGTAAATAATACAACATAATGTTTCCAAACTGCTTACTATTGGATGTATAAACCTGAAGAACATTTTCAATTAAAAAGTATTTGTATAAGCAACTTTCACAATAAATGTATGTAAGCAGCGTCTGTACTGCGTTAAGAATACAGCCTTACAACCCTAGTGAGCGAGATAAAGGGGACTATAGTGAGAAACACTCACTAGGAAGATACAAAGCAAATATACACTCACCTAAAGGATTATTAGGAACAGCATACTAATACTGTGTTTGACCCCCTTTCGCCTTCAGAACTGCCTTAATTCTACGTGGCATTGATTCAACAAGGAGCTGAAAGCATTCTTTAGAAATGTTGGCCCATATTGATAGGATAGCATCTTGCAGTTGATGGAGATTTGTGGGATGCACATCCAGGGCACGAAGCTCCCGTTCCACCACATCCCAAAGATGCTCTATTGGGTTGAGATCTGGTGACTGTGGGGGCCATTTTAGTACAGTGAACTCATTGTCATGTTCAAGAAACCAATTTGAAATGATTGGAGCTTTGTGACATGGGGCATTATCCTGCTGGAAGTAGCCATCAGAGGATGGGCACATGGTGGTCATAAAGGGATGGACATGGTCAGAAACAATGCTCAGGTAGGCCGTGGCATTTAAACAATGCCCAATTGGCACTAAGGGGCCTAAAGTGTGCCAAGAAAACATCCCCCACACCATTACACCACCACCACCAGCCTGCACAGTGGTAACAAGGCATGATGGATCCATGTTCTCATTCTGTTTACGCCAAATTCTGACTCTACCATCTGAATGTCTCAACAGAAATCGAGACTCATCAGACCAGGCAACATTTTTCCAGTCTTCAACTGTCCAATTTTGGTGAGCTCGTGCAAATTGTAGCTTCTTTTTCCTATTTGTAGTGGAGATGAGTGGTACCCGGTGGGGTCTTCTGCTGTTGTAGCCCATCCGCCTCAAGGTTGTGTGTGTTGTGGCTTCACAAATGCTTTGCTGCATACCTCGATTGTAACGAGCGGTTATTTCAGTCAAAGTTGCTCTTCTATCAGCTTGAATCAGTCGGCCCATTCTCCTCTGACCTCTAGCATCAACAAGGCATTTTGGCCCACAGGACTGCCGCATACTGGATGTGTTTCCCTTTTCACACCATTCTTTGTAAACCCTAGAAATGGTTGTGCGTGAAAATCCCAGTAACTGAGCAGATTGTGAAATACTCAGACCGGCCCGTCTGGCACCAACAACCATGCCACGCTCAAAATTGCTTAAATCACCTTTCTTTCCCATTCTGACATTCAGTTTGGAGTTCAGGAGATTGTCTTGACCAGGACCACACCCCTAAATGCATTGAAGCAACTGCCATGTGATTGGTTGATTAGATAATTGAATTAATGAGAAATTGAACAGGTGTTCCTAATAATCCTTTAGGTGAGTGTATACAATTTTGGAAAGTACATATATGGCAAGAAGAGAGAAGCATTTAGAAATGAAACAGTTAGAATGTTTTTAATCCTCTAAAAATTTTCTGGGGCCCTCTTGGAACCTTCTGGAGGACCCCTGTGGGTCCCCGGACCCCAGTTTGAAAACCTCTGGTCTAACATTAGTGAGCCACTAGATGGCAGACTCGCATCAGCGTTTCATCACATCTGCAGTGAACATGTCAAAGTCAATCTCACCGTGTTCCTGTTGATGTCACATCACAGCTCCATCTGAGAGCTCTGCTCCGACACACACCGTCCCGTGTTGTTCATTCCTCTGGAGAAGTCTTTTGTATCATCTCCGTGGGTTTTCTGATGTAATGCAACCTCGTGTTGCAGATCGTCGTGTGCATTTTGCTGCGGCGTGCATGGAAAAGTGCTCAATATCAGTCTCAAGTTTAATTAGTGCATCTGTGATGGACCAGAACCCAATGAACGCTGAAGTGATTTGTCGTGTGGAGAGAAAAACGTTTGTGTGTGTGTGTGTGTGGAGGGAATACTGAATACTGAAAGAGTTACCATGGTTATGAGAGACACCTGAGAGACGGACGAGAGGTCATGCTGTTTATTTCCCAGCTGGCTGTACTGCTCTCTCTCACATCATATTCCCTCTTTATTATTCTCCCTCCATCCTTCATTCCTCTCTGTCTCTGGTCTCGCCGTCCCTCTGCATTCACCTCCATTTTTCTAGAGTAATGAGGCTCTACATCACGCTGCTTAATTAATTAATTAGGATAATGCTGCCATGGAGACTATTAGAATATATTAGAACATCTGTGGCCATTATGACGCAGGCGTTCGCTGCATTTCTGCTGCGTTTGAGTCACCGGAGACCCACATTAAGCTTTGTGGGTATAGAGAATCAATATGGATGTGAACACTAACGAATGTCTTGAATCGTTTGCTATTGAACATTTATAGCTGATTTTCCGAGTTTGAGGGCTGTAATCTTTATTCTGAATGTGTGTTTGCAGTGGAGGCGGATCTGGATCGGGTGTGTGAGGCATGTCTACCGTACCTGAGCTGCCGACAGCCAATCAAACTGCAGGAGGCGTGTCTCAGGTGAGGCCCGACCCATCGCAAAACTCACATTTTCCGTTTTTAAAAGGTCGTCTTCCTTTATTAAAGTGGGTTTGATCATTTTTTATAATTTAAGTTAAGTAAAACGATTCGAGTATTAATATTACATTTTTTCTCATATAGATTTTGTGGTTGTAGATTAATTTCTGCTGTCAATAAATCAATCTTTTGAGTAATATTTGGGCATATTGAGATTAGACTGATACATCAGACGATTCTGAAATTATCAGCATCTGGGGAAAAATAAAAAAAAATGATATACTGTATGTAATAAAATATATAGCACTAAATATAGCTACATTGATTAATCGGCCTGACAGTACATAAAATATTAGCAATTGTAATTTAATATAATGTTAATTATATAAAATGGTATACACACATTTTTATATATATATTTTTTAAAAATTGTATTCATAATTTATGGATATATGATGAATATAATTTGTAAAAAATGTTAAGTGAATTTAATATATACAGTTTATATAATTAAAAATATTAAAATTAACTATGATGAATACAATTTGCAAAACATTATAAGTGAATAATTTTTTTAAATAAAATAAACAATATATACACCAATAAGGCATAACATTATGACCGTTGCAGTGAATAACACTGATTATCTCTTCATTAGTGGGTGGGATATATTAGGCAGCAAGTGAACATTTTGTCCTCAGAGTTGGTGTGTTAGAAGCAGGAAAAATGGGCAAGCGTAAGGATTTGAGCGAGTTTGACAAGGGCCAAATTGTGACGGCTAGACGACTGGGTCAGAGCATCTCCAAAACTGCAGCTCTTGTGGGGTGTTCCCGGTCTGCAGTGGTCAGTCTCTATCAAAAGTGCTCCAAGGAAGGAACAGTGGAGAACCGGCCACAGGGTCATGGGCGGCCAAGGCTCATTGATGCACGTGGGGAGCGAAGGCTGGCCTGTGTGGTCCGATCAAACAGACGAGCTACTGGAGCTCAAATTGAGTTAATGCTGGTTCTGATAGAAAGATGACATTTTTGGGTCCACTTGTAGCTTGTTCGTGTTTCCAGACATCATCTAATAGTTGGCTTTATCATCATGTTTTTGTCCGCAGTGTTTTCCGGTCACTGATGGAGCTGGACGGCGATATGTGCTGGTTCACTCTGAACGAGCTCTTCTGTCCGGTAGCGTACGAGCCGCCCCATCCACAGCTGCTGCCCGTGATACTAAGTGGATCAGACAAGCCGAGAAACCAATTCACAGACAACGTCCTCAAATTACTGCAGGAGTTTGATTCCCCGCAAGCGGACAGATGAAACTCCGGTGGTTTAGATGCGGAATAACAAGGGTTTCATACATCTGAACGCTAACGAATGATTCCTGTTTTGACTACACGTATGACTTTGAAAGCGTTTGGACAAGGCTGACTTTGTATGTATAGTATGCTAGTATGCAGACAATAAAATAAACTGTTAAAGAAAAAACGTGTGTTGATATCAGTGTTAATGTCGTTGACGAATAATTTTCGTCAACCTTTTTTCACTGACGAAAACGAGACGATAACTAAATAAAAACTAGTGTTGGATGACAAAAACTATGACGAAAACTTACTGTCATTTTCGTCAACAAATAAAAAGGAGATGAAAATGTTAGCGAGGGACGATTAGGGAAGAGATCCAGTCAGAACTGATGTCCTGTGTAACAGATGCGCACATTTGATCTGAACTGATCTTACCGCTAGAGAACACGACGCTGTTGCGCTTCTACAGGCTCACGCATTCCCAATCCAGCGCTCCAGAGCGGCTCAGTGTTTACTTTACGATGTTATATAGTAATGTGTTTTAGACGGTCGTAACAATGCATATTTTATCTCCTCATCTGAACTTGAATGAGCTCCTGCAACTGCAATAGAGGCGCAAACATTTCAAAATAAGAGTCCTGGTGTATTTCGAGCTTGTTTATAATTAAAAGTCACACATTATATATTCGTTTTTGCTTACACAATAAACTATATTTAATTTCATTCCAATTTAATTCATAGTCAGGAGGAAAGACCAGTATTTCACACATATTCAATAAAGTATCAGGGTTATAATAGTTCACTAAAACCATTTAAAAAAACTTCATTACTTGAAATTAAATAAATGTTAACTGAAATTAAAAAAATAAATAAACAAACTTATTTGAAGCTTTAGCTTAACCTGATATACTACCTAAAACAGAAATACAAAGTTATAAAAACTATATAGATGTTTTTAAAAACAAACAAAAAAGTGAATTGAGCTCTTTCGTGTATTTTTAATGTCAAAAACAAAATGATGTCAAAATGTCAGTTCAAGTGACAGTCGGTTATGATATGCTTAAATGCTTAATGTATTGCAATTGAACTAAACTCATTAGATTTTAGGAGACTACATCTACTGTAGATTTAGTCGACTAAAACGACTAAAACTAAAAACAATTCAGGTGACTAAAATATGACTAAAACTAAATGGCATTTTAGTCAAAAGACTACGACTAAAACTAAATCAAAATATGCTGTCAAAATGAACACTGGTTGATATGGGATATTATACAGGTTCTGGTCTACTTCGGGAGGTAGTTGTGACCTGTTGGTTCAGTCTCGTGTGGTCGCGGGTTCTTCTGTGACAGTGTAATAAATGTGCCGCCCGTGAGAGCCGTATTAAAGCTGCCTCATATGCTTTGTGTTAGCGGGCTGCCGCGTTATCTGTACTGTACTTTGCTATTTATCCTCCTGCCAGGGCTGACAGAGGCGCTATTATTCACCGGGGCCGAGCGAGCGCCGGGGCGAGCGGCTAACGTACGGCATACGGGGCTAATGCAATTTCCTCCCGGCCGCTTCTGATAAGTGCGAGAGCATCATTATAGAGTCAAACCGCTTGACATGAGCTTTGTTTGAAGGATTCGTCGCCGTTAAAGACGACAAAGCAAATTGAAGAGACGACGTTATGAAGAATTGAGGTGATTTTTGAGGTGGAAAAGCTCTATGTTGGAGCAAAAGTTAAAAAGGCCACAAAGGTTTTTTTTATGTATCATTATATCTACCATTTTACCTTTACCCTTTTGGAGCTTTGTATAATCTAATCAGAGGTGGACAGAGTACACAGCTTCATTACTTGAGTAAAAGCACAGATACCCCTTGCTAAATTTTACTCAAGTACAAGTAAAAGTACTACAGTCAGATGTCTACTTAAGTAAAAGTACTGAATTACTTGTTTTTAAAAGTACTTGAGTATCAAGAGTACATTTTCTAAATATTACATTACTACTGCCACAGTGCTTACATTTATGTACAGAAACGTCCTACATGGAGTTATGAAAAATCTTAATGTTAATAACTTGGACAATGTAAAAGGAATTGAAAGTAAAATTTAAAGTAATTTTCATCTTTTTACCATGTTGCTTTATTTAAAGGTCCCGTTCTTCGTGATCCCATTGTTCAAACTTTAGTTAGTGTGTAATGTTGCTGTTAGAGCATAAATAATACCTGTAAAATTATAAAGCTCAAAATTCAATGCCAAGCGAGATATTTTATTTAACAGAAGTTCCCTTTCAAAGCCTACAGCAACGGCCGGCTTGGACTACATCCTGGTACTTCCTTCATTAATGACGTCAGTAGAGCAGTAGAACAGACTAACCTCCGCCCACAAGAATACGCGAAAAAGGGGGCGTGGTCTTGTTGCTGTCCCACGTGGAGAAGAGGACGTGTCGCGTGGAGAAAAGGAAGTGTTGCGTTTGAGTGTGTTTGTCGCCATGTCGTCGAGACGCTGTTATTTTCATCCCGGAGTCAAATCACCTTTGTTTGGCTTTCCCAGGGACGCTGTAGAGATCATTAAGCGCATATATCTCCCGTTAAGAGGCGTGACCTTTCCGTGCAAGTTACGTGCGCTAAGCTGCTGTCAAATCACAACACAGGAACCGCTGGCACAATCAGAACTCGTTACGTATTTCTGAAGGAGGGACTTCATAGAACAAGGAAGTCATCAGCCGTTTTTAGGAGAGTGAAAGCAGCGAACTAATTAATTAGGCATTTACATTTTTGGTATGGTAAAAAAGAAGTTTCGTACTCAAGCTCAGACTAGAAAAGGTGCATTGTATGCTCTCTCTATTTGTCAGGGGCATGTCAAAACATGAATCTGAAAGGACTTCAGTTGATTATCTATGTTACACGATTAGCTTGCCTCGGCTTATGCTAACTATTGTCAGGCCAAAGTTAGCCGTCTGAATGGCTAGCTACAGCTGGAAAATTGGCGGGTGCATGTGGCTTCGACTACTCAAACGTAATCGAGAATGTAAAAAGCTGCATTATCGCACCTAGCCAATCATTTAGTGCACTTTTCTGTAGCTAGAATCTAGCTTAGAAGAAATGTAAGGACGTTTATTTCAATGTACGTACCTTGACATGCTTCCGCAAGTTGGAGGATACATTTTTGTAGGCGGTGATGAAGTTCTGTTTTGGTAAATACAGCAAACACTTGAAGCGAAAACTATCATTAACTTGTTCAGAAAATGTAAATAGTCTGGCGAGGTGGGGCCACGGGTTGGCACATTCCCGGGATGGACCTGCTGCATCTTCATCCATTGTTTCGTCTCTTATCTAAATCTGACCATGGGGATGACTTTGTCGGAAAGCTGAAGGTGATTGCTGATAGGCTGTCCCAATCAGTGGCGCCTGCACAATCCAATCACGTTTGAGAGGGAAACAACAAATTGATGGTTTCCAAGATTTTTCTGTTTTGTTATTTTTTAGAAGAAGTAACGGGTACTTATGGTTATGGATAGAAATGTAGCGGAGTAAAGAGTACAATACTTACCTCTCAAATGTACTTGAGTAAAGTCATGAGTACTCCCCAAAAATGATACTCGAGTAAAGTACAGATCCCTCAAAATTGTACTTAAGTACTGTACTCAAGTAAATTTAGTTTACTTAAAGGCCAAATTTGAGCTATTTTGGTGGGCATGCGCCACAGAGAAAACTGATTTCTCTGATTTACCTGTGCGTTTTAAGGCTAAATGTTTTTTTATAATAAATAGCTTTCAAAAACATGTGGGCAGTAGATTATTTGTCATACCTGCTCTCTCCTCATTTCCATCACTCTTAGTCTCCTTCGTCTCTTCCCCTCCTAAAGCTGAGCTCTGACTGATAGTCTTTCCGTTTTCGTCTGTGTCAGTGAAGAAAGTAAACACAGGGTCATCTAGCCATTTAGCCTGTATTTTATTAAGCATTTTCTTAGACAAGTTAATTCACTGAAGGCTATGAACGCTAAATAAGTTAAATTAATTCACAAGATTTTTCGATGAATCGTTTTTTAAAATGTGGTCGATTCGAAAAAGATTCTCAAAGGCCAAGAATCGATTTTTCCCCAAATTTATTTAGTAAAATTTGAACATAAAATGAACTTCTCCACTAGATGTCACCCTCTTATTGGCCTTGCGCGATGTTACAAAGGAGCGAAGAAAGCACCCATTCCCGGTTACAACCTTGATCCTTGAAAGGCCTCATCAGGCACTACGATCGACCCGAATTACAGACGGTTTCGCCGGCGCGTTTCCGAGATATAGCCGGTCAAAGTTTCAACTGGTCTCGTTCGATCCGCCCCGGTTCTCTGTCCCGGGGGTTTCCAGTCGATCCTGCCCGGTATCGCATATATGCTTGTCGCAAAGATAAAATCGAATGGCAATCGCATCTAAGGAAGGCACGCAAATAATAGAGATAGTGACGAAATATAATGCATCATCCGGGGCACGAATCAAAGCACAGGAGGAAAAAGCCTTCATAAAAACGGACAGAGTCTGAATGACGGTCTGCAAAATCGCAAGAAAAGCTTGTCCTTTACTGAAAATTGCTGAAAATCATCCAATATCCTTTTTATGTTTTAGAATAAACGTATCAAAATATCCATAAAAACACAATTGTATTGTATTTAACATAATTGTATGCATTTGAAATATAGAGATGGGTTCTGTTTTAATGTACACAAGTGTACCTAAAATAAAAAGAGTTTAATATACAGGTTTGTGCCTCTTAATTTCTTTTTAATTAACCACTTGTAAACTTGTTCACTGTTCTTTTTTATAAATATAGTATTTGTATTAAATCTATATTCATTGAGTTGAATCAAGAATCGAAATTGAATCGAGAATCGAATCGGTTTGAGAGTTTGCGAATCGAAACATCTGAATCGATACCCAGCTGTGTCTTTTCGATTCTCGATTGAATCAAGTTGAATCAAGAATCGAAATTGAATCGAGAATCGAAAAGACACAGCTGGGTATCGATTCAGATGTTCCGATTCGCAAACTCTCAAACTGATTCGATTCTCGATTCAATTTCGATTCTTGATTCAACTCAATGAATATAGATTTAATACAAATACTATATTTATAAAAAAGAACAGTGAACAAGTTTACAAGTCTAATTGATACAAGATGGCGCCGCGGATGGCAGCCTCGGTATGGAGCTCTTCAGCTATTGTGTTGTTTTTGTTTGTTTGTTCTGCGTTTAGTCATTCTTTTCCGATCATTTTCACCAAAGACGAACTACTGGACATTAGGAAACACACACCAGACAACATTTCTGCAGTTTTTGATTATTCGGACGTTTTGTTTGATATCCTCGTCGGAGCCGCAGCTGTGTCTTTAAAACGCGTGGCCAGACGCAGACGTGGAAAGCGAGCTGGTGCGCTGGTTAAACTCCACGCGCGCGGCTTTCGCACTGCACTCCCTGGTATTCATCTTGCAAATCTCCGATTTCTTCTAAACTTCTTCTCCTCACCCGCATTAACAAAGATTTTTCAAACTCTGCTGCACTGTGCTTCACTGAAACCTGGCTGAGTGAAGCCATCCCGGACAACGCACTATATCTGCCGGGCTTCCAGCTGTTCTGAGCGGACCGCATCGCGGAACTAACAGGGAAAACGAGAGGTGGTGTATTGTGTTTCTACATTAACGAAAGTTGGTGTTCAGATGTAACAACGCTGAAGAAGATGTGCTCTCCAAATCTAGAGGCGCACTTCATAAACTGTAAACCCTTCTACTCGCCGCGGGAGTTTTCCTCGTTCATTCTCGTGAATGTGTACATCCCTCCAGACGCGTGTGAGAGCGCGGCGCTACAACAGCTGGCTGAACAAATAGCTGAGACTGAACAAAGGTACCCAGACTCTCTTTTAATCATTCTTGGGGATTTTAATCAAGCAAATTTCTCCCGTGAACTGCCAAAATACAGACAGCACATTACATGTCCCACCAGAGACAGTAATATACTGGGACCACTGTTACACCACAATAAGGAATGCATATCACTCCATCCCACAGGCAGCTTTGGGGCTCTCTGATCACTGTGTGGTTCATCTTATACCGACCTACAGGCAGAAACTGAAATCAGCTAAACCTGTAATAAAGACTGTAAAAAGATGAACTAATGAAGCAGAGCTGGACTTACAAGCCTGCTTCGATTGCACTGATTGGACTGTTTTTGAAGCTGCTACCACTGATCTGGACGAGCTCACAGATACTGTAACATCATACATCAGTTTCTGTGAGGACACATGCATTCCTACCAGGACATTCTTATCATTCACTAATGATAAACCATGGTTTACTGGGAAACTCAAACAGCTTCGTCATGCCAAAGAGGATGCTTACAGAAGTGGGGATAAAGTCTTGTATAACCAGGCCAGAAACAGACTGACAAAGGAGATCAGAGTTGCTAAAAGAAGCTACTCTGAAAAGTTGAGAAACCAGTTTTATTCCAACGACCCAGCTTCAGTTTGGACAGGCTTGAAGAATATCACCAATTACAAGTCACCATCCCCCCGATCTGCTGAGAATCAACAACTGGCCGATGAGCTGAATGCTTTTTACTGCAGATTTGAAAAGCCCAGTCTCACACCACACACCCGCTCTGATCTGCAATTCACATGTCCCCCATCACCTCCTGCACCCCCTCTCCTCCCCCCCACTTGCCATCCAACCCGAGCTTAAGGTCTGTGTGGAGGATGTGAGCCGAGTCTTCAAAAGACAGAAGACTAGGAAAGCTTCAGGCCCAGACGGCATCTCATCTGCCTGTTTGAAAGACTGCGCTGACCAACTGGCCCCAGTCTTCACGCAGATCAATGGAGCAGTGTTAAGTTCGCTGCTGCTTCAAACGCTCCACTATCATTCCCGTCCCCAAAAAACCCAAAATCACTGGACTTAATGATATAGACCTGTCGCTGTCACGTCTGTGGTCATGAAGTCGTTTGAAAGACCCCACCTGAAGGACATCACTGGACCCTTGCTGGATCCTCTTCAATTTGCCTACAGAGCAAACAGGTCTGTGGATGATGCAGTCAACATGGGGCTGCATTATATCCTGCAACATCTCGACAGACCTGGGACTTATGCAAGGATCTTATTCGTGGACTTCAGTTCGGCCTTCAATACCATCATGCCTGATCTTCTCTCAGCTAAACTGACCCAGCTCTCCATGCCATCCTCAATCTGTCAGTGGATCACCAGCTTCCTGACAGACCGACAACAGCTCGTGAGACTGGGGAAACTCACATCCAGGACTCTCACTACCAGCACTGCCGCCCCCCAGGGGTGTGTTCTCTCCCCACTGCTCTTCTCCTTGTACACCAATGACTGCACTTCTAAAGACCCCTCTGTGAAGCTCCTGAAATTTGCAGATGACACCACTGTCATCGGCCTCATCCAAAACGGTGATGAGTCTGCCTACAGACTGGAGGTTGAACAGCAGGCTGTCTGGTGCAGTTATAACAACCTTGAGCTCAACACGCTCAAAACGGTGGAGATGATAGTGGACTTCAGGAGGAACAGCCCAGCTCTCCCCCCACTCACCATCATGAACAGCAGCACTGTGGAAGCAGTGGAGTCATTCAGGTTCCTGGGCACTACCATCTCTCAGGACCTGAAGTGGGATAATCATATTGACTCCATTGTGAAAAAAAAAACAGCAGAGACTGTACTTCCTTCGTCCGCTGAGGAAGCTCAACCTCCCACAGGAGCTGCTGATTCAGTTCTCTGCTGTCATTGAGTCTGTCTTATGCACTTCCATCACTGTCTGGTTTGGTTCAGCTACCAAATCTGACATCAAGAGACTACAACGCACAATCCGGACTGCGGAGAGGATTATTGGTGCTCCCCTGCCAACCCTCCAGGACCTGTACTCTTCCAGAGTGAGGAAGAGAGCAGGGAAAATCATCACAGGCTCCACTCACCCTGGACACATCCTGTTTGAACTGTTACCATTAGGACGGCGACTCCGATCACTGGCCACTAGAACATCTAGGCACAGGAACAGTTTCTTCCGCCAAGCCATTTCCCTCTTGAACAGTTAAATATAGGACAGGAAGAGCTAAATAAACTTATCATTGCATCTAAACCAACAACATGTTTATTAGATCCAATACCCACTAAACTACTCAAAGAGTTGTTACCTGTATTGGAAGAGCCTCTTCTCAATATTATTAACTCGTCTTTATCTTTAGGTCATGTTCCAAGAATATTCAAGCTGGCAGTCATAAAACCTCTCATTAAGAAGCCACAATTAGATCATAATAACCTAGCAAATTACAGACCAATTTCAAATCTTCCTTTTATGTCTAAAATACTAGAAAAAGTTGTGTCCGCTCAATTGTGCTCTTTCTTGCAAGAAAATGATATCTATGAAAAATTTCAATCAGGATTCAGGCCGCATCACAGCACAGAAACTGCGCTCCTTAAAATCACAAATGATTTACTTCTAGCTTCTGACCAAGGCTGTATCTCAATACTAGTTCTACTCGATCTTAGTGCTGCATTCGATACTATAGATCATAAAATACTCATAGATCGACTTCAAAATTATACTGGTGTTCAGGGACAGGCATTAAACTGGTTTAGATCGTACTTATCAGACCGCTACCATTTTGTCTGTCTAAATGGGGAAAAATCCAGGATGATGTCAGTAGACTATGGGGTGCCGCAAGGATCCGTATTAGGCCCTCTGCTATTCTCAATATATATGCTACCGCTTGGTAATATTATAAGAAAACATGGAATTAATTTCCACTGTTATGCTGATGACACTCAATTATATATTTCATCACGACCGGACGAAAACGCTAAATTATCTAAACTGACAGCATGTGTTGAAGATATTAAATACTGGATGACGTGTAATTTTCTGCTATTAAATTCAGATAAAACGGAGGTATTACTTATTGGTCCAAAAAACTGCCCACAAAACCTTGCACAATACAACTTTACCTTGGAAGGATGTCCTGTCACTTTATCCACTACAGTAAAAGACCTAGGTGTTATACTAGACCGCAACCTGACATTCGAAAATCATATTTCATATGTTACAAGAACGGCATTTTTCCACCTTAGAAACATTGCTAAGCTACGTAACATGCTATCTATTCCTGATGCAGAAAAGTTAGTTCATGCATTCATGACCTCGAGATTAGATTACTGTAATGCTTTATTAGCTGGTTGTCCTGCATCCTCAATAAACAAACTACAGTTAGTCCAAAACGCAGCTGCTAGAGTTCTTACTAGGTCAAGAAAATATGATCATATAACACCAATTTTATCATCTCTACACTGGTTACCTATTAAGTTCCGTATCAATTACAAATTATTGCTACTGACCTATAAAGCCCTAAATGGTTTAGCTCCAGTGTATCTAACGGATCTTCTATCGCCCTACAACCCATCGCGCTCTTTAAGGTCACTAAACTCTAGGCTTCTGGTCATTCCTAGGATATCCAAGTCCACTAAAGGAGGGAGGGCTTTTTCACATTTGGCTCCTAAACTCTGGAATAGTCTTCCTGATATTGTCCGAGGTTCAGACTCGCTGTCCCAGTTTAAAACTAGATTAAAGACACATCTCTTTAGCCAAGCATTCACATTATAATTACCTTTTATACTACAGTTAAATCGGAACAACAGCATTAATATAATATTCTGAACAGCAGCTACGCTAATTATTTCCCATCTGCTTTTCTGTTGTTATCTCGGGACACTAGTCCCGAGGTAAATAGTTCGTCAGCTCCGGTTGGTATCCAGCCTCTCATGAAGACTTTGGATGCCCCAACACCTGTGATGAGACGACTCCACGCCTGTGAAGAGACGACTCAACGCCAGCGTTGTTATGGCCTAAATTAATACACGACTGATTATCTTTTTCGAACATTGTTCTTTAACATTGTGTTTTTTAACATTTTTTATACTGTTCATCTATGAAATGCACTTTCTGTAAAGCTGCTTTGAAACAATGTGTATTGTGAAAAGCGCTATACAAATAAATTTGAATTGAATTGAATTGAATTGAAATACACCCCCCCCCCCCCAAAAAGTGCAATACTCTGACTGTTATTTATGTTTATATATTCATACTACTCAAATACTGTAAATATGTTCATAATCTGTAAGTGTTTATTCTGACTAAACGTAACTGTGACCTTATATTTTTTATACTATTTTTCATATTTTTCTTCTTAGAATTTGTATTACTATGTTCTTGTTGTGTTTGTATTGTATATGTGCACTGGAAGCTTCAGCACCAAGAAAAATTCCTTGTGTGTGCAAGCACACTTGGCAATAAAGCTCTTTCTGATTCTGATACTTACCCCCAGGGCATCCCAAGGTAGGTGTCTTTGTTTCTTCAGTAGAACACAAATGAAGATGTTTAACTCCAACCGATGCAGTGTGATAGTCGCATAATGCATGTCAATGGGGATATTTTAGAGTATGAGAGTAAAAACACACAAACATACGAATCCTTATTAAACCATGTGGCTCGTGGCGACACATTGATGTCTTAAGACACAAAACGATCGGTTTCTGTGAGAAACCCAACAGTATTTATGCTATTTTTTTACCTCTTATCAGACGAATGTCATCTAGTTTTCCCAGCGCCATCACTTCCGGCGAATAAGGTCAAAATACTGGCGCGATCAAAGATATATATACATAGATGCCTCATTCGACCGCAGGCACTAATGAGGAATCTATGTATATGTCTATGATCGCGCCAGTATTTTGACCTTATTCGCTGGAAGTGATGGCGCGGGGACGGCTGATGCAGAGCCATAACCAAATTTTTAAATATGGATATATTTCTTACACAAACGCGTCAATTTGCTTCAGAAGGCCTTTATTAACACCCCAGAGCCGCGTGGAGCACGTTATATGACGGACAGATGCATTTTTTATGGACTTCAAAAACAGAGCAACTATTACTGCCATTATAAAGCATGGATTAACCAGAACATTTTTAATATAACTCAGATTTTATTCGTCTGAAAGAAGAATGTCATACACACCTCAGATGACTTGAGGTTGAGTAAATCATGGGCTAATTTTCATTTTTGGGTGAACTATCCCTTTAAGATTAGCTACTTACATCTTGCACCGTTTACTGAAGAGCCACGCGACTCGCGCTGCGAAATGTGTGCAGCAGCTTCTGCGAACATAAAGTCCACCTACTTTGATTTGATTGGTCATCTGAAATATTTTGACATTGGCGAGCGGTGACAGACGAGATCTTCAGATGGGAAGATCTTGGTGCTG
The DNA here is from genome assembly GCA_023566225.1 of Romanogobio albipinnatus. Lineage (NCBI taxonomy): Eukaryota > Metazoa > Chordata > Actinopteri > Cypriniformes > Gobionidae > Romanogobio > Romanogobio albipinnatus. Next base: position 48,296,115 of record CM042248.1, read on the forward strand.
TCAATATCCTTGCAGCACTAAAGTAGTGTTAAGACTCCACCTTGGAAAAATGATCCCATGATTTACTCACCCTCAAGTCATCCGAGGTGTATATGATGAAGTTCTTCTTTCAGACAAACACAGTAAAGTTATATAAAAAAAATATCCTGGCTCTTAGCTGTATAATGGAAGTGAATAGTGTTTTTGAAGCTCCAAAAAAGGGCATCCATCCATCATATTCAAGTAATCCCTACAATTCCAGCAGGTTAATAAAGGCTTTCAGAAGCAAAGCGGTGGATTTTTGTAAGAAAAATATCCATATTTATAACTTTATAAACCATAATCATTGGTCTAGTTCCGGCAGAAGAGTTACTTCTGACCCGACGTAGGATGTAGGAGTAGCGCAAGCTCAGGCTCACATCTCTCGGGTCAAACATGGTAAATGGACTGCATTTATATAGCGCTTTCAACAGACCCATGGCCATCCAAAGAGCTTTACACATTGCCTCACATTCACCCATTCATACACAGACGGCGGTGTCAGCCATGCAAGGCGGCATCCAGCTCGTCGGGAGCGGCTGGGGTTAAAGGATTAGTTCACTTTTAAATAAACTTTTGCTGATAATTTACTCACCCCCATGCCAAGATGTCCATGTCTTTCTTTCTACAGTCAAAAAGAAATTAAGGTTTTTGATGAAAAAGATCCAGGATATTTCTCCATATAATGGGCTCCAAACGGTTCAAGGTCCAAACGACAGTTTCAGTGCAGCTTCAAAGGGCTTTAAACGACACCAGACGATGAATAAGGGTCTTATCTAGCGAAACGATCAGTTTCTGTGAGAAACCGAGCAGTATTTATGCTATTATTTTACCTCTTATCAGACGAACGTGATCATCTCTGAGCTCCACCATAACTTCCGCTAAGTGAGGTCAAATACAAGCGTGGTCATAGATGAATACGTAGATGCCTCATTAGCGCCTGCACGGATCAGTAGAATGAGGCATCTACGATCGATATCTCTATGACCACGCTCATATTTGACCTCACTTAGCGGAAGTTATGGCGGAGCTCAGAGATTATCACGTTTGGACATCTTGGATGACATGGGGGTGAGTAAATTATCAGCAAAAGTTTATTTAAAAGTGAACTAATCCTTTAAGTGTCTTGCTCATGGACACCTCGACATTTGGTCAGGTGGAACTAGGGATTGAACCACCAACCTTCCGGTTTGTAGACAACCTACATGAACCACTGAGCCACTGCCACCCCAAACAAACTCAAGCTCCTCCCACATTTCTCTGTAAAAACTCTCTTTTAAGACTTCTAATTTGTGACGGGTAATAGTGTTGTCACGATACCGGAATTTCTAACTTCGATACGATACCTAAAAAAGTATCGATACCATTTTCGATACCACAGGGGAAAAAACAGCTGCTTAAACTGTCAAATGGATATTTTTAATATTATTATTTTTTTTGTCCGTCTATTGAAAGTCTAGGCAATTAAAAATGTCTTCTGAAACGATCACTTTATATGATAAAGCTTTTATGCTTTTTCTCATAAACGTTGATCAATTACCATTACAATTATCTCTCAAATATTTGCTAACTAATTGTGTTGCATTAGCTTACATACAGCACAAGAAAGCTTGATTTCATACTGAATTTAGAAGGACGAGTAAACAGTAATAAAATAAGAACAAATTACAAACAATAGCACAAATAAATACAATAGAATAAAGATACAAATGAAATAGACTGCTTTATTTTTTCAGGTAGGACTAACAGTATTCAGGTAAGAAACTGAATATAAAAAAAATAAAGTAATCAAATTTAAAATAACATTGGATAATCTTTATTGTAAAAAATTAAATACAGATGAATCCATTTAAGTTAATGAGTCAAGAGCAGTAAGTCTTTTTGTAGTTTGAATAATAAATAACTGCTGTCCCTTTAAGACCCGACACACGCATGGATCCCAAACACTGTTCCTGTTACACATTGTTTACGTTAATACTCACCAAGATGGGCATTGAGACATTTTTGAGTGTATTTGACCATTAATAAGCTGGAAAAAGGAGCCAATTTTTACACTAATATGCCAGAGGCAGCTTTATTGTGTGTGTGCGCTTCAGATGCGAGCGCGAAATCTGCGTGAATGAGTAGAATTATGGGCAATCCCGCGCGAAATTCAGACCGGTCACACGAACGCTGTCAAAAGGAAAAATCCAGCAGAACACGCTGACGCGCTCGCCGTGTTCAGTGTTCGGACTGAATGGGAGGAGGCGGTGCGTGTCACTCGCTGTCGGTCAAAGAGGAGAGCGCGGCTGGTATCGATACTGTAGAAAAGGAGTATTGTATCGTTTCAGATATTTCAGTATCGATACATATCGAAATATCGATATTTTTGACAACACTAACGGGTAATTTGTTTTGCTCTATCCTCTGCGCTTCCGCGTTCATCAATACGTCATGCGTCAGGTCAGAGGTCACTCTATAGAGACTCGCGTACGGCCGGGATTTTCTAGATTATTTAAAGTTGTAAAGTGTGCAGGTTATATTAAAATGCAGTGTTAAGGCTAACGATTAATCGATTAATTGATCGTTAATTTAAACGACGATCAGTCATGGAAATTTGTATATATTGACATCCCTAATATATATATATATATATATTTTCCACCAAATGTATCAATATCTTTGTAAAATGGCACAGCTTTTTAAATATCTGAACGTACAAGCTTAACATCAGTCAATCAAGCATTATATTATGATATTATAATAATCAAGCACTATTTAATGATAGAACTTTAGTAATTAGAACTTAAACTGCTGGTAACCATGTATGAATGCATATTTGTCATTTAACTGAACTGTGGACTGGTGGTGGTGCTTAAAAAATAGATAATAGTATTTATATTCAGGGCTCGACATTAAGCCGGTTCACGTGTCAATCTTCAATCTGTCATTCACTTGTCCGAGTAAAATATTTGCTTGTCCGGATATTTTTTTTTGTGTGTGTGTGTGTGTGTGTTGTAAATATAATTTATTCTGAAGCAATATTCTCACCAGTGTTCAATCAGCTTTGACACATATAAATCTGCATGTGTGATATTTTTACCTTTTATAAAGGGCATTTTTTTCATAATCTTATTAAATATAGGCTATGCTTCAGCTTATAATTTGTTTTTAATTTGATCTAGAAATTAAATTAAAATAAGACACTATAGGCTGTTACCAATCAAATTAAATAATTTACACACAAAAAAAATTACAACTACATTAAATAATGTAATGAGTTCTAAATATGTTTGAATATACAAATAAGAAATAAACTAAACCACCAGTAGGTGGCAGCAGGTGACCGTCTTAATGAGTGAGTCATTGAGTCATTCATTCAAACGATTCATTCAAGAATGAGGCAGTCGTTTATGAATAGGTCATTGAATCTTTGATTCAACCGCTGAATCATTAAAAAAAAAAAAATCGTTCAAAACGCTGAATCATTCATTAACACACTATTGCTGTGAGATGTGTTATGGTTCTGCGGTGATCTTTGTTTGGAAATATTTTCGCTGCTGAAATCGAACAAAAACAGTAAATATTGCATCTAAAATGTAAGTGACTTAATGTTAATTAATTGTTTATTGAACTGGCGTATGAAATCAGTGTAACATTTTAAGTCGTGATGGTATTGAGGAAAACATCACTCTTGGTTCTGTGATGTTGCTTAACTGTATCATATGTTACAAATATGAAAACTACACAATTTGTAATGTTAACCGTGTATGTTAACAGAGTTTCTTTGTATATGAGCGGTGCTCATTTGTTGTGATTTCTCCTTGAGAGGCTGTGCGAGCCTCAACAGCACAACCTTGTTACCGTCAGTTCATTATACAATATATTATTATCCACCATCGATCGCCAATTACACTAAATAAATGCAGAATTATTGTTGCATTTTGGTGATTCCCTAGTTATTTTTTGACGTTTTAATCAGCTTGTTCTCTTTCACTTGCCCCTTCAAATAATCCACTTGTCCCGGACAAGCGTTAATGTCGAGCCCTGAGTAATTATACTATATTATTAAAAGATAATAATACTAATTCTACTACTAATGCTGGGTTCATGAATATTAATCACGTTGACGTTGAAATCATATAGATCGCTTGACGTGAGCGAAACTCTCAAGCGGAGAGTGTTCAGCGAGTAAAAATATATTTATGCTAACTTATTCTTAGCATCTAACACACACTGGCGAGTAAAATCTGAGAATTTATTAGCCAATAGCTAATGATAGATATTATTTAATCGCTCAGAGTGAAGATTTACTTGCATATGCGAGTGTTTTACTCGCATTGTAGAGGGTTGCCTAATTTGTGAGAAAACGCTTCCCTGCCAAACACAGAATTTTACGTGTTTTCACTGTTGCGCGCTAGGGGCACATCTTCTGAAATCTCCTGATCAAAGCACATGCAAAGAAGATGCAGAAACAAGCCATATCATTAACACAATCATCAACATTAAACAGCATATGAATCAAAACATATGAATCAAAATGTCGACCCAGGACGAGCTACAGGACTGTGAAGCTTTGGGGTGTTGATGGACTCGATCTACTCCATCTGTGATTGATCCTCGCTCTGAATCTGATCTGGATGTAGTCTTTGACAAAAAAACTTGAATTGACAAAAACGCTTTTTGTTCAAAATGTTGCTTTTTTTTTAATGAAACTTAACCATATTCAAGTGTTGATAAAAAAAAAGAAGGCATGAAGCTAGAATACAAGAATACAACTTTTTTTGTTCAGATATTCATACAACAAAATATTGAACTCATTGAATATTTAACTCATTTTTGGGTGAACTATCCCTTTAAAGCCTGTGGCCAAACTCATGACTGAATAGCAACCTGTGCCAAAAGTTTGTGTGTTGTTAAGCGATTACAATATAAAGCTTAGGCCTATAAATGTTTATCATAACTAGCACTAAGGCCCAGAATCTGCCCAACCTAAATGTATGCTCAGGAGCCAAATAGCGTGGCTACTTGGAAAGTACTTTTAATGCGTTTGTTGTTGTTGTGTGAATTAAACCACAACATGATAAAAGACACTATTAAACTTCTATATCTTAATGGGGAGTGCCCTACATCTATCTGTAGCAAATACAAGATATCCTTCAGATGAATTGCCTTTATGCCACGTGCGCGCGCACACAGAATAAGCGACCATGTACATCGCGAAACTACATACAACTGTAAACAATCGGCTTACCTTTGGAAGATATGCTTCAAAACTCCTGTGAAACAACTCTTTCACTCTCCTTCCTTCTGGAACTTGTAATTTACGAATATCTACAGAAAAATACACCTTTTGTTTTGCAGGTTTATCCATCACTAGTCAGATTGTGCGTCAAATACGCCCTTTGACCGTTAAAGGGGCGGTCACAAAACGTCAAGCAACGGACGAATGATGTCACGTCTGTGGCGCCTTTTTTAAAAGATATCAAACTGTGGCTTTACACAGTAGGCTACTTAACACTATTTTAATAAAAAAGCAAGAAAAATCATGTATTAATAGCACACAAAGATATATGATCAATGTACAATGTTTTTATTTATTTGATAAAGGCATACATTGAAGGTGAAACCAGTCTTGATTATTGTAATATACACAATCTGTACATATTATAAGTATTACTTCCAGAAACAAAAACAAAAAACAATTGAATCAAACCATAAAAGAAACCAGAAACGAAGCTGTCATAAATACCATTGAACATACTGTGAGTGTTTTCAAGATCTTTTAAAGCTGCGTAAAAACCACAAAACATCGTAATATTGTGTGCGCACCATCCTTCCATTGACACAAAAGCTTCATGAAACATATTTGCAAAAGCTGGCACTTGTGCCAACGGTGATGCCAGTCCCAGAAAACCCCTCAGACTGGTGCCCGTAACATTATACATGTAAACAATGATAGTAATATTACAGCGTGTAAATGTCTTCGTTTAGACCCGATGAAGAATATTTCAAACATTCATGTTTGTTCTGCCGCTTCTAGTCGTCTACATTGTATCAAAACCATGAATCTGATCAAACTAAGAATGACCAAAGAGTTTAAATCAACTGTCCAATTTGGTTTCTTGCTCATTGGCAAATATTATTAGAAACGTTTGTCACATGCACTCGCTGTTCTGAACAGACACCTACCTTCGGTTTTATACAGAAATATACATCAGTTTTTAAAGGGATAGTTCACTCGAAAAGGAAAATTATGTTTTTATTTATTCCCTCAACCCTCGCGTTAAAACCAGTTTGACTCACTTTCTTCAATAAAACACAAAACGATTTATTTAGCAGAATGTCTAAAGTAGACACTGACCAGGGGCTGATAAAATAAAATAAAAGACAAATACTAGACTAAACTAAAAGCTTAAGGGCCAGATTTACTAAAAGCTTTACTCTTTTGGCGTTAAAAACTACTGTCAGGGTTTACTAAAGACGCGCAGTGATAAATTAGCGCTGGAAAGGGTTATTTTTGCGTCTGACTTTATTGCGTAAGCATTTGTAGGAGTTTCCCTTTCAGATGCAAAATTTATGGGAGGAGAGTATTTGGTGATTTACTAAAATTTGTATTCGTCAATCTACTGGTGTTTCCGCCATTATTTATTATTTCGCATTAAAGGTGCACTATGTAACTTTTCCGTCAACTAGAGGTCGCCTATTCAAAACAAAGGCATAGTTTTATTACGCCACGTTTGAGCGCAGAATCTTGGGACATGTGGTCTTCACTTCTCAGCCGGTGGGAAAGAATCGGGATAGGACTCGGGCAGAAATCATGTTCATGGATGTGATTATTAACATTACTGTAGTATGAAGCAGAAGCAGGAGTGATTGTTAATAAGATGAGCGCAACACACGCCTCGCGAGCAGCGGGACCTTTAATATGCCACAGTCGCCGGCGCCATTACCGCTTTTCCGGTCATAAGTATGAGGTAACACAGCTCTTTTTGTCATATTAGACACATCTGAGTGTGTTAAATTATGTTATGGCGTTACTCTGTGCGTTCTCTCTGCGGCTGCTATGACACTTGTTCACACTGCAGTGAGAGTAAAGCGTTTCTGCAAAATAAAACCAGAAACCGAGGGGAACGCAGATATGATGTCATCGACAGGCCACACCCTCACACATTCCGGTTCCTTGGTTAAAAGAGCAATTACTCACGATTTACAAATAGTTGGAAACATTTGGGATATTGTAAGTACTCAACTGAACAGAATATATGACACTGGCCTAGTGGTTTTTGGATATTTTACTGAACATTTTTTTACATAGTGCACCTTTAATAAGTGCATTAACTACTAATATTACATGTTTGTTTATTGGAAATTTAACACTGAAGCACTGAGCTTGAATTGACATGCAGATGCGCTCTTTATTTGTTTTCTGTGTAAGTCGGTCACAATTTGAAGAAAAGATTTTGGGTGCGTCTCAATCAGCTCCCTAGCTCAGTAGTCAGGGCACTGATCAGGACATAAGTCAATTGGCTGACTCCCTGATCAGTGCCCTGAGTACTGAGCTAGGTAGCTGATTGAGATGCACCCTTTGAGTCTTTGTGACTTCCTACTTTACATGTACATGGGAGAGGAAATGGCTGATAAGTCAGTAAGTGCTCCTCTGTCGCCATCTACTGGTTATAGTGGTAATTTCATGCCTTTTTGCTTGTTTGCCAGTTAAATGGGAAGCATTCTGGAACCATTGTTACCCCTTTTCCACCAGCATAAACCGGGTGCTAGTTCTGAGCCAGTGCTAGTGCCGGTTCGGAGTTGGTCCGCCTGACGAGCCTTCTAAGAACCGGTTTGCCTTTCCCCACTAGAGAGCCGCCACAGAGCCAGGTCTTACATCACTGTATACGTCTCATCTTTCTCAGCAATGCTAGAGAGGCAGCGGGAAACACACACACCAGGCTTGTTGGAGATGCATCGGCGCTGCACAGACGATCAGCGTATGATAACAAAACACTGCATGAGCGATTCAAAAGCATAAGGAGTCGTCTGCTCTCGCTATGCTCTGATGTCATACGGCGATCGGTCTGCACAGCACTGATGCATCTCGAACAAGCCTTCCATCAACAATGGTGAACGTTGCATTACTATTAATGCACATGGCTTTACGATCCTACATCGGCATCAAAACACAGCGAATCAAATGCATTCGTGCAGCTCGACGTAATTTTGTATAGACGGAGATTACAATCGAGCAGCTGTTAGCTCCATTAGCTGCTTTTTCAAAAATGGCGGTCACAAGTTTGTGTTCGTCATGTTTAACCCCAGCCCCTGACACAAGCGGTTCTTACTTCCAGACCAGCAATGTTTTGGTGCTACTTAAGAACCACTTTTCCTGGTTCAGAGCTGGTGCTTTGGGTGTGGAAAACCACAGAACCGGTTTGAAACTGGCTCCGAAACACTATCACTATCATTGTCAACATAAACCAAAACTCTAGCTACAACCTGTCCACATACAAAACACGAGCAGCGGTTACAACAAACGTTAGACACTTTATTTCCACTTTTCAAATATTCTCTTAATTTTTAAATGAAAATAAACGCCTTTCCGATCTGATATGTGATGGGAAAAGGAAGTACAGATAGTTCGGCAAAAGGCGGATTCGAACCTCAGGTCAAATTGCGTCAAAACTTAGTGTCAGGCACCTTACCCCTACACTATCACTACCGACTAATACTGATGGCGTGTTCCCGGCTTTACAGAATGAACGCGCGCTTGGAATTGAAAAGTCTTAACGTTACTTGTGGCCTGATGGATGGGTTCTCTCCCGCGCGCGTTAATCATTTTTATAGAATTATGCATCGCTGCTGTTTATCTATCACATAACTGCAATTTATAGAGTAAGTGAATAGGTAAACACACTTCATGAACTCACAGGTGCGAGCCTCAGCCGTGTGACATGCATGAGACAGCCTGACACCTAATTGCCTAACACAGCTGTCAATCAAACTCATCAAGCATTATGCAAAAACCATAGACTGTAAAAAAAAGTAAATTTTATTTATTTTAGTATTTGAGATGCTATACACATTTTGTAATTGCGTTAAAATAATTTAAACAACTGTTATTTAACAAATATTATTATATTTGTATAATAAACTGGAGGGCCCTAGTCATCATAGTGGGCAGGCCTGTGCCCGTCAGGCTCACCCGCTGGCTACGCCCCTGGTTACTAGCATCTCACAGATAGTTTGTTTCTATATTGGTTCAATATAAAATGCTGATACAATGTATTTATTTGCTCTGGCTCTTGTTTTAAATGATTTTGTTCCGTTATTATGCTTATTATTGCCATCGGTTGACGTTCTACAAGCAGAAGTTGCGGTTGGTCGGTGTTGTATTTGTCCCACCCCTCCTCCACTGTGATTGAACGGCTGGGTAAAAAGTGACACTGATGAGCACTGAAATAAACGTTCAGCGCCTCGTTACGCTCATGCCGTTTTTTACACAGCCTTCAAGTCATCGCATCACTGCAGCTGCCGTTAGAAGCTCCGGTTTATGAGACAGTTGTCAGATTTCCTTGGTGATTTCAAATATGAAATTTAATCGTAAGCTTGGCGAACAGTTTTGGAGAATTTGATGTTTCCTCATTCAAAGAGATAGGAGCTGCATGCCCGAGAGGCATTTCAAAGATGGCCGCCGGGTGAAATGACTTGTCTTAAAGGGACTTTGGCGTTACTACATTAAATCCATGGTGAATGTAGGCGATTTGTGGATTGAAACACCTATCTATAACTTCATTCATGGCACATTGTTTCTCCTGGTTTCCACATCAGCGCTGTTGGTTTATAACAGAATTCTGCGCCTAATTTGAACGCATCCCATTAGATCTCGTAGTGATGTTATTCATTTTGCGGCGAATTCAAGGAACTAGTAACAGTGTCACATGATCAGGACTGGCCCGCGAGTGTTCTTATAAAGCTTGTGTTGGTCATTATGGAAATTATCCGGCTGTGTTCTTTAATTGGCGCGTCACCATTGGCATTTTTTTGCGCTCTCACAGTAATTTGCCCTGTTTAGTAAATCTGGCCCCAAGTGTTTTTACATAAGAAAGTCGGTCAAATGGGTTTGGAATGACACAAGGGTGAGAAAATTCATTTTTGGATGAACTATCCCAATTTTAGGGGTAAGGAATGATGTTGGTTTGGGGTGGTGTGGGTGTACGGGTGCTTGGGTGGGGTAGTAGTTAAGATGAGAGGAACCTAAAGTGCACAGCTCTCCGTGCAGTCATTGGTACTATCATCAGCAGACCTCTTCCTGAGCTCGCGGCCGGGTTTGTGGTGAGCGTGGTGGGCCGGCTGGTGCTTGTGGTGGTCAGACTGCAGAGCGTCCTCTTGCGACGTCGCCCCCTGGTGGGACGGAGGAGCCCCGTTCCCCTCCGCGCGCTCCACCTGCAGGTACGCCCGCACACGATGGTGACGCAGCTTGCTGTCGCTGAAGTCGATGACGCGGCATTCGTACGTGCCCTCGTCCGACGGCTTCACGTTGGACAGACGCAGCTTGTGGGAGATGTTGCTTCCGGCAACCTTTACCACCTGCGGAGAAGCGGACAGGAGAACCGGTCAGATGTTTGAAAATGAACAGTCAGGGTGTTAAATCATGAATCAGCCTTTAAAATGCTGATTTAAAACAGACTCCGACTGATTTGGGCCGAAGCAGAGATGACTAGTAGGCCAAAACATGCACTGTTTTTTAGAAAAGAGCAGCATTTTGAGAACATTTAAGGAAAGACACTACAGGCAAACTGTTGTTTTTGAGATTTTGGGCCATTTTGCTTCCATAACAAGTGGAAAGAAAGTATCTAAAATACACATTTAAAGGGATAGTTCACCCAAAAATCAATTTCTCCAAACCTGTGTGAGTTTCTTTGTTCTGCTGAACACGAAAGAAGATATTTTGAAGAAAGTCAGTAACCAAACAGTCTTAATAGTGTTTTGTTTGTCATATTATGGAAGTAAATGGGGCCCATCAACTGTTTTATTACCCATATTCTCCAAAATATTATCTTTTGTGTTCAGCAAATGACTCAGCAAGTGAGTAAATGATTAATTTTTTGGGTGAACTATCCCTTTAAGTGTTTATTTTATTGCACTTTATCTACTAGAGTCTTTTTTAGAGAAATAAAAATCACTGCTTCATCGGAATGAAATGAAACTTGGTGACTTTTCTAGCATTAGGTATGTAAACACACACAAAAAATTGGGGTCATGATTCGCGCATGCTAATTGGTCGTAAAAAAAAAAAAAAGTAGCGTTCATTGTCTTCAGTCATAAATGACCGACCATAGGAAATTAATGGGAAATCGTCAAAAACACAAAAATTCTCTGAATATTTGTGTGTACAATCTACAAATCGGCCACGATGCTGAAAAAAAGTACACAGCAGTAAAGGGGTGACACTCTAAAACATCAAGAGTGTGATATTGACACATCCACTCACACACACACATACACACACACACACACACACACACACACACACACACACACACACACACACACACACACACACACACACACACACACACACACACACACACACACACACACACACACACACCTATAAAAAAACTGAACCTTAAATTAGGTATGTAAACACACAAAAAAATTGAGGGCATAATTCAAGCATGCTAATTGGTCGTAAAAAAAAATACTCCCACTTGTGCTTAGGAAATGAATGGGAAATCTGCAAAAACACAAATTCACAGAAAAAAAAATCTATATTTCTAACAAAACAAACAAAAAAAAATCTAAAACTGTATAATAAATAGTCTTTGAGATTTTTTTATTATATATTCAAATCCATAATTTTTTTTAAATTAAATGTGTTCAAAAGAGAACTTGGGAATTCTCAAGCCTCTCCATAGAGACCTCTAGTGATTACACCCATGGTTGCATGATTTCTTAAATTCCAAAAGAGGGCGCTAATCTGCCTTTAGAAAAAAAAATATTTTGAAGGCCTAGTCTCTATTTTAACCTGAAATACTGCAATAATTAAAAAAAAAAATACAAACATTTTTTTTTTGTATAATTTTCAATGGCAAAAATAGACCATAATTATTGCCTTAATATAAAAAAAAACCATCAAATCATCTCAAAATACAAAATTAAAAATATTATTGAAGAAAAATAAATTGCATTGGTTTTACTGGGGTGGAGGAAGTTTAATTTTTAGGTGTCCGGTCACTTATGACCCTCTGGTGCTCTTCGTTTAGGGGTTGCATTGATTGTCTTCCCTTTAAAAGTTTTAACTTCAGTAGCGCTTACATCAAACTTTACAGATTTGTTCCGATCTATGTTCTGAAGGTTTTTACTGAAGGGTTTGTTGTTCACTCATCCAATGTTCAGATTTCTGTTCTGCAAATGTATGCATATACTGCCTCATTTGCATATTTGAACATTGCAATACAATACAACTGTCTTAATGTACTGTGATTAATCAATTGGTAAGTATGTTGATGCTAAATGATCAAATATAGTGCTTTGCCGTAAATGCAATAAAGCATATGGAACTCACAAATCACTAATACACCTCTGGATTTGTTAACAAAAGGTTTTTATTGTCATGTCTGGCAGGCTGAAATGTGTTCCTGAGCATCCAAGCTCGTGTGTGGATCATCATGAGCCTCTGCAGTGAAACGTTACAGTAGATGTAATGTGAGGTGGCGGTAATGCAGCGAGACAGTGGCTCTGTCCCAAATCCACACTCCATAGTGGACTACTATGCGGCATTATGTCACTGAAGTGTGGACGCGCAAGGATTTAGGACAGCGGTTGGGACTGGGCCAGTGAAATGCAACAGTGTTTGGCAGTGAGTGAGAGACCAAGGTCTACATCCATGCATTTTTTATTATAATTATTACTTTTTAACAACAGCTGAGGGTAGTGCAAGGAGGCAGTGGATGCACTGGGCTTTCATCCACATATTTCTATGCATATTTTAGGATATTTCATAAAAAATGCTGCATGGGAAGTTGTAACTCTTTCCCCGTCATTGACGGAAATGTCAGGCTTTCTGTATTTTCACTGTTATATGGTAAGGGGGCGCTATAACACATCTTCTGAAAGATTACTGAATCTCCTGATTAAAACACAGGTGAAGAAGAAGCAGAAATAAGTAATATAATATGTAAGCAGATGCATATGTAAAATAACGCGATCATAAGCAGCATATAAATCAAAACTGCCTAATGTTACTGAATGAAATGTCGACCCAGGGCGAGCTCTAGGACTGTGATGCAACTTGATCTACTCCATCTGTGTTTTGATCATCGTTCTGAATCTCATTAGATTAGATTAGATTCAACTTTATTGTCATTACACAAGTACAGGTACAAGGTACATTACATCTGTGCAGTCTTTGACAAAAACACGTGGCTTTTAGCTCAAAATGTTTTTTTTTTAATGGAACTTACCCACATTCAAGTGTCGATAAAATAAAAGCAGAGGCTTTGTTCTTTCTTTTGATATATTGCATGAGCAGATATTATTACTTGTTTCTGCTTGTTTTATAATTACTTCTGCAAGTAATTGTATTACTTGTTTCTGCTTCTTCTTCGCCTGTGTTTTAATCAGGAGATTCAGTAACCTTTCAGAAGATGTGTTATTGCTTTTTTTATGGAACTTACCCACAATCAAGTGTCAATAAAATAAAAGCAGAGGCTTTGTTCTTTCTTTTGATATATTGCATGAGCAGATATTCATACAACAAGATATTCTGTGGGCCATGAAACAAAAAAATGTCATGTTTACGTTCCCTTAAGACAAAGCCGAAACAAAGACAAAAACTATTGTGAAATGACGATGTGTGGCGAGGTGGATGAGCGAGAGACATGGGAGGAGCGAGCGAGATCGGTGTGCGTGATTGAGGATGAACGTCACCTGCGAGGCACACCGGTCTCGAGTCCTCTCATGAGGGAGCACGGAGGCATATAAGGACGAGAGAGGACCAGGCCTGGGATTTTGCGTTGTTTTATTTTCGTTTTGTTATGTGTGCGCGCGGCAGTCGTCCGCGAGGGGCTGCCGCTTTTACTTTCATTTTGTGTTCATTTGTTTTATTAAACTTGTTGAATGTTCACCGGATCCTGCCTCCTTCTTCCCATACGAACAAACTCTGTTACACTGTGTTTCCATTAACCGATGTTATGTGACTAAAAAAAAATTTCCCTCTCGCGATAAGTCATTCAAAAAATTATGCAACATATGTTGGTAGGTTTATCAATGTCCCATTTACTGCACTAGCCATTATTTTTAATGGAAGGAGATGTGCGTGTTATCCAAGCATTAATGGCAAGGAAAGCCCCTTACACTTGAGCGTAGAGGTGTGTGTGTTTCTCCTTCATATCTGCTTCAAGGTCTTCATGATAATGTGGCATTTCTGTGTTTAGAATCCAGTATTCCTCTACTTCTATTGTCTATTATTAATTTAATAAAGAATTCTGTCTCGTCTTCTTCTTGAAAAGACGGAGCTTCTCGTCTTCCCTGCCACTTCACCAATTTCACCATCGAGCTAGGTTCATCAACAACAATCCCGTCAAGTTCAGATTATCTTGGGGTAATCCTTGAGGACCATCTGACCTTCAAAAACCACACTGCAAGGATAGCGCCATCATGCAGGTTTGCACTGCACAACATCAGGAAGCGACTTCTTCCTTCGTTACTAGTTCTCAAGTGACATTTTAGAATTAGTAATGGGGACTTGGTCACAACTGTTAAACGGTCACTTTGAGAATTGAATCCGGGGAGGAAGGAAGTAGTTTGGCATGATAAAATGACTTCCCATCGCATGTTCCCTTCACCAATGGCCTTGTGTAAGGGATTCAGTTGTTCACTTTCATTTGGGACACCCCTACAAATGGTGCCCCCTTCCTGAAGTGCCCTTCAAGGGCGCCAAGACGTAGTTTTGGAATTGGCCAAATTGAAATGTAGAGTGTAATGCATCAGTGAGACACATGAGAGACACCATCACTCAACAGCTCTTTCTCTCTCTACCTCTGAAACACAAACACAATAGGACAATCTCTCTGTAAAACGGTCAGCGTTCCCAGAGGACTTCGAGCGCGGGCCCAGACGCTCAATAAAGCCGTCTGCCGGGGAAGCAGATTGAGTGTGGATCAGGTGGATAAATAAACATACATTCACAAACCCACAGGCACACACACACAAACACACTTACATTAACTCCACTCGCTGCGTCGTTTCCACAGCGTTACATATGCCGAGTATGGTAACAAACCAACACCCTCTAGCTTCTCTAGACTCAGAAATAACACCACAGCTAAATGTGCAAGAGTTCAAAACAACGGTATCGTGAAAGGTCATGCCGGATGAACGTCAGCGGCTGGACTCTCCAGTCTCAGAGCGAGGGCTCTGCATTCACAGTGGAAGCAAATGTCCTTGTGAATATTTTATGGAGTAGCAGAGAGAGAAGCTTTGATTTATCCACCCACACAAACACACACAGGTATAACTTACCCTTCACATACTAAAGATCCTACTCAACCTGCAAAGCTACACATTCTCAAATTTGACCAGTCGACACATTTCAATCAGTAGTTGCCGTTAAGAAAGCCGATCAGAGGACTATTTGTGCAGTCATGTGGTTCGGATTAGCGTCATTATAGTATATAGGGTCCTGATAATGCCAAATGTCTTGCGTTACACCAGTAAAAGGTTAAATAATTCTGTATTTTCAGATTCAGAATCATGATTATTTTTATTCTGGTGTCTGGTCACCAGCACCAAGTCCAAGCCTATTCTTTCCAACCCAATGAAATACCAAAATTAGCATTTTAATCAACAGTACCTCCTTTTCCATATGTCTTGGTGTACTGTAACACAATAATATCTTATCGTGACTTCAGTATCGGTATATCAAGTCTCAAGCCCTTTTCACTACAAAGTAGCCCAATACATAGGCTACGATACATAGGGTTATATGTATCGAACCGTGACATGAGGGTATCGTTAAAACCCCTAGTAAAAAGGCATTATGATTTATTTAGCAATCCTGTAACCACCTGGATTATAGATGGAAATGACCATTTACAGCCAAAACAGGACAATGCACTAAGGAAATATATTTATCAGTTATCGAGGCTGAGACAAAAACTTAGGACTAGTTTGCGAAAGTAGGTTTTTGAAATAATCTCCAATATTTAACGAACGGTTTCGATTGAAAGCGAAGGTCCAAGAGGCAAAGTTGCTCAGAATGAGGAGTTCTACCATATGGCATGAATGTCATGGACATGTGCGAAAAATCGTGTGATATACACTCCTTTACGCACGAGAAAAAAGCAAAGACGCCTTCTCACTTTTTTCATACAATATGGTAGAACTTTGCCTCTTGGACCTTTGCTGTAAATCGAACCGTTCGTTAAATATTGGAGATTATTTCAAAAACCTACTTTCGCAAAAGTTTTTGTCTCAGCCTCGATAACTGATAAAAAGCTGTCAGACAAGGTTAATGGAGGCAGATTGGAACAAAACTCATTGAGCCCGTCTCATTCAGGACCCAATGAGTTTCGTTCCAATCGGCCTCTGTTAACCTTGTCTGACAGCCGCTTGAACTTCATTGGCCGACACCCGCTCTATTTTGCAAGATATGTGAATGTCCTCATAGGCAATCGTGGCACCTTGGACAAAGACGCCGCATGGCAGTTTTCAAGTCAATCGGACTGGCTCTTGCGTAGCTATAGACGTTTTTCTTTTTTTTTCTTTTTTATAGCGCCACCAAGTGGCCAGTCGCCACATCCTTTTTCACACGACCACAGACCGAACCCATACATAGGTGTACGAAGTTTGGTGAAATTATCTCCTTCCGTTCAAGAGGGATAGCCGTTTTAGTAAAAGTGGCCAGTGTTGGGGAAAGTTACTTTGAAAAGTAATGCATTACAATATTGCGTTACTCCCTTAAAAAGTAACTAATTGAGTTACTTAGTTACTTTTTAAGAAAAGTAATGTGTTACGTAAATTTTGCGTTACTTTTTCTCCCCTGGGCTGGGCTTGATTTTGTTTTTGTTTATAACAAAAAAAGTTATATTTTTGTGCAACGGTAAAGACCTCTTCATACCAAAATTTAAATAATAAGCCCCAGGCTGAGGTAAAAATGCAAATTGACGCATGAACAGTAGAGGGCGCAGCTCTGCTGTCATACTGGATAATGGAAGAATAGGATGCAGGAGAAGAAAGTTTTACCAATAAAAACAAAAAATCTAGTTATTTTCATCATCAAAGGTCTGCAACAAGACAATGGTAAATTAAATATAAAGGTAGATTATGCATAAAAATAGTTGTTTTATGTAACATTTAATTATTGGAGGTTTACATAGTACTCTGATTTTGCATTTGACTGATTTTATTCATTTTGAGGAGTACTGAATCTTTATTGTGCAAGTGAGATAAATAAATGCTCACATTTAGTCTAGAACTATATAACCATCATGTTTACACACAACGCCTCTGCACTTATTTTTCTCAACATGGGGACAGGAGAGCTGTCAGTCAAATCAATGTGAAAAAGTAACTTGTGTTACTTTAAAAAAAAAAGTAACTCAGATATTTTGTTGTAAATTTGAAAAGTAATGCATTACTTTACTAGTTACTTGGAAAAAGTAATCTGATTACGTAACTCAAGTTACTTGTAATGCGTTACCTCCAACACTGAAAGTGGCCACGCCCACTTTGAAGTTTTGGCGTCCTGTTGCGGACGTGAACGATCAGACTCCAGGGAATCTTTCTGTACTGGTTTGGTTCCGATCAGAAAGTGCAAAATATCTGAAAATTATGCCTGGGTGACGATCGAATCCGAGACTCTGTGTGCTTTGTTCGTCTTGAGCCAAGGATTTCACTGATATAAAACACTTGAGTCTTGACAGACCGTTTACTTTTGATCACTGTAGCGCCACCATCAGGCCAATTGGGGGCGAGCCTTGGTGACGTTGTAGACGGGATGGATACTACCATCCCTTAAAGTTTCAAGTCTGTACGACTTACGGTTTGGTCTTCCCGAACACTTTTAGGGAAGAATGCATGGAAATGTATATTTTGACCTTTGATGCATGTAAGCCTGTTGTAGGAGACGAAATTACGACACTTTAAAACAGCATAATAGGGGCGCTTTAAAGAGTTGAATTGAAATCGTGCAACCCTTCAAGTTGTTTCCACTAATTTGACAAGCGGCATTACAAGTCATAGCCTCCAGCTTGACCTCACTTGTGTAAATTGCAGCGCCAGAATGCAAACACAATGGCATTATTTTCATCTAGTGGAGCACAGTTTGAACACACATTACTGACTATTTCGGCTACTCAATATGAACTGCTTATTTATCCAACACCACCCTGCCAGTCATGCTGTGAGTCTGAATGACAACAGCTCAGTCGAGATCACCTGCGGGCTCCATCCCAGCTGAGAGTGATACAGCGGAGCGATTGTGTACCTGCCACTCCACCTCTGAAACACACACCCCAGCCGCTTCATCTCAGTCTGTGTTTGTGAGCGTCTCTCTAAGGCTGCACTGCTTTAACGTGAGGAGGCTCCTGCGTCACAGCTGCTGTGGGGAGATGTGCTTCATACACACACACACACACACACACACACACACACACATACCCTGCAGCGGCTCAACCAGCAAGAGACGAGCAAGTTGCTAACAAATCACCTTTAGCCCAAGCGAGTGTGATGTTGTGTTTCCATGCTCCAGTTATTTGCCCTGACACACACACACACACACACACACACAAACCATGTAGTTTTACTATCTCTGGCTGAGCAGCAGACGACAGCAGCCGTGAACGAACACGGACGAGACGTTCGGAGAGGAAATGAGGAGGAAGTCTTCTTACACACTTACACTGATTTTGGTGGCATCCTTTGACATCTCATTCTGTGGCACCACCTGCAACAATAAACATCATAAACACACATTATTAACATATTCAGATTGACATATATATATATATATTTCAACATTTTAAAATGGTTTATTTTAATATAAAAATTGTATTATTTATGTATTCCTCAAGAACACCTTTTGAGAAACTCCAATCAATAATAATAATACTGGATTTTATTTGTAATATTTATTTTATTTTCTCACCACTAAGTGTTAGAAGGATAAAAAATAAATATAGAATACACAAACACAATAATAAAGCATACAAAAATATTAAACTAAATATAAATATCAGGTTAAATCAGCAATCCATGAAACTGTAACCAAAAAATAATCTAATAATAACTAAAATATTGTTTTATTTAAGCTGTTGTGTTTGCCATTGCAACATTTTTTTAGTTTAACTTGATGTAAACCGTCATAAAAAATAATAGATTTTATTTGTAATAATTTGCTCAGCCCAAAGTGCTACAAGCATAATATATATATAGAATATACAAATACAATAATACAACAAACTAAAATATTAAACTAAATATATAATAGGTTAAATCAGCAATCAAATAATAACTAAAATATAATTTTATTTAAGCTGTTTGCCATTACAATATTTTTTATTTAGTTTAACTTGATAAACGGAAATTCAAAACAGTAATTTGAGAAACCATTTATAATAATAATAGTTTTTATTTGTAATATTTATTTCATTTTCTCATCCTAAAGTGCTACAAGCATAAAATAAACATTAAATATACAAACAAATTAAATTTAACACAACAAAATAAAATATTAAACTAAATATAAATATATTAGTTTAAATCAGCAATCCATGAAACAAAAAATAAAATAATCATTAAAGTTATTTAAGCTATTTGCCACAGTTTAACTTGATATACAGGTCCTTCTCAAAAAATTAGCATATTGTGATAAAGTTCATTATTTTCCATAATGTAATGATAAAAATTAAACTTTCATATATTTTAGATTCATTGCACACCAACTGAAATATTTCAGGTCTTTTATTGTTTTAATACTGATGATTTTGGCATACAGCTCATGAAAACCCAAAATTCCTGTCTCAATAAATTAGCATATTTTATCCGACCAATAAAAGAAAAGTGTTTTTAATACAAAAAAAGTCAACCTTCAAATAATTATGTTCAGTTATGCACTCAATACTTGGTCGGGAATCCTTTTGCAGAAATGACTGCTTCAATGCGGCGTGGCATGGAGGCGATCAGCCTGTGGCACTGCTGAGGTGTTATGGAGGCCCAGGATGCTTCGATAGCGGCCTTAAGCTCATCCAGAGTGTTGGGTCTTGCGTCTCTCAACTTTCTCTTCACAATATCCCACAGATTCTCTATGGGGTTCAGGTCAGGAGAGTTGGCAGGCCAATTGAGCACAGTAATACCATGGTCAGTAAACCATTTATCAGTGGTTTTGGCACTGTGAGCAGGTGCCAGGTCGTGCTGAAAAATTAAATCATCTCCATAAAGCTTTTCAGCAGATGGAAGCATGAAGTGCTCCAAAATCTCCTGATAGCTAGCTGCATTGACCCTGCCCTTGATAAAACACAGTGGACCAACACCAGCAGCTGACATGGCACCCCAGACCATCACTGACTGTGGGTACTTGACACTGGACTTCAGGCATTTTGGCATTTCCTTCTCCCCAGTCTTCCTCCAGACTCTGACACCTTGATTTCCGAATGACATGCAAAATTTGCTTTCATCCGAAAAAAGTACTTTGGACCACTGAGCAACAGTCCAGTGCTGCTTCTCTGTAGCCCAGGTCAGGCGCTTCTGCCGCTGTTTCTGGGTCAAAAGTGGCTTGACCTGGGGAATGCGGCACCTGTAGCCCATTTCCTTCACACGCCTGTGCACGGTGGCTCTGGATGTTTCTACTCCAGACTCAGTCCACTGCTTCCGCAGGTCCCCCAAGGTCTGGAATCGGTCCTTCTCCACAATCTTCCTCAGGGTCCGGTCACCTCTTCTCGTTGTGCAGCGTTTTTTGCCACACTTTTTCCTTCCCACAGACTTCCCACTGAGGTGCCTTGATACAGCACTCTGGGAACAGCCTATTCTTTCTGAGATTTCTTTCTGTGTCTTACCCTCATGCTTGAGGGTGTCAATGAGGGCCTTCTGGACAGCAGTCAGGTCGGCAGTCTTACCCATGATTGCGGTTTTGAGTAATGAACCAGGCTGGGAGTTTTTAAAAGCCTCAGGAATCTTTTGCAGGTGTAATTAGTTGATTCAGATGATTAGGTTAATAGCTCGTTTAGAGAACCTTTTCATGATATGCTAATTTATTGAGACAGGAATTTTGGGTTTTCATGAGCTGTATGCCAAAATCATCCGTATTAAAACAATAAAAGACCTGAAATAATTCAGTTGGTGTGCAATGAATCTAAAATATATGAAAGTTTAATTTTTATCATTACATTATGGAAAATAATGAACTTTATCACAATATGCTAATTTATTGAGAAGGACCTGTATATATATATATATTTTTTTTTTTTTACTGTAATAAAAATGTGTAATTTGAGAAACCCTGATAAATAATAATAATAATAATAATAATAGATTTTATTTGTAATATTTATTTTATTTTCTCAACCCAAAGTGCTACAAGCATAACATAAACATTGAATATACAGTACAAACACATTATATTCAGCGCAACAAACTAAAATATTAAACTAAATATACATAGCTTAAATAAGCAACTAATGAAACTATATTTTCTTGTATATTTCATTTTTTTCCTATGGCAAAGGCGTTATTTGAGGATTATGTTGTTTTGATCCTCATATTTCTGGTGGCTTCATGTAATGAAGATAATATATTTTACATTTTGCGACGATACAAGCAATCAATGAGTTGAGATTTGCAATAGTAGATTTCTCTTTACGTGAGTGTACTGTATGTATGCCGATAAAGCTGAATATAATATACATCCAACTTTATATAAATAGCTGTGTGATAAAGTAGGGTGTAGCCTACTTTTATATATTGGGTGATAATATCGTTTTTACATTTTTTTGATGCAGTTGAAATATGCCATACAGTATTTGCTCTGCAGTATTTGTGTGTTTAATGCAGTTACTGCGAGTAAAACGAAGCGTGTAGCAAGGCATTTGAACAGCACGCAAACACACAAACATATAATGCGCTGGAATCTGAACGTGCCCCGGCCGATCCTCAAGAGCCCTTCATGAATAAAACATGGCGCAAAGGTGAGCAAGAGTTTCTCTATGTCCCTCTTTTCATCCCTCCATCCAATTAAAGAGCATCTTGAGCTCACAGCAGGAGGTCCTGCAATCTCCCTCTCTTACTCTGACTCTCTCTCTCTCTCTCTCTCTCTCTCTCTGGTGTCTTGGGAACCTGCAGCTATTTCCACCGGTTGTGATTAATGTTGCGTGAACTGTAACCTGCTGCAGACTCCCGAGTCCATCAATACCGCTGTATCCTCTCCTTTCCTCACCTCATATTTGTGTTTCTTCAACTTTGGCCACTTTATGTCTCAGCGGTTTTCTTAAAACTATGTGTTTTTGTTATATGATAGCCTTGAAAACATTTAACTAGGTCTTCATGTTTAATTGTTTGTGCTTTAGCATGTTTAGATTTTTACTGTTTTGTCTTGGATCCAGACTTTCAATCTTAAACTATGAAAATTCACTTTACACTATGGTCCTGGCATGGGAGGCGGGCGCTAACAAGGACGCCGCTAGTGTCAGTCACTAGCACGCCTCTTGAGATCAGGGCAGTGAGGTTTACACACACAGATCTTACTGGCCTACGTCCGTTACACTCACCCCCCTAAACCTCACTCCCATCTGGGTCACGGCACCATGTAATCGGTCCCACTTGTCCAGCTCTGAGCGGGATTCAAACCAGGGTCTCATATGTTGGAGGCATGCGCACTAACCAGAACACTAAAGACCTCAGCCACTAGTATCTACTAGTATCAGTCACTAGTGTGCCTCTTGAGGCCAAGGGAGTGAGGTTTACACTAGGGCTGTCTAAATTGCTCAAAAATGACGTTCGAATATTCCCTCTAAAAAAACATGAATATTCGAACATCTGGTTGCGCATTTTGTCAATGGCATTACGTCAATAACAGGACAAATTAATACAAAGAGACATAACTACTTGTATAGGTAGTCTATTTAAGTTTAAACATATTTGACAACGCAACCTTCTGCATATCAGTTCCATGGTTTAACCCACTGGACCACCATCTCACCATCTTTTTGTGTGTATTACCTACACACAAACAAGTAAATCAACTAATGGCCAAGACCGCAGACCTCTCTCTCGCCCTCGCCCTCACCCTCACTCTCTCTGCGCATAACGGTTTAAATAAACAAACACATTTTGAGTTTTGTGCAAGCAATTTAAGGTCGCGACTCTTGTCCCAAATATAGCAGCTTCATTCAGTGATTGAAACAAATATTAATTAAAGTTTTACAGCATATTGAACGCTCCGAGCGAGCTGTGCTGTGGCAAACATGGAACTTTTCCTTGACATGAAACGGTAAATAATCAAACCAGTGGAAGCAGTGCATTTATCCTTTATTCATGCAATATCTCTTCAGTCAGTACCTCGGCTCCATTGCTCGACAGAACTCCCTGAAGCTGCCCCATCCACCACACTGATCGCTCTCATGTCCTTACAAATGAACGAGATTAATTTCTCCGTTACGGCCTCTTGTCGTGTTGCAGACAAAGAGCTTGTGGCGGGCGATGCAAAGTAAGGGTGGTCCAGTTTGCACATACAAATGAGTTGCTTATATTTACAAAATGAGCCTACAAAAGCATAAACAAGCTCGTTTAATAAAGAAAAGTTCACGAAACAAAGTGAAAACTCACAAAAGTGTTTAGTGAAATTAGGAAACATTTAAGAGATCATAAATTGAGTTGTATAAGTTAATGTTACATTTCTACATACATTTTGTTCTCATGTCAAAAGTAATATCAAGGTTTATTTTGATCTGTTTTACATGATTCTTCTGTAGTGTGGTTTTCGGTGAAGTGTACTAAAATAAATATCGTCACCTGTGTATATTAGCCCACTTCTTCTCAACGCTTTTTCCTGATGGTTTATAGAACAATTACTCCGAGTCGCCCTCTGTCGCTTCAAAGAACAGCACAATAAACAAAACACCTCATCCGTTTGGGGAGGAGCGCACGCAGTCAGTGGGGGCTCGCGCTGCGGAGCCAGGCGTAAGTATAAACAAGGCTTCAGGCCCACTCTCAAAGCAGACAGCCACGCCTCTATTACCGCGGGCGTTTTTTTCCACATTTTCTTTTATTCGAATATTAATTTTCACCTTCGAAATTCGTTTTTTTAAAACTATTCGAATATATATTCGAATTTAGAATATTCGTTGACAGCCCTAGTTTACACGCACAACCCTTACTGGTTTACGTCTGTTACACTCAACCCCCCTAAACCTCACTCGCATCCGGGTCACAGCACCAAACTTAACCAGTCCTACTCAACCCTCTCAGAGCGGAATTCGAACCGGGGGCTCCAGTGTTGGAGGCAGGCACACTAACAAGGAGGCTAAAGGCTGCAGCCGCTAATGTCAATTTGCTAGCACACCTCTTGAGATCAGGGCAGTGAGGTTTACATGCACAGCTCTTACTGGCCTACATCCAAACACTCACCTCCCTAAACCTCACTCCCATCCGGGTCACAGCACCAAACTTAACCAGTCCTACTCAAAGTGGAATTCGAACCGGGGGCTCCACTGTTGGAGGCGGGCGCTAACAAGGGCGCAGCCGCTAATGTCAATCGCTAGCACACCTCTTGAGGTCGGGGAGTGAGGTTTACACACACAGCTCTAACTGGCCTATGTCCGTTACACTCACCCTCCTAAACCTCACTCCCATCCGGGTCACGGCACCAAACGCAAAGTACCTCACCCACTCCGAGTGGGATTGGAGCTGGGGTCTCCAGTGTTGGAGCTGGCCCACTAAACAAGGACGCTAAAGACTGCAGCCGCTAGTGTCAATCGCTAGCATGCCTCTCGCCTCTTACACATACAGCTCTTACTGCCCGGCTCCAAGCGAAATTCGAACCTAAAGACCGCAAATGCTAGTGTCAATCGTTAGTGTTCTCTTGAGGCTAGGGGAGTGAGGTTTACACGCACAGCTCTTACTGGCCTACATCTGTTACATTCACCCCCTAAACCCTTAAACCTCACTCCCATCCAGGTCACGGCATCAAATACAACTAGTCCTACTCAACCCGCTCCTAGCAGGATTCGAACCAGGGTCTCCGGCGTGGGAGGCGGGAGCAAACTAGGACTATAAAGACCGCAGCCTATTGCGTCAGTCGCTAGAGCACCTCTTGAGATCAGGGGAGTGAGGTTTTCTCACTCCCATCTGGGTCATGGCACCAAACGTATCTAGTCCTAAGCAAAATTAGAACCTAAAGACCGCAATCATGTCAATCGCTAGTGTGCCTCTTGAGGCTAGGGGAGTGAGGTTTACATGCACAACTCTTACTGGCCTACATCTGTTACACTCACCCCCCTAAACCTAACTCCCATCCGGGTCACGGCACCAAATGTAACTGGTCCTACTCGACCCGCTCTGAGCGGAATTCGAACCGGGGGCTCCAGTGTTGGAGGCGGGAGCGCTAACAAGGACAAAAAAGAGCGCAGCCGCTAGCGTCAATCGCTAGCGTCAGTCACTAGCGTGCCTTTTGAGGTCGGGGAGTTACATTTACACACACAGCTCTACTGACTTACGTCCTTTACACTCACCCCCCTAAACCTCACTCACATCCGGGTCACGGCACCAAATGCAACCAGTCCTACTCGACCCACTCCGAGTGGGATTCAAACCAGGGTCTCCAGTGTTGGAGGCGGGAGCGCTAACAAGGACACCAAAGAGCGCAGCCGCTAGTGTCAATCGCTAGCACGCCTCTTGAGGCCAGGTTTAATCACAAAGATCTTACTGGTCTATGTCCGTTACACTCACTCCCATCCGGGTAACGGCACCAAATGTAACCGGTCCTACTCGGGTCTCAGGCGTGGGAGGCGAACAGACTAAACAAAGACGCTAAAGACAGCAGCCGCTAGTCTTAGTCCCGCTAGGGGGATGAGGTTTACACGCACAGCTCTTACTGGCTTACATTCGTTACATACTGTATATAATGCAAAGACATTCATCCAAATTAACTGGATGGCTGCTGTATATTTTATATTTCTCTGATATGCAGATGCAGATATTTCTCTGTCTGTATTAATGCAGGTGATGCTGTGCAGCTGAAGTCTTTGACTGGCAGCTGGTTATTAAACTCTGTTTGTGTGTGTGTGTGCCGGACAGGATGCTGAACCCTCGCTCTCTCAGACTCTTAAAATAGGAGGCTGTGTTTGACTGGCACGAGCGCAGGGAGAAAGAGGAACTGGGCACATAATTGCAGGCTGGTGACAGCAGGCCCGCTACGGATCATATTGTTCTGTGTATTGTTAGTCATAGTTAGCACTCTCTGTGCTGTAATTGCGGGCAGATCTGCGTGGAGGTTAAGGGCTGAACTCAAGGGGCCGTCGCTGACAGAACGCTGGGATTATGATCTTAGTAACTCTTTGGTTTCTGGATCAGATTTAATCCTCAACACATTGGCAGTGAACCCTCAACCTTACAGCTGACGCCTCAGATTGAATGCCAATGTTAAAGGTGAAGTGTGTCACAACTGCTGCTCAGGGTGGTTATCTGGTGTGAAAAGAGTCCCTGGTCTCTAGATTTGGCTCAGGTTCCTTCTCCTTTTTTTCACGCCATTTCTTGTATATCAGCTGAAAATTTTGCGTCTGATCACTAAGTAAACTAACAGCTCACCTCTGCTCGACAACACACGTGATTTGAGGAATCATTCACATCTGCAGCACAAATGCGGCATTGTGGGTAATTCGCGCCTCTACCTGATTGGTGGTCCACGTCTGCTTGTCCGTCCATTCTCTGTGGTTCCTGATGTACCACCACTGAATCTCCAGAGAATAGGACGGCGACCCCGCCCCTCGAAACGAGCAGGCCATCTCCACGTCCTGTCCGCTCTGTGTCGTGATGTCATGAGGGACCTCAGTGAAGACCGCTGGGGAAGAAGAAAGAGAGATTACTTAAAGGGCGTCTCAGGCATCCCCAGATTGTGTATGTGAAGTTTCAGCTAAAAAAAACCCCACAGATCATTGATTATATCATGCTGTAAATGCCCATTTTTGATTGGAAGGAAAGGTTGTTTTTGTGCATGTATCTTTAAATGCAAATGATTAGCTGCTCCGCCCCCTTTATCCAGATGTGGGCGGAGCCTGTACAGCTCGTACCTCTTATACTCTGCCAACAACTAAAGCATCTGTTTGGTTTTGATGATCATCTCTATCACGGTCATGTGACACTGCAGTTCTTCATCATCATGAAAGTTTAATATCTGCATGTGTTTTAAAGCCATAACTTCTGATGTAGGGTTTTCTGAGCACACACACCTGAAGCACGCACACAGAAAGCTGATATCAGACGAATAAGTTCTCTTTCACGTCTTATTGCGCTTAAACTGTCCAATACACACAAGGTTACGTCAAAAACACACACAGTTCACATATTAGTATGTACATATCGTGTATATTAGATCTGTGTATTAAAGTGAAGAAGCTACGCTAATAGGGCGGAGTCCGTCAGCAGTTGCGGGCGGGGCCTAAGCATATGTGATGTCACATTTTGAGACACGGTTTCAGATTTATGGGGAAAATAACAAACAGAGTAGCTATTTGTACCATAATAGGGTGACTGTGTACAGACTGTGGACAAATAATTATGTTCAAAAACAATATAAAAGTAGCCTGGATGCCAGCCGAATTTAGCCCCGCCCACAACATTTGAGGTCTGGAAGTTCGGTCTGGACTTGATCCGTTGTGGAGCAACTATGCTGGAACCAGAGCTGTTCAGACCAATCAAATCATCAGGGCGGGCTTTATACGATGATGGACAGATGATCAACAGTAACGTAATCATCCACGTCACCAAAGAGCGCTTGGGTTGAATTCGTTTACTAAACAGAGATCTTGTTCGTATGCGTTCACCTTTACTATTTCTCTCAGAAATGATGATGGTGTTGGTAAGTACTCCATGTATCCTTAAATTCTTTTAACAACACCAGCAAAGATCGTTTACACTCGTCTTCTTCTTCTACTTCTTCCAGCGTGCGTGCAGTCATGTTGACAACTATGCGTCGCTCTGATTGGTTGTAGGTCTGTCCAATTGAGTGCAGAGGCATTTTCGCCCCATAATCACAGCCCGATGGAGCAGATCAGACTCATATTGAAGGTGAAGGTAAAGCACCAAATGAAATCACAAAAAACAGCGACTCCTGAACACTTAAAAACAAAGAAAGCAATGTATTAAATGTTAGTGATTCTGCACATTAAACTACAATAAAGAAAATATTTATTTAATCTCTCCATTGAACTCAAATCTCATTCAATTCAAATATGGCGGGTCACTAGCCAATGTTTTTAAGTATTATTTTACTACTATTAATATTATTTATATACTAGCTTTTATTTATTATATATATATATTCTCATAGTTTTAGATACATTTTTAGTAATTTTGTTATTTTTTATTAGTTTATTTTAAACATGACTATTTAGGTTTAATTGATTTTTATTTCAGTTTTAGTTTTTATTAGTTATTTTAGTGCTTAAATTAGCTGGCAAAGCAACACTTATAATTTTCATTAAGTTTTTTCTTCTTCTATTATTTACTTTTAGCTTTATTTCAATAAATACGTTTTAATAGTTTTAATGATAACGGCATCAAACCAGTTATTTTAGTATCACTGTTATAATATACTTTTAAAGATTTTGTAACTATTTTGATTTTATATTTAAATGTTCTGTTTTCAAGTTTTAGTCATTTTGTTTTGTGTTTTTGTCTTAGTTGTTTTAATACTTCGATTTAACTAAGTAATACAACTTTTTAAAAACAGTGTTTAGAAGAAGCTCTTTACAGAAAAGAAAAACACATAAAAGAAGTAAAATAAAACAATAAAATAAATCAAGGAAAGGCTCTAGTGAACAAACGTGTTTTAAGATGACACAAAACTAAAGAAAAATGAGAAATATTGTCTTGGCAATCCACTGTTTTTTATTACAGTTAATGTTTACTTTATTTCAAGCAATGAAAATGTTCTTTCACAGCATCCTGGCTAAAAACTTGACCCGTCATATTTGTGAATAAACTGAGAAATGAAAAAAGCTTTTGAATGACTTCAGAAGACCTCAAATATGATGCACAAGACTTCATTTGTGGTCATTTTTGGAGCTCAGTGGCTTCACTTCCCATTTATTTTGACTGTGAGAACAGCGTGAACATTCTGCAAAACATCTCCTTTTGAGTTTCACAGAAGAAAAAAAGTACAAGTTGTTGTTTGGTTGAACTTTTCGCTTAACATCATCTCTGTCCTATTAAACAAGAGGAAGCTCTTTATCAGCTCAAGGCACGAAGCCTGAACATCTCGTATTTGTGTTGAGACCGATGTCGATTGAACAACTCAATCTTCCCTCTTCTCACTATTTTTTCAAGACGCCATTATCATCTCGGATAGCATTTTGGAAAGCGTCCAACACCGTCGACCTGAACGGCCAACACCAGATCCGGAGTTATCAGCGAGCGTTCAGAGACTTATCGCAAGTAAACAAGCATCTGGATAAAGTTGTTCTGAGAAGAGCATGCACGAGCTCAACACTCAAGAGCGCCGTTCCCCTCGACTGACCCCGCGAGTGAAACAAGCTCATCCGCGACTTCAGACAAACACAATTCAATTATCCTTCACGTCAAAGCCTGGAAGATATGAGTCCTCCCTCCGCTGAACACCTTCCACCGGCCGGAGCGCAGAAGAGAATCATTTCTTTCTCTTATCAATCTTTACAGGCCCTGCAGGAAGTGATGCGCACTTCAAAGAGAAACCGCTCACACCTGACCACAGGAAGTGATGAATCCCTGGAAGACATTACAGATACGGAGGCGCTTTCACAACTAATCAAGTGTTTGAATGACACACAACTTGACCTTCAAACCCTGTTACTGGAGTATGTTTTATGTCTTTCGAATTCAAAATGTGTTGCGTTTCTTTGTAATTATTTGTAATAAAAATGCACTAGCAATTTCTTTAGTGTAGTTTGTGTCAATAAAATGATTAATTGATGAATCAGGTGTGTATTTACAGCCATTTTGCACCAATACCTAATACAAAGCTGAAGTAAAATCAAATATAAATATTAGAAAACGTATTAAACTTTTATTACATTTATATTATTAAACATTTTTTTTAAAATTGAAAATGAGAAATGTTACCTTGGCAATTAACTTAAATAATCTGAAATACTATAACTCTAAAAATAAATTAAAGAAATATTAGAAGCAAAATTAATACAGTTGACAAAAGCACAACAAAACAAAAAATACAATGAAAATTTAAAATCTAAACAAAAAATAATTCAAAATAATAATAAGCACAACATTAATATATAAATAATACTTTATTAAACTATTTTTCAATCTATACTTGCACTGTAAAAATTATTTTT
Organism: Romanogobio albipinnatus; assembly: GCA_023566225.1. NCBI lineage: Eukaryota > Metazoa > Chordata > Actinopteri > Cypriniformes > Gobionidae > Romanogobio > Romanogobio albipinnatus. The sequence continues at coordinate 48,326,651 of CM042248.1, forward strand.
CGCAGTTTTAAATAAAACCAAGATTCATTTTACATTAAAATCTAAAACATTAAGTGAAAATAACATTTTCTTAGCGATAGATGATATTTACTAAGTGAAAATAGTGATATATTCTATGTACACTGTAAAAGTAGTGCTCAGTTCTTTGCAATATGTGTAAATAGTAATTATTTATTAAAGATTTATACTTTATTTTGACAGATATATACTATTTGCACCTCAGTATTGTTGTACATTAACAGGTGCAATAATAACACAGAGTGTAAATTATTATATTTATTAAAATTATTAGATCGATGCCGCCTTAATGGGACAAAAAAAGCCCTCCCTACACTGACCCCTACCCTTCCCAATAAATGCTTTTATTATTATTAAACATTTCCTCAGCCACTTTATTTCCACTTTTAGAACATTATTTTAATTTTTATTGAAAGTAAATGCCTTTCCGATGTGATATGTGATGGGAAAAGGGAGAAGACCGAGTTCAGCAAAAGGCGGATTCGAACCCGGGTCGACCACGAACCTTATGCTTTACTGACTACGCCAATGAAGGAATATCTGCATTTTTTTAATATCTTGTTTGGCCCAACCAGGCATTGCTAGGCGGTGTAAATAGACTATGTAAATATATATAGTAAATATATGTTTATGTTTAATTCAGTGGGCCCTATCATACACCTGGCGCAATCCGACACCAGGCGCGACGCAAGTGTTGGTTGCTAGTTTTTTATCATTTTCAGGTCCAGCGTCTCGTTGTTTAAATATCAAATGTACTCGCGCCAATCTGTTCGCCCATGGGCATGCTGATCTGAAAACAAGGTGTGTTCAGGCGCATTGTTGGTGTGTTGCTATTTTGAGGAGCTGAAAACCTGCTCTAAAGTCACTAGTGCAGTATTTTTGTGTTATTTAAAGGGTGTGTTAGTTATATGTCCCTATAGGTGGTGCACAACACACGTACACTCTGCTTATTACACACACAGGGATGCGCAGCAGCACACACACACGCCAAATATTAAAAATAAAAGGATTCCTCTCTGGAGAAGCGTTCAGTCTTTCCTCCATATAAATAGTGAATCCGCCATGGTGCGAGCGCAAATGGCTTTTAAAGGGAATGGGAGATGAGACTCTGATTGGTTTATTGTATGTTACGCCCAAAACACACCCATGACTCATTAAGAGACGAGCTACAACCCGACTGTCCTTCACCCAAAAATGAAAATTAGCCCATGGTTTCCACACCCTCATGTCATCCTAGGTGTGTATGACAACCTTCTTTCAGACAAACACAATCAGAGTTATATTTAAAAAGTCCTGGCTCTTCCAAGCGTTATAATGGACTTGTTGGGTCATTTTTGAAGTTCATAAAAGTGCATCTATCCATCATATAACTGCTCCAAACGGCTCCGGGGGGGGGGGGGGGGGGGGGGGTTAATAAACACGTGATGGTGTATAGAGAAACGTGACAGGTTCTCTGCGTGTGTCGCTCAAACGAGCTCAGGATCGAGGGAATCCCTCCACATATGGCTAATAACACACCCAAATCCTCTTAACCGTTTCCTCCAGAGCGCCTCTTCATTTACCCATAATCCCATTCAAACGGCCGCGAACGCAGTGGGGGCCACTGTCAAACCCACAGGGGGTTCCCAAGACTTTCGTCCAGAAAAAAGGCATGCTGGGAAATCTGTCCACGCTCCGATCGCGGCCTGGAGATAAGACATTTGATCATCATGCATAAAATGAGTTAATATCATGAAGCGTAAAACTGATGAATGAATATATGAATCCGTATCAGTGTGGAGTGGTGATGAGGTTTATGAGACGATTCCTGATGACTGACTGAGACACATAAAAAAAGGGTGATTAAAGTCAAATTACAGTCCTCAAATCCATCAATCCGAGGATATATAATATATGGATTTTTAGATAGATTGGATGGATGGATGGATATATGATAGACAGATGGATGGATGGATGTATAGATGATAGATTGGATGGACGGATGACAGATAGATGATAGAATGGATGGATAGATGATAGACAGATGGATGGATGGATGGATGTATATATGATAGATTGGATGGATGGATGGATGGATATATAGATGGATATATAGATGGATAGAACAACAGTTTGATGGATGGATGTATAGATGATAGATTGGATGGTTAGATGATAGACGGATGGATAGATGATAAATTGGATGGATGGATGGATGTATAGATGATAAATTGGATGGATGGATGGATGTATAGATGATAAATTGGATGGATGGATGGATATATAGATAGATAGAATGTCAGTTTGATTGATGAATGATAGACAGATGGATTGATGTATGGATGTATAGATGATAGAGAGATTGGATGGATGAATGATGGATAGATAGGCAGTTTGATGGATGGATGTATAGATGATAGATAGATTGGATGGATGGAAGGATGGATATATAGATGGATAGAATGACAGTTTGATGGATGAATGATAGACAGATCAATGGATGGATAGATGGATGGATGTATAGATGATAGATAGATTGGATGAATGAATAGATGGATGGATGGATGGATAGACAGTTTGATGGATGGATGAAATGATGGATGGATGGATGGATGGATAGATGAAATGATGGATGGATGGATGGATGGATGGATGGATAGACAGTTTGATGGATGGATGAATAGATGGATGGATAGACAGTTTGATGGATGGATGAATAGATGGATGGATGGATGGATGGATGGATGGATAAATAGATGGATGGATGAATAGATGGATGGATGGATGGATAGATAGACAGTTTGATGGATGGATTAAATGATGGATGGATGGATGGATGGATAGACAGTTTGATGGATGAATGAATAAATGGATGGATAGATAGATAGATAGACAGTTTGATGGATGGATGAATAGATGGATGAATAGATGGATGGATAGATAGACAGTTTGATGGATGGATGAATAGATGGATGGATGGATGAATAGATGGATGGATAGAATGCATCCGTGAGGTTTTCTCTGGCATGTTTTCCTCCACTAAAGCTCTTGTGATGAGAGCCGCAGCCTCTCTGGGACAGGGATGACAGGGAAGTGGTTGCTGTAATTACTGCTCGCCGATCTGCATATTATAATTGGGGTCCTGGGGCATCATTATTTCACAGGGAACAGAAGAAAGGCAGATCAGATACAAGAGAGACATCCGCGTAATCACGTCTCTATCAGAGGCTGGGAGGACGCTTCGCTCGATCGACC